>CM018076.1:77426959-77814459 GCA_008658365.1 Alca torda
GAAAATGCAGGACCAATAGTACCACCAGGCTTGGAGTATTGGTGCTGACGGTCCCAGAACAAAATGGACACTAGGAGATAGAGGCATATAAGGAAAATATAAGGCAGTAGTTGTCAGCAAGTCTGGCAGTGGTTAATGGCCCATTAGCTATTTAAGTTTTCTACAGGGTTTTTGGTTGGGGGTTTTTTTGTGTTTTTTTTTTCTTTGTTTTGTTTTCAGGAATCACAGCTAAGAATTTAAGAATAATATAAATGAAAACGGTAAGACAGCAACTTGCTGTCCAGTAAGCTTTTTCAAAAACTTCTGTGGATGTTATCAAAAGTGTCAGAAGCAGCAACAAAGAAAGTACAAAGATACATGCTGGAAGGTTTTCAAGCTCATCCTTTCTAACCTTTATTTCTTTTAAGTATCCCAGGGAAGAGCTTCTCAGATCGTAAATACCAAATCTGCAGAGTAATTAGATACCTGGTTTCCAAACAGTTAATTTGCAATGATCATCAGTTCCTGAGAAATCCTGCCTTCACAATTACATAGGAACATTTTTTAACAGACAAAAAGCAAGAGCAACTTTAGTTACTCGTTATGGCAGGATAAATTGTGTGCAATTTTATTGATGTAAATTGTGCATGTTTGTCTATTATTACAACACCTTATCTGTGAGCCTGTTCCCAACTGCAGTAAAAGCACAGACCGAGCAAAATTGAGAAAAAAATCAGAAAATTAATCATAAAAGAAATCAGAAAATTAATCATAATCATCATTTATTTAACTAAGAACTTTCAATGGTCTTGAAAATATTTGTCAAAGTGCACAAAAATATTGCTGTAATGGAGTAGATTGAAAATTTCCATTCAAAAGAAGCAGAAAGTCCAACGAAGCGTAATGTGGCGAGTAGTATGTGACCACAAACACACAGAGCACAGAGTGAAAAAGCCAGGTTTAAAATGCTCTGTCTTCATTTTCTACCTGCATGATTGGGTAGCGTGACACGACAGGGCAGCAGAAAGGTTTTGAGTAAGCAGCTAAAGAGAGCAGTGCTTCCATTTAGCTTGTTAAACAGTGCACTGCAAGCTGAGTCCCTACTTGTAGTAAAAGGTGTGTGAGCTAGCTTTAGACCAGACACAGGCTAGCATGATATACATACGGAATACAGAAGTGTATTCATGGGAGTGCTTAGAAATGGTCGCAATGCTTCATGATATCCGTGCCAGTTCCTGTAGTACAGAAGGAAGTCCGCAATACAGAGCTCCCTTTCCCCTTCGCAGACCCATCTGGTCTTGCCAGTGGTGCAAGCTACAGAGCTGCCTTGCGAAGCCGGGCAAACGCTGAGCTGTGAGCCCATGCTGCCTTGTCAGCCCTGCGGAACTGATGCTACCAGAGCTCACCCTGGGCAGCTGAGTGCTAATCTGTGTATTTACACAAATCGCTATTACTGTTTTGCCTGCAGTCTAGCCATTGTGAAAATCATGGCAAAGTTGAGATTAGATACCAGATATCCTAACTGCCTTTTTTTTTTTTTTTTCGTCAAAATCACTGCATAGCACCCAAAAGAAGAAGGAAAATGTACACAGGTGCTTAACTGTTGCCTAGCTAGTGAAAAGTACTGCATTGTTTACATATATTTGCCATCTAAATAGCATGACAATATAAAAACTGTGGGCATTAGCTGTTTGAATATTTAAAGATGATTAGTCACAGATACAGCATTTCCCAAGTAAGTATGACTGAACACAATCATACTTTGAGAAGACAATTGAAGGTAAAAGATATTTGACCTCTGTGCAAAACAATGATAGCTAGACATGAAGTGAAAGTATTAGTGGAAATGAGTTTATCATGTAGGACAAAGTTCAAGTTGTTTCATGATTTGAAATACAGCTCTGTGCATTAAATTTTTGAAACAGTAGTGTAGAAGTAAAGAACTTTTCAAACAGCTGATTCACATCTGATCCGGACCACCAGCATTTGAAATATAAGGGCTTCTAAAGGATACTTCCATAGGGTACTTCCTGATCTTATTTAAAAGTTACAGAACAAGTTCTCTACAAGGTATAACATTTTGGCACCCTGTTTTCTGTTCCAAGAGTGGCCGTTTCCATTAAATGGAAATTCTGTTATTCTCTGACTTTATTCCTGGTTCCTAACTCATGGAAGGTTTGCATGTAAAATCTTTTTTCCCATGAAGTTAAGTTTGAACAAAGAGAACAGTGTATTATGCCCTGGTCTTTCTAGAAAAACATTCACAAAGTATTTCCTGAAAGCACTAATATTAGAAAACTAGGAATAAAAATTAACATGACATTTCCCGCACAGCTGGGCAACTTCTAACTGTTCTCCAAGGAATCCTTTGAGGCATGACAGAACGTCCTTTATGCCTCAGTTACTTTAAAGAGCTTTGCTGCATTGCAGCCTACATCAACTATATCGCTACCCCTTCCAAGAGCATGCTGACAATCTGCTGGAACAAGTCCAGCAAAGGGCTCCTGGGATAGTGAATGAGCTGGAGAAGACAATTGACTTTGTGCAGCTCTAAGAAGAGAAAGCTGAAGGGAGCCTTATCTTTCTCTTTAATTACTGAATGGAAGGGTGTAGAGAAGAGAGAACCAAACTCATCTTGAAGGTGCACGTTGAAAGACACTAGTAGAAACATGGAAAATCGCAATTTGATACGAGAAAATTTTTCTTACCGTGGTGGTGGTCAAACACTAGGGCAGAAGCCTGGAGAGGCAGTGGAATCCCATTTTAGTAGAAATTCAGAAATTGACTGGACAAAGCCTTGAGAAACCTGTTGTAACCTGACCCACCTTAAGCAGGACTCTGGACTAGATGGCATCCTGACATTCCTTCCAGCCTACACAGTTCTGTGATTCTATGTCAAGATGTGTAGCAATCTTTAAATAAAGTGAGTGAAGAAAGAGAAGCAGTGGGTTTCACTAGGAAGTGGTATGACAGGAGTGTGACTGTCCTATAAGAATAAATTTTAAGATTGTTGGATAATATTGAGAAGGAAGATTCATCATGATTGTGCATTTCCAGGCTTTTTTGATTCTAATTAAAAGTAATTTTCTTTGAGTTGCAAGGGAACTCATTTTTGCATCTCTATTCACTGACCTTAATCAAGCATCCAGTCTTCAAAGAAGCCCTGCTACTTAATTTTTCAAACGTTTTGTAGTAATTTTCCATGTGGGATTAGCTGAACATCAAGGACTCAATAAAAAAAAATAATCCAAATTATAATGTGGGCTTTTCTAAAGGCCTTTGACTTGGCATCCAGTGTACAGGTGATAAAACTAATTAGTGAATCCTGGAGTTACAGAGTTTAATTTTCAGAGAATCTACCGGTCCTTTCTTGCTTGATAGTGTTGGTATTCATAGTCCCAGAACTTCACTTTTGTTCTTGCATGTTATATACATCTCTTTCTCTGCAACGGTTAGAAACTTCAGTTCTTCCTTTTTCACTAAGTTTGTGAAGTTTTCTTTAGCAATGTTTGCTAAGTGCTTTTTGTGACATCTAACAGTCTTTATGATGTCTGCAAGTGACATACCCCTGCTATGAAAAAGCAGAAGCTATTCAGTAGCCACACAAAACCTCAAATGAACTGGCAAACGGTGAAGACAGCATGAGAAAATTCAAGCCCCCAAAAGTTTTCATAAATGAACGTTTATTAGAAGCAAGAACCACTTGATATGCAGAAGACAACCAGAAAGGAAAAAGCAACTGTGACAAAGCACACAGCGATGTGACAGTGATGGATGTTCTGTCTGAAAGATGTCTAGAGAAACCCAGATTTATGTCATAGGTAGCAATTCATGCTGTGTTTGCAAAATCCTCTTATTTCTTGCAGAACCTCTCCCTAATTCTTCAGGCTTGCGGTGCTTTGCTGCTCTCTCAGGATTTCTGAATGTTGTATTTTTGGGAGCTGTGATCACACTAATTCAGCAATGTGAGTGAAATATTTTGCTTTAATTACTGTGAAATTGACAGGTATCAGTCCTTAACTTCAACAAGTTTTGTAAACAAACTTTTTTGATTAGGTGACAAGACCACTCATGCTTTCTACTATTGTGTTTCTGATGAAAGTGGGAGGGACTCACCAGCATTTTGGGGCTGTGGATCTACAGAAGGTCATTGGCTTTCAGAGGACTGTTGCATGTTTGGGGTGTATGAAGAGGGCTGGAGTCCTTCTCACTTTCCAGTCCTCCAATCTGGAAGGACTTTCCAAAACTGAACAAACCCCCAGGGTTTCTAGCCAAAAAAACCCATCCATCCATCAGTTTAGAAAAACACTTTTAGTGATGAAACAGAACTCACTCCAGGTATATGGTTCAACTGGAACCCCTGCTATCTCCTCCTCCCCTCATCCTCGCATCCAGTCTTCACCTCCTGATGCCCTGGTTTGCTTACCTTAAGTCTCAGCCAGTCCTCCCTGGCGTGAACAATGGGAATGTGGGCTGGACTTCAGGGATGGGTGAGATAGGAGGCTGGAAGACGGTACTCATAGTTGGAAAAGACCCCTCTAAACAGAAATAAAAAAGTGTGCCTCTAACTTTATAAAAGTGGCCTTTGCATTGTCCACAGAACTTGTGCATAAGCACTGGGTCACTGCCAGCACTGATCAGGTGCATACAGAGCTTGCCCATCCATCACTGATGTGTGCCATTATCCCATGGCATCTAAACCTAGAGATCAGAGAGAAATGGTTGCAATTGCCCTGGTTAAGCAAGTTAAACAAGTTTTTAAGTTGCCATCAATGAGCATTGATCAAGGAGTCTAATTTTAGTTTCCTCCTCTAGAAAATCTATTAGTCCCAATGTTCAGCCTGCTTCTGGACACCGAAATCACTTTGCATATCAAAATCACTTGAGAACACAAGAGAAAATGAGAATTCAGAAGCACATCTGGGCATGTGTCCTGCAGAGTCAGCTGTTCTCCCGTTCTCTGGACTCGAGTCCTGCCCTCTCACATCAACCCATTCTTTTCTGAAATAAGCTCAATGCAAATTTCAGGAATTGGAAAATCGAAGGCACAACAATGTTATTTGAAAGACAACTGTGGCATACCGTGTTGTCAAAAGCATGACGATAATGGACTCTGTGAAGTCGGTCACCTCATGCATTTGTATAATGTATATGATTTTGATGTTCAGGTCACTACCTACCATTTACAGGAGAGCTGGAAGGACAAATGAGCAACCTGAGTTTCCACTTAAAGCTCCTATTATTAGCTATTGAATAGATAATATGTGGGGGTTCTACACAGTGCACTTGTGAGCTTTACATTAAAATATTGGAGATTCTTGTCCAGGTGACTTGCTATCAAGTGATGTGTGGAAGCCCAGAGAAAACCTTTCTGAAAGTGACAGTATCTTTGAGGAAGATCTTCATGAAAACAGCTTACTGTCTACGTTAAAGGAAAGCTTATGCATACATACAAATGGTAAGGAAATAAAGTCTCGCTTATCATAGCATAAATGGTTTGAAGCTCTTGAAAAGATTAATATAAAAATAAACACCTGCACAAAGGAATTGACCTTTCAATTACAGAATAAGCATGTATATATTGATAAAGAAGAATAAAGTGATCTATTTTAGAGTTCCATCCTTGAAATTTTTAGTTTAAGCCAAAAATGTAAGTGGAGCAGTGTTACTGAAGGTCTTTGTTATTTCTCCATAGATGCTATTTAATTGTAAAATTGGGGTAAAATTGCTGGGATCTTTACCCCAATTATTATGTAAAATATTTAGTACAATTATCTAGGGTTCTGAAATATTTAAAGGCACAGAGTGACCCCTAACCAAAGAATGACGATCCTTATTACCACTGTGACTATCCTTATTACCACTGTAAAGCAGGGACAATGTGCTTTCTTAAAATGAGCTATACCATCACAGTTTCTGCCCCACCCCTGGTTTAAACTTTACTGTCTTATTCAAAAGCCATGGAAAAAGGAGGAGCCAATAATAATGATATCAGCTGTAAAAAAAAAGAAAAAAAAAGTGACCAAGGCCCCTTCACTCCAAACTCTTCACAGACTCCAGACGTGAACTCTGCCCTGTTGGTTGGAAGCTGCATTATGGGAGATGTTATTTCTACTCAGAAACTCATGACCCCTGGGAGAACAGTGGAAAGTATTGCTCAGGAAAAAAAACTGAGCTCCTGATTATAGAGGATGAGACTGAAATGGTAAGCTATTATACGGTACTCTGTGGCTTAAATATTCTTTTTACTTATACCTTGTGAATCCACATATCAAAGTATAGCTTTCCATGTATTTGTAGAAGCCATTTCTAATGTGGATGTGCTCATAACAGGCATTGTCAGTGGAAAGTGCTCTGATGATTGGCTTCTGCGTGTAAAGGAACATCTGTGTCAAACAGAAGACCAATAGCCTACATGCAATGATACGCCTAGAGATTGTCTCCAGCAAGAAGCAGCTGGGATTTGAAGGATTCTTGCATGTTTTATTTCAAATCAAACCTCTTCAGAACTAATCTGTCATAAAGGCTCTTGCCTTTCTTTGGGAGATGAAGCTGCTTCTCTGTACTACGTACATTTTTAAATGTCAGTACCATATCTGCAGCAATAGAAAAATCGGTTCTATGGACAAAATCCTAACCTGTGTTGTGCCTCTTTTGTGCTCCTCATTTTGCTTAAAGGTGACCAGGTTCAGGCAGTCACTTCTAGAGCGGCCAGGAAGGTGAGCTGACAAAATGATTGCCTGTCTTCCTTGTAGGGGGGAAAAAGAGGAAATAGCTTCAGCTCCAGTAATTCAGATCAGCCTGGTGCTCATCTAAAGTGTGCTAGAGGAATGGGCGTGGGGCCAGCAAGGAGCCAAAGGTTAGCTCCTTGTTTGCTCCACTTACCATCATTAATCACGGTACTGGGTGTAGTTGAGAATTGGAACTAATTTCCATGTGGCTTGTTGGTGGTTCTTTTTTTTCTTCTCAATTTCTGGGAAACATTCTATGGAATCTTTGGGCATGAAAGCCTTGCTGGTTTTAAAATATTAATTACCACTATACGTTACTGGTGCTGGAGTTTTATGAAGTCACTATTACAAAGACAAGTCTCGTTCAAAGACATACATCTCTCTAGGATATCTTAAACAAACTGAAGAATAAAAGTTTTGGCTTTGTTCGGACTGGATTAAGCTTTGATGAGGAGGAAGGAAGATGGGTATGGCTCAGTGACCCCAAACATCCAGGGCACAGGTAGGTTCATTGTGGAGTGAATATGTTTTGGCTTCCATGATATGTTCTCCCCTCGCTGTGCATGGGCTGTTCAGCCATTAGACTGCGAGAAAGGAGTAGTAAGATATGAGGGCCCGTACTCCAGTTAGGCAGCTCAGCCTATTCTGGTTTTTCTCAGTAGAGAATTCTGATCAAAACATGCAGTTGAAAAATGAAATTCCTTGACAGCTCTCAGAAAAGGAACTAATTTTATTAGGAGGTGCCTTTGCTCTGCAAGCTTTTAACTTCCAGCTGCATAACAAGTAGGGAAACAGAGAAAGAGTGAAGCTTAGTAAACAAATAAAACGTGTCTGTATGTCAGAGAATCAAAAGAATCACGGCATAAAGACCAAAAAAACCCCATCCAGTCTTTGTGGTTTCATTCTTTTTATAGGCAAACAAATTTTTTCAACGATCTTCATATCTCTGTGTTGTTTGGCTCTTGCAGTTTTACAGTAAAACGAAGGAAGAAAGAAGAAAAATGTGCTGCCTATAAGGTGACAGAAATGCATGCTGACAACTGCCACTCCCTGTACAACTGGATTTGCAAGAAGAGTGCAGTCCTTCTGGGTATCTAAGATATTGTAAAGTGAAAGTGAATGGGATCTTTCAAGGCTTTTGGAAGACTTAGACCACTTTACTGTGGGTAGGGTATCTGATGTAAAACGAAGGGGAAATTGTTGACCTGACATATGATGAATCGATACATTGTGATTCTATTTGTGACTGAAGTCCAGGAAGATTTCAGGCATGTGTCTCTCTTCAGGATGAAGGTATAAAATCTATGTGCCTTTCTGCATGCTGATGCATTGGCCCTTAGAGCAGCCTACTAATTTTAAGTAGCTTATAGAGTCGAAGAGTTGTGTAAAACACAGGTGAAATGATTTTTTTTTTTACCAGCCTGGTAACTAGATCATACAGCAGGCAAAAAGTTGCTATTGCTACTTACTTCGGGTGAAATGGTGATAATCAGTGCGATGCACTTAAAGAAGCCTGCAAATCTCACCACTGGAGGTCCAATATGGGAAGACAGCATAGCTCTGCACAAGAGAATGTCAAGGTCTAGTATCTTTTTAAAAAAGGTTAATTTCATGGACATAATTCAGTGTTACAGAATTTGGCACTTAAAAACCCATAAGTACCTCTTCAATTTGGATGTGAGATTTAGTTGCCTGATATGATGTCTTTGTTCATGCATACTAGAAATGGAAAAATCATAGTTATGGGGCTACAG
Organism: Alca torda; assembly: GCA_008658365.1. Lineage (NCBI taxonomy): Eukaryota > Metazoa > Chordata > Aves > Charadriiformes > Alcidae > Alca > Alca torda. The sequence continues at coordinate 77,435,424 of CM018076.1, forward strand.
GGCTATGATCCTTCCTTCTGTTAGTCCACTTCACAGACATTTTTTACAAGTCAAAAATGGATGTTGAAACCCTTCTACATCTCGGAGATACTGATCAGGATGAGGCAGCAGATCTCAGAGATGTTTGCTCTTTTCTGTCTGATCTTACCTCCAGATAACTTGTACAGGTCTGAGAGTAATCTGTAGTTCTTCATTGTTATGTATAGCCATAACCATGTTAAATTTTATTTTTATAGCTAAGAAAAATAAGTATAATTATTCAAATGATGACTCTAGGATGTAAAGCCAAGTTGAGGAAGATCACACTGAGAGGCAATTCTGTTGCATTTTAGACTGTGGTAGTAATGAGGTTTACTTCATGATCTGTTTGGTGTACAGTAACCTCTCCCTTTGTGGCTTCTATACTACATGTCAGACTTCAGGTGTAAGAGTGGGGTGCTCTAGCATTTCTGGCAATTGTTTGAAAATTGTTGACAATTGCTTGGCAATTCCTAAAGACATTTGAGCCTAACACAGCATACAATTGCAATGATTCCTCTGAGCTGAGTGTTGGTGCTTCTATAGGTATGATGTAATTAAAACCACATCCTTCAGCAGGTGTTACTTACACATCTATTATCGATAAATTATACACAATGAGGTGATTTGTGGGCACTTGATGAGCACACAATTGCAATGGTGTTATACATTTCTAACGTTATCTGGCTAGCTCCTTGATAACAAAGAGTCTTTTTCATAAAATTGGTACATGGTTGTATGTTATACTTGTATGTAGTTTTTTCTATCTCTATAACTGAGGAAATTCTGGTTTTCTACCTAGCCCATCCACTTTTCCATAGCTGTTTTATATCTCTGGCATCATATATAACACTAGACAAACACGCAGTTTTCCCAGCCCCAATGTTGCAAATATACACGCAATAGCATACGTTCTTCTAAAATAAAATTTACCATCGTAATTATTTCTACACTTAATTGATTAAGCTTTGCTTTTTGTAGCACTTAAACTATTATGTTCTATAAATACACAGCATCACATTCATGTATGTTTATGTTGCATGTACAAGCATAATACATTAGTGATCATGATCACTGTTATTAATGCGAGGCATGTATATCCTAACTGAGAGAAATGGGGTTTCCTTTGCTTGGAGATGGGAACACCTTACAATTTGTCCCATTTTTCCCCACTATTCATAGGTGAACGTGATGGTCTTGATTTTAATTTCAGCCATGGGAATTGACTAAAAAACCCCCAGTATTATATCTTTTCCATTTCATATATACATATACAACAATAACAAGAAAGCAAAACCAGCTAAACCAAATCAATGCAACTTGGCAGTAGCGATACCATTAGGGTTGAAATGGTTTATTTGTTCTTCTGTACTACTCTTTTTTATCCTTCCTTGCTTTTCCATATGCGAGGTCCATACAATACCGGGCACTCCCCCTAACACCCTGCTTCATACTTACCTTCTTTCTCTAGTTCCACTGCTGCAGTCCACTGTTAGCAAATGTTATGGGCTGGACCAATTCCAGTGTGCTGTTATCCCCTTTTCTCATTTCTCATAATTCTCCTTGCTTTCTGGATCCCTTTTGCTAATTCTATCTGAGCAATAGTGGATCTCACTGCTCAGTCTGAGCAACTGTTTGTTGCTCAAGCTAGATCCTTATATGTCAACCATAGGGCTTTTCTTTAGTTTAACCACCCCTTCAATGCAAGTATCATCAATTAGGGACCTTGTCATCTGCATTATTGTACTAATCTGTCCTGAATCTAATGTGATAGTGATTTGCTGTATTCTGTCCTTAACCATATCTTTGGCCCTTTGTGTTGCTACAATGCCTTCAAAAACTAAAAGTTTTCTCAGTTTTTCAGCTGGTTCTCTATTGTGGAGCTCTTTTTGCAATGGGGCAGATGGTAGTAGATAATCATATTCTTTCTGACTCTTCCTAGCACAACCATTACAACTCCATGTCTTGTGTGGATCCCAATGTTGTCTAAGTCCCCCTTAAGATCCTTTTCCTGCTTTATAGCTGTGTCTAATGTCCCAGGGCTAGACTATACACAACAACTGTTTCACTACAACCTGGTCATAATTTGGGGCTTGTCTGCCTCTATTGTTTAGAAGACTATGGTGTCCTGGTTCCGGCGGGGATAGGTTTAATTCTCGCCAAGACACGGCTATTCCATGCCATGTGAGCCACGCCCTCACTGCGCTGCCGCGGGAGGGGGCAGGAAGTCGCCGCTTGGAGCGGGCTGGGGCGTCCCGGGTCCCGTCGGTGAGCGGCGGGGAGCGGCGGTTCCGTAATGGTGTTTGTATATTCCTTTATTCATGTTATTTTTGCTGTTTTTTCTTGTTCCCTCTGCTCTTCTGCTAAACTGCCTTTGTCTCAACCCAAGAGTTTTGCCTTTTTCTTCTGATTTGTCCCGTATTGGGAAGCTCTGAGCGAGCGGCACGTGGTTCTTTGTTGCCGTCTGAGGCCAAACCACGACATATGGTCAGAGGGTGACAATTTTTTCCATGCCAAATATATTTCTACTGTTATATTTGACTTGTGGTAATATGTATAATATGAAGTGATGTATCCACTTATAATGATAATTTGGTACTTCAAAAACTGCACCTATATCAGTTATTCCATCAGTTCACCCAGAAGCTGTAGCAGGTGTTCAAGAGGAATTCTCCTGATCCGTCATGGTTAAACTGGTATTAGCATCTAACTTAAGAAGCCATTTAATACTCAGTTTTTTTGTTTAAAAACTTGGCTTTTGGGGCCAAGACTCTTGATTATTCCGGGATCTAATGAGCAGTGATCATTGATTCCTCCCTAACAATTCAGTGACTGTGGTTGTGTATTTCTCTTTTCCATTTTGTTTGCCCATCTTACGTTTTTACAGTAACCGAGGTAGTGATGGGTGGTACTGGATTCACTTTGAACACTGGCAGCAGTCAGCATCAGAAGTGTGTGGACTTTTAGCCTTATACTTCTCTGTGGAAGGGTCACTTCTTGATCAAACCATTATTCACTGTCCCCTAAGTCAGTATCATCATGAGAGGGTGCTTTGGTAAGAGCTGTGTCCATGCCTTGCTTTGCATATAATGTTGCTCTACAGCTTCAATCCCATCTAGAGTTTTAATTTCTGTGTTTTAACTCAGTATGCTTCTATTTCAGCTTTTCATTTCTTGCCTTTGCTTTTGAAGTCTGAATTTCCTGATCTAGCCTATGTGTCGCTGACCACATTGCCCATATGCTGCCTCACTTGATCTCATTACTGGTAAGTTTTGGTGTTAACATTTTAAAGTTTGCAAACTCTTGCAAACTTTATCTGTGTTATGAAAAGTGGGCTCTCAGTGCTTGAGCAACCCTGTTCGCCAATTCCAACGGTTCTTATAAAATGGAGACGGAGTATAAGCAGGATGCTTGCTAAGACCACAGGAACATGTTAACTGCATTCTGGGTCTTCTGTGATCACTAGAAACTTCCATCCACAGAAAGGCTTTCACAGAAAAGCTGCTCACAGTCTTCATTACACTCAGGGTCTTATTACGGTCCAAAAGGAAATGTACACCTTCTATACAAAGTCAAGAAGTCATTGTTTGGCTAACTAAAGTTGCAACAGTCTAATCAGAATATAACAAATTATTAGTCCAGTTACAATAATACTGTACAGTTCAAATTGTCAGAAAAAGTCTCATTAATAATACATTAAAATTCCTGAAGTATACTTCCTAGTAGAGTTTTGTTTGTCACTGCAATGCCCCACAAGTCCTATGTCTATGGTACCTCTCTTCCACAAGAAGAATAAGGAGAGGGGGTGTGTGGAGTCATCGACTGGTGTCCACAAAGTGGTTTCTCAAGAGGAGTATGTTGTTGATGGAGATAAGTTTTTTCCTCCTCATTCTTGTTTCAAGCTGGAGTTATATTTTCTTTAATATAACTTAGTTATACTCATATAAACTGGCTCCCACTAAAGTTTGGCTATCTTTATTTGACTATCTTAGTTAAAGATACACAACATCCTCTGTAGCCTCAGGCTATGGGGTTAATATTTGCTAGTAAATAACTGCATAGGTCAGCTACACCTGCTATGTGGTATTCACAGAGCTAATTAAAAATGACTTGTGCAATTGTTCCCTGGCTGCTAGAGAACTGCCCCTGCCCTAGCTGCCACAGCTAAAAGAAGCTGAAATCAGCCCAGGCTAAGACAAGTGCAGACAAATGGTCGGATCAAAGCCTGTCACTTTTCCTGGTAAAGTGACAATCCTATTTACTGGGCTACAGGGCTTGCCTTATGGTTCTTTTCCATGTTCTCTCACAGCCTTCCTGCAGAAGAGTGACTAGGCCTTTCCTATGGATGTAATCTGAATGTTGTATGGATATCAATAGAAAATGCTTTATTCAAAGATACATGAAGAATTGTAATCTGAATGCTTGCTCTTGCTATATCTACATGATGTGCCTTAACCTCTTGAATACCATTCAAGTTTTTCTGTCAAATACGATTTCATCAGTATTTGTAAGTGTAGTGTCAACTGACTGGTATGCTTGCAAAGTGAAAAAACAGTTGTATCAGGATATCCAGCCAAGTCTAGAGAGCTCAGCAGCTTCTTTGCTTTCACTGCTCTGCTAATTTTGCTGGAGCCCAGTGGGCACACAGTTGTACAATGAAACATGCTGAATAAATGTGCTGTAGCCAGAAGGAAATATTATATTGCCTGTCAACAGAAAAGTTCAGGTAGCTAACCAAATATTACTGCTAAAGGTGCAAAATAAGCTAAATAACAGAAAAACGAAAGATTATCAACTCAGGATACGGTTTGCGCCTCTAATAGACTTTTCATCACGTTATGTACGTCGCATTTCAAACAGAAATGCAACCAGTTTGGCTGTGCCTACTAAACCAGAAGAATATGAAACAGCTTTCCCATACACATGGGGTAATTGAGATCCTTCAGATCACTAGATTTTTACGTTGAAACCCCAAGGGCAGGCTAAGAAGTCCTGATTCTTTGGGATTTTAGCATTGCGAGCTGCACTTCCCTGTGAACCATCATGTGCTTTCTCCCCAGTCACCAATTTCTAACTCTGGAACCATGCAGTTAGCCTTCTAATTCATAGCAATCTGTTAGTTTGCTGCCTTGCTAGGTTTGCTCTCCTGCAAAGTTTTACATGGTGTTTTTGTAGGGAGCTTACCTTGCATAGAAAACCAATTAAGATTCAGGCTTTAATGCTGAAACTTCTCCAGGGGCTGTTCAGCCTTTTCTCCCTGCTCTGTGCCACCCCAGGTGGTACATTGTAGTTCTGCTGACTTTGACTCCCTCTGACTGAGAACTGGGCCACTACCTCATACTCGATGTGGTAAGGTCATGTATTATATTCCTCATCTTCAAGGCGTTTTGATCACTATTAATATTCTGAGGTTTAAACTGTTTCCTTCTGTTAGACAAAAATATATTTACTTAAATTTTATATAGCATATTATGAAAAATATAAAAGTCACGGTCTTCTTTATTGAGGTGCTGGAGTGGATCCAGAGAAGGGCAACAAACCTGGTGAGGGGTCTGGAGAACAAGCCTTATGAGGAGCAGCTGAGGGAGGTGGAATTGTTTAGCCTGGAGAAAAGGAGGCTGAGGGCAGCCCTTATTGCTCTCTAAAACTACCTGAAAGGAGGTTGTAGAGAGGTGGGGGTCAGTCTCTTCTCCCAGGTAACAGGCAATAGGACAAGAGGAAATGGCCTCAAGTTGCACCAGGGGAGGTTTAGATGGGAAATTAGGAAAAATTTTTACACTGAAAGGGTTATCAAGCATTGGAACAGGCTGCCCAGGGAAGTGGTTGAGGCACCATCCCCAGAGGTATTTAAAAGATGGGTAGACACAGTGCTTAGAGATATGGTTTAGTGATGGTTTTTGTCAGAGTTAGGTTGACAGTTGGACTAGATGATCGGAAATGTCCCTTCGAACCTAGACAATTCTATGATTCTATGATTCTTAATGGATTCCTAGATAGCCCTTATAAAAAATTCTATAAAATGTACACTTCCCACAGAACCACTCAAGTGAAAGCTGAGAACACATCTGTTAGCTTCATGTAAATTGGTCCCAGGATGAACAAGCACTGGTGCTCTACAGAGCTATAACTGAAAGAATTAGCTTTTGAATCTTGAAATTGCATGTTCAAGAAAAAAATCATTCATGGTTGTGTTTCTGCCTCCTAGGGAAAAATTTAAAGATGTCACATACTTGCAGTTGTAAAGAAATAACGCTAGAGAGCACTGGAAGTTTTGAGGAAGGAAGTGTTCATTGTACTCTCATTTGTTCCCTAAACTGGGCTGAAAAAGACGTAGTAAGTAAGGGCTGTGCTCCTTTAAACTACCAGAGGAAGAAAAAACCCAAAAACCAGAATCATAAAACCACCAAATAAATCAGGGAAGAAGGGACCTCTGGAAGTCTCTAGCCCAACCTCCTGCTCATAGCACGACTAACTTCAAAACTAGACGATGTCACTTGGGGCAGCTCTCTTGTCCCTGTGGGCTTTAGCCAAGGACAGTGATCACACTGCCTCTCTGGGCACTTTTTCCAGTGCTGCACCACTCTTAACGAAGGAAGAAATTTTTCCTTCTGCAGCACTGCAGCTTGTGCCTGTTGCCTATTTTGCACATCTGAGAAGAGTCTGACTCCAACTTCTGTATACGCCCCTCCCCATTAAGTGGTGGCCGGTGGCAAACTAGACCCCCTTCCCCTTAATATTCCCTTCTCCAGGCTGTCTGGACCCTGATTCTGGCACCCCCTCACCACCTTAGTGGCTCTACACTGGGTTTGCATGAGACTGTCAACATGTCTCTTGAAGTAGCACGCTGAAAAGGAGAGACTGTACTCCAGCTGTGGCCTCATGACTATGTTGAACAAAGCGAAATGAGCACTTGATAGCTATGCTCTTTTTGGCCAGTGCAGCCCTTCCTTATGCATTAGCTTTCCTTGCCGTAGGGGCACACTGCTTATTTGTTGCTAAGCATGTTTCACTGCATGGAATATGTTGCACGTTTTCTGTGTTCAAATATGTCTAATCACAGGATTTTTCTGTCTTCTAATAGTTGTTCTAGGCTTAGTACTAGTTTGTGTTACACATGTATATATGTGTTGTGCATGTGTACATACTTTTATACTATTTCTAAGAGATTTTAAAACACGAATATCCCATTTCTTAGTTTGCTGGTGCAGAACAGAGATCTCAGTCAGATCTCATCTAATCTGTTCCATATCTCTGCCCTAATGAGTGCAGCATATCCAGAGATACTTGCAAAGCGGGGAAACACTCATCTGTCCTGCTCACAATTTATATTGTGAGCTGAATCTGTCTTTGTAGCTGATGGAAAGAGAGGCAGTTCCAGAGGGCTCCTTATCTCAGACACAAAGTTAGAATTTAGTCTCCTCCTAGGCTGCTGAGCTGCTTTCACTTAATTGAAGGAGGCATTAACAGTTACTCTAACCGAGGCTTAACTCAGATCACTAGACTTAGGTGAGATACTCCCATGCAGTCTTGCTCATTGCTGCAGCCTGGAGAAGGTTAGCATATATACCACTGACACAGTACGTATATTGTGATTCACAGAATCACAGAATGGTAGGGTTGGAAGGGACCTCTGGAGATCATCTAGTCCAAACCCCCTGCCAGAGCAGGGTCACCAAGAGCAGGTTGCACAGGAACGTGTCCAGGTGGGTTCTGAGTGTCTCCAAAGACAGAGACTCCACCACCTCTCTGAGCAGCCTGTTCCAGTGCTCTGCCACCCTTAAAGGAAAGAGGTTCCTCCTCATGTTTGGATGGAACTTCCTATGTTCAAATTTGTGCCCATTACCTCTTGTCCTGTCACTGGGCACCACTGAAAAGAGCCTGGCCTCATCCTCCTGACACCCACCCTTTAAGTATTTATAAGCATTGTCAAGATCCCCCCTCAGTCTTCTCTTCTCCAGACTGAAAAGCCCCAAGTCCCTCAGCCTTTCTTCAAAAGAGAGATGTTCCAGTCCCCTCATCATCTTTGTAGCCTTTTGCTGCACCCTCTCCAGCAGTTCCCTGTCCTTCTTGAACCAGGGAGCCCAGAACTGGACACATTCAACAACGCTGTTACTGCTTATAGATACATGTGTCCCTATTATCTGCAAATATTAGGAATATTAACTTAAATGTAGCTCAGTGGCAAATCTAAAATGTTTGTAAAGCTGCTCAATGGATATTAATTCCAATATCTTCTGGAATCTGTCTGTGATCTAGCTACCTTTTGTCCATTCAGTCCACACAACTTACAGATGCTCAGGCTTTTAGAACATCTTTTCTTCTGATTTCATAAGCAGAAAGAAAATTATTGCCAAAAAGCTCTGTGACGGTAAATAAGTACATTAATGGCAAAGGAATGTCTAAGTCTACATGTGAGTGCATTTACAGAAAGAGCTCTGGAATACATGGGAAGAAGGAAACTGATGTATCCGGATGTAGGTCTTGCAGTTTGTGAAACAACAACCTACAAAAATACGATGCATCAATCATTAGCCTGGCTACTGAAAGGAGTGCTGTGCTGAGGGACCAGAGTGCTGAGCAGCCTTCCAGCCTCTGGCCTGCTGAGTATTCTTGGGCAAGTCCTTTTACTTTTGCCCTTCCAATTGAGTCCTGGGAATAGTGACATGCCCTTCTTTGCTAGGTGGTCTCAGACTCACAAGTTAAAATACTACCCAAAAGACAACACTTTATCATACATGAGGGTAAAAATTAGACCTGAAGGAAGGAAGGAAGGCTATGTCTGTATGGCAGAATAGAGCAAATCGTGGAAGACCTAAACAAATAGACTTCAACCTGCAAGTCCACATGGTGGATGCAGTGCTGCACTGTGCTCTAAGGAGGTATCCAGCACACTGAGTTACCATATAGTTGCATCAAACTAGGATGTGTTCACTCAACCACAGCGCTGTGGTGATGCCAGGGTGATCTGCAACTGTACCAGCACCTCTGCTATGTCTCACCTTGCAGAGAACATCCTCTGTTGTCCAACGCACATGGTGCTGTTGCGTACACATATGATCTGCAGAGAGATACACCACTTTTTCCCCACCAGTCATTCTCGAAGTCACAGATACAGGGTTCCAGAAGACCAGAACATACGTTACAACATCACCAAGAACATGCTACCTATGGAAGTGGTCCCAGCAGGCTCACTGCTTTGATCCTTTGAAGGAAAACTAAGTCAGTATGCAAAAGTGCAGGAAAGGAAAGAAGGCAACATGGCAGTGTGCTGGAAGGGGTGTTCACTAGCTCCTTTCTGACATGCCATCACCAAACTGTTCATGAGACTGAGCGTATTCTCCTGCCCACATATTCACTTCACCACTGCTTAGCATTGAAAAATGCATCCAAGGGAATACATGGCACTCAGAATAAATAATCTGCAGAGCAACAACTTTGGGAATTAACCTGAAGTTCAGAAAGAGTTGACGTGCCCCAAAACCCCTTCATAGGGAAGAAACCCATCTAACAGGCTTCTGACCTTGTTTGCATTTCACCTACTCCAAGTCCCATCTTGCTGATCATGAAGCTGCTGGCATGGAAATATTCAGCTTGTAATCTGCAGGCACTGCTGGTGCACTGCGGTCTTTTTTTTTTTTTGTTTGGTGTTTTGTTTGTTTGTTTGTTTGTTTATTTCCTTTTTCTTGGTAAATTCATGGGTTTGCTCTGTTTAGAGAACATCTTTTTTGCTGCAGTGTGGGATAACAACTCACAGACTTTCATTTATGGCAGGAAGTGTCTTTGGTTGTAGCCCTAGCTCTGATCATGTCTTCTGGGTGCCACTCTTGCACCTCATTGTACATACAGGCTCTGCTGTGACACAGGGTTTAGAATCGAAACCCAAACTGGAGATGTACTCATGGGATTCACTCAGTTCAGCTCGGAAGCCTCTGTGTTGCAGCTCAGCCTTTGGGAAGTGGAAAAGTCCATTTTGTTTTCAGAGCAGCAGTTCAAGTTCTTCAAAATGTGCACCATGGGGCAGCTGGAGCCCTGGGCTGGGCGGCCCGTTCTGTGGCAGAAGGTGCTGAATTCTGCTTTGCAGCCCACGTCGCTGTTTTCAGTCTACTTTTACCTTCGCACGCAACGAAGCACACACTGTCACACCCACAGAAGGGATGTCGTTTGCAGTTGTTATCACATTTACTCTGTGCATGACTGGAACTGGTAACTGTGCTAACACCAGAACATTACTAAGCGACGCCACTCAGGCATGACAGTTAGAACTGGAGAGTCTATGTGCGATCAGGAGCACATGTCAAGATGGGGGAAAATGTGAGCTCGCGTTCGTTTGCCTACCTCAGCAGAGCCACTGAAGCTCCAAATTGCCAAAACCTAAATGATGTGCAGAGGAATCCTAGAAAACAACCCCACCGTCTTTCCTCGCAGATGCTGCAAGAAAGTCTGAGCTGACAGATATCTCCATGCTCTGGCAAACAGTATGAAAACTCAAGGCTAAAAAATCACTCCTGCCCTGCCTGATATGTGGCTGACGTACACAGCAAGCCCTGCTGTTTTCCTGGCCTCACCAGCATTCATGTACTCTAAGCTAGACGTATTAATCAGGTGGCTAGGAGGAAAGAAGAGGGTTGAGGTAAGGCTCTACCTGGTGAATCCAAAAGACATGAGGTGATGATGGATTCTGGGAGAAGTTAAACCATATGGATGCTCAACCCAGATTACAGTTTGTGAAGAAGCATTTTGATATTTGGGTGACTTTTTTCCCCAGGATTGACAAACCAAAAAAGACTATGACATCTGAATGTGAAAAGATGATAGCGGGGGAATGACTAGGCTGAACCAGGCTTTGCTTCTGAAGCATTTATTCTGCAAAATACACCAGTGGACAGCAGCATGTTGTCACAAAAGGCACAATGTTCAGGTTCTGGAGATATTCATGTGATAAAAGTGCAGCTGTGACACTGTCTAAACAAACCAGAAGAACTCTGTTGAGCGGAATTTACAAGAAATACCAACAATTTATTTTAAGACACATGGCACATAGTGAAAGAGGCTTGCTTTATAAAATTTAACATTAGCCTGTTAGCTTGCCTGCAGTATTCTGTTAGATAACATACAAGGAGAGGGTTACGGAGAAGCCAGAGGACAGGAAGCAATGCAATGGGTATGAGTTGCAGCCCAGAGATGGTGACTGGGCAGAAGGAAAGAATTTTTTCCTTCATGAGAGTGGCACAGCACTGCAACAGGTGGCCAGGGAGGCCACGGGATCTCTGTCAATGGAGATTTCTAAAACCTCCCTGGACAAAGCCCTGAGTGACCTGATTTAGCTGTGGAATCAGCCCTGCTTTGAGCAGGGGTGGGACTAGAGGCCTCCAGAAGTCCCTTCCTCCCCAGATGACTCCATGATCCTGCGATGTGCAGGCTGGGATTGCTGCTTAGCCCTGGAAACCCGACTCCTTGATCTAAGTGGAACTGCCATCTCCAGACACACTGGCAGGAAAGATGGGGCTTTCCATTGTCTTTATGAGCCATGGGACATTTTGCTAACAAATACCTCTTGGTTCTATGACAGCATTTTCCTACAACAGCCTGGATTTTTTCTTCTGAAAGTGCTGTTGGCACTGAGAGATCAGTGGGTCAGACTTGGTGACCCACATCTGGGTATTCATAAATAAAGCTAGAATTTAAAATGAAAACAAAGAAAGTAATGAAAATACTTACAGAGTTAAAATTGTTAACACTAAAGAAAATATTTATCAAATGCAAATTCTATGACAGTGCAATATCTGTTTTAAAAGTAAGAAAAAGTCATGGTTTCCCAGTAGGATAGAAGGAATTCAAGAAAAATGCCTTGCAAAGGCTTCTACTCACCTATTCCTTCTAGAAATTAAAATTCACCTTCCTTTTCATTATCAGTCCTAACCGTGAGCAGAGCACATAAACTTCAAATCCAATATGAGAACTGCTTGTGGCTATTTTTTAAGTTTGCTCTGGAAAATAACCGTGTGCATTCGTCATTTTCTTCAGGCAAGTGAGAATCTGCTAGGTCACAAAGGATGTAATTGCCTGGCCTGCACTGCACACTTACTGAGATTGTTCTTGTGTCTGAAAACGTGTTTTTCAGAGGAGAGGAGAGACATGTTCCTTTAAAATAGAAACACTGTTTTTTTTCCACTAGCTCAAAAAGGCCCTTGCTTACACTGACTATACATGATTACATCTTGATGGTTTTGAATCATTTAGGAGAGAGTGATGTGAGAAAAGACTGCTTCGGTGTATATGCAGTGATGGAAAAAGAGACTGAGAGTTCAAGCAACCCATTTGGCCTTTCTGCTCTCCTTTATGGACTAATGTTTAAAAAAAAAAAAACCCAAATAAGGAAAGTGGGTTTTGGTTTGGGGTTGGTTTTGGGTGGTTTGGTTTTTTTTTATTATTATTTCCATTTCAGAGCCTAAATATCCTGCTGTAAAGGATGGTTAGAAGTACAGGAGAAAGCAATGGAAACTGATTCAATCAGAGGACAAAAGTTTTGTCTCACCTTAGCACCAGTCATATGGCTGGTACGTAGGTTTCCATGAAACAAACCTTATCGGTATCCAGTTAACAGTATCCACATCTGCGTACTGAACACTTTGTGGCTGATGATAGAGCAACAATGACTTAGATATGTTGCATATAAATTGTACCTGAGCGGCACTTCTGAGTAATCTGTTCCATGACTATCAAAGGTTCAGTTTTTTTCCCTAAACCTTTTTGTTTCTCCACTTAACACTGTTACCAATGTTTAAAGTAGGAAGGGGAAAGATCAGTAACACAAGATCACAAAAACAAACTTTTTCATTTTAATCTAGAGTGTTCTAAGTCCCATTGAATGTAACAGAAAAGGTGAATAAGCTATGTCACAGAATAGAAACAGTATTTTCAGTTGAGCCGTGTAGGTTTGTAGAGCCTATTTGTGTTAAACTCTAAAGGAATTTTCTAAGTGGGAATAAAGCACAAAACCAACAGCCTAGCTCTTAGCAGGAAATTTGAGGACTGTGCATGCACAGGACTTTGTGTCTGTGTGTTCTGAAATGTATTTTTAGATTTTAGAAGGCTTTAAGTTTCAATTCAAATCTGTAGGGCTTTGGAGTTTCTTTGGGGGGGTGGTGTTCGGTTTTTTTGTATTTTTTTTTTCCAAAATAGAAGACAAAACCACTGTCATGAAAATATCCTGCAGCAAACACATGGGTCATGAACAAGGAGTAAAAGGCAACTCAGGCTTTTTGCTTGTGGGGTTGCTGGGTCAAGCAACTTAGGAGCAGCAGGTCTGGTCCTCGTAACTACTGTTACAGTAAAGTATTGAAATATTCTTTTAAAAGGAATTGATCATATTACTTTTATTTTGAGCTCAATTTAATGCATCATTTACGTAATCTAAATTCAGTTGTTAAACCATTATAGTACTTGTTGGATGGGGCAGGTTAAAATTTGAGTTACATTTTTATAGCTCTAACTGTGGTTGCAGTTACATTAGCCCCAAGACATCTTATACTGATATGTATCTTGTTTATCTTCCTTTTAGGTGAATAGGCTATGTAAGATCATGCACACGAGCATAATACATCCACAACACAGATTGTACTGCTTTAGCTATTCTCATGATTCTCACGAGAACCAGCAAAGCTTTTGTATAGGGTACAGGGTACCCTATACAGGACTTGTCCATTTTTGGGTATTCCTTAGAAACTTTGCTCTGCTTTGGCCAATTTTTTTTTTTTGTATAAATAAAAAGGTTGTTTTTGAATCTTCATTTTCTCCTGTATTCTGAAGGGCAAGAGATCATACAAGAAGAGACAGAATGATGGCTGAAAATAGGCTTTGAAGCTGTGTTGAAAGAAGTAACTTCCTTCCTTTAATCTGTTTCTCAGCCTTCCTCAGAGCCATAGCACGGCGTATGTATACTTCTGGAGGCAGGCAAAGCTAATACAGGATGCAACCCACTGTATTAAACCAGCTCTTTCCATAACTCAGAGGGACTTGCTCATCAATGGCAGGTGATATCACATATGCAGACGTGGCAATGCCACCAAGGGAAAGACCAAACGTTCCTTCTCGGACATCAGTTCCAGGTAAAACATCTAATCATCTCTTGAGTGTATGCTGTTTTCTCTCGTGTGCTCTCTCTCTCTCTCTCTCTCTTTCATTTTTAAAATTGTCACCGGATTATACTAGGAGAATGCTATAAAATGCTGGATGCAGAAGTCATGGGAAGGGTGAGAAGTTGCAGATGGTGGAAGAGATGCTCATGAGGTACAAATCAGCAAAGCTACTCCTAAGTCAGTATCACTATGGAGTAGTGTCTCAGTTCCAGCCCTTGTTTTAAGTAACAGAATGAGAAATAAAAATAGCTTATTTTTGACCAATAAGCATAATTTTTTTTTTTAATATGAAGAACGTAATCAAAACCCTGTTAGAATATGCTCCACCAGATTACTACCTAGTCTAAAAATCAGATCAGTGCATTTTATGATGTCTTCCTGGAAAAGGAGTAGTAAATTAATGAGTAAATCAGAAAACTAGTGGCAGTCAAAAGTGCAGTCACTGTCACTGGAGGAAGTACTGAAGGACTCCTAAAACCCTCCTGCTCTTCCTTTTTAGTTTTCCAGTAGTGATTTTCCCAGAACTACGTTATCAATCTGTGATCACTTCCTTTATCTGTAGCAAAATACAAAGGATTAAGTCAATATTCAGGGTAAGGAGATGATTTAAACCAATTGTTTTTAAGAAATAAAATTTCCACTACTTGGAAAAAATGTAATTCATTCATGAAAGCATGTCAAAAATTCAGGATCACAGCTAATATGAATGACATCTTCTCACTATGAGCAAATAGGAAATGCTTGTGGTCAGAGTAAGATGATATTTTCATGCTTTCAGGTTCATTAATAATTAATGCATTTAATTACTGAAGGAAAAAACACTTGTGTAATGAGCAGTTTTAGAAGATGTTCTACTTACAATGTAGATTAATACTGATGATGGTGCTCTGACTGCATCTAGTCAAATGATGGAAAAAAAGTATTTTTTAATATTTTTACAGGAACGGTATCTACAGAATAAAAATGAGTTCTCTTTAGTATCTGTCTAACAGAAAATACTGCCTTAGATTGTATGTTCATGCGTCCCTGGAGGTTGTTTGCACTACTGTAACCTGTACAACACAAAGCACAAAGGGTTTGCCTAGGATTTTACCCAGTTTCTGAGGTGATATAATTTATTTGCAAAGGGAGACAGACATAAAATCTTCATTTGAAGACATCCAAAAATGTGTCTTGATCATGCTGTCTAAAGAAAAACCTTGAATTTGAATAGGCCAGGCTTTAATTTCCAATGAAAGTTCTCATTAACATCTAGATGGTTCTTGTGAAACCTTTGTCGAATAGATTTTAGCATTCAATATTTTCTCACATGAAGTTACTGGCCACAATAATGAAGTAACTTCTCAGTGTCCTTTTGCCTTTAAATCTCTCACTTATAACTTTCCAAAGAACTCTAATTATTTTTGTGGATGTTTTTCTGTTCATTCTCCAGTGTTTCCATCTCCTTTAAAAAATATGGGCGCCAGTATTACTACAAGCCTCAGTTATGCTGTCTCAGTTACACAGAGACAAAAATCTCTTAAATAATCTTTCCTTCACTGTTTTTAACTCCCAGTATCACCTTCCTCCACCCTTATATCTGGTTATACTCAAACACATTTTGTTTAACTAAGCTTGAACTTACAGGGCTGTCATCATGGCTGCCTATTTATTGCTTTGCTAACCTTTCTGTTGTTTTCAGATTTTATTATCAATTACTTTTCTCCTTACTTTGACACAAACTGAAACAGCACCAAATAGTATTGTGCAATATTGGACCTCATATCAACATAGAACATGCTAGAAATATCTCCCTGATGACAATTATTTCTCTGTCTTCATCATCAACATATACTAACATGGGTTTTATTGCTATTAAAATAGACAAGAACTTGAGCTGTATTGTCATGCTTTACTAATTCACATGAACAATTTCAGTTGCTTGTTCCTTCTTTAAAGTTTTAAGGTTCTGACCCAAAATTCATACACACGCATCCCATTGGTGAGTTGTCTTGTATTACAAAAAAGTCTTTGAAAAGGAGAGAGTCACTTTTACCATAGGAAGAATGGGAGAAAATGTCATTTTTCAACAGAATTAGTTCTGTAATTTTTAAAAAACTTGGTAGGAAATTCAGGGAAAAATCCTGAAATGTGACGGACATGTTGACCAATGTTCACAAAACAGAGTTAAGCTCAGTGTAAGTATAGAAATGATTAGTGTTAAGGTTCTCCACTGCTGGTGAAGCCTTGCTGAGATGTCCTGCATTTCTTTACAGATAATGAAGGAGAGTCAGGGATCCTAGCATGGTGAGCTGAGAACTGCCCAAAGTAGCGAAAGGATAGAGCAATGACACAAGGTGCTGCTCAGTCCACCATTTATGGGAGTTAGATCCTTCCCTGCAAGCTAGAAGGAGCTCTCTCCTATGTGGACTGGGCCCAAAACTGCTTTGGACAGGACAGCTTCCACATGCCAAATACCCTTACAGCATGTCCCACTCTGCATGAAGAGGTTTCAATGCTTCCTCCCATTTGGAGCAGGAATTCTAAGCTGATTCTCAAAGTGAGGGTCTCAGCTCCAAGGTGATGGGGCGCTCTATGGCAAGCATCACAAGCTCTCCCTTTGGCACCATCTGACTCTGTGACGCATTGAAATGTCTGCTGAAGGATGGCTAATACCCACATCCCTCCCTTTGCCAGACTTTATGCTGGTCTTACTCTTGGCCAGGAATGTCTGGAAAAGAAGTAGTTTCAAGATGGGCATGAGGGTAAACACCGCATGGTTAAAACTCTCACCACGGAGGCGAGTGAGCTGGGTTTAATCACCACTGCAAATTTGGCAGATAAATGCTCCATGTGGCAGATTCTCACACTTTAGGCAAGACTTCAAATCACTAAGCTACAGGGAAATGGAACATGTCCACCTCCTCCTGGCTGCATTTTGTGCAAGCTTCAGACCATTAGACGCAATTTACTAGAGTAGATACTTAAAAATGTGAGTGGGGGGCATAGCTAATTTGCCCTGCTAAAGGATAGCTGCCATCAAGATCTGGTGCACGTGAAAGATAAACATGCAGGGAGCTGAACTTCTGCCAAGGTTCTCTAGTAATTGAGTAGGTGTTTTAAATATGTAAAATTTGGATTTGAGAATGAAAGTCCCTTTACAGATCCAGCACCTACCTCTTTTTTTTTTTTAGATTTTTCTTATGCGTGAAAAAGGGATTTGGTTTGGTCAAATTATGCAGAGTTTCTTGGAGTTCTCTCAAACACTGTTCTTATCTCAAAGTCTATTCAATGTATTTTATGAGGATAAAGAAAAAGATATAAAAATCATGGGTGGCAGAGGTGCAAAGAATGTATACGCTTGCAGTCTGATGGTAAGAAAAGCTCACTCATTGAAAACTATTGGGATAAACTTGATAGACTGGACAAACTGAGTTAAATAATGTTTAACACAGCATCACAATAAAAAACGTCTGCAGCTGTAAGTTTAGGAGGCTGCATCCAGAAAAGTGATTGAAATGGATTTGTTGTGATCCTGTTCCAATGGGAAAGTCAGTGCCAGGTTATTACACAATCAGTTAGACTTCAGCTGTCAGTCAGGTGCTCTGGGTTATAAGGAAGAGGTGATTCTTGGATCCTCTAGCAGAGCTTGTTGGGGAGGAGTTAGTAGGTGGTACTATCTGTGTACATGCTTTGGTGGGCTACCAGGTGCTATTACAGTGCATGTGCTTCGAAACAGATGTTCAAAAGTAGGGAAGTGTTCCAAAAATACAAGCAAGGATAAATATAGCCTGGAAATCCATTTTCTAATGAAAGACTCAGTTTTTGCTTTCTAGTTTAATCAATAATAATTTGAGAGTCACCTGATTATGGTTCATAAATGATTACATACAAGACCTTTCCTCTAGCAGAAAAACAAACCAAGAAGAGTTCAACTCCATTGTCAAAGTAGCCTACAGGCAGTTGTGGGCTGCTATTAATTCTCCCTTTAGCTTCTTGTTCCCCTCCTTAGTCTCTTCAGCCCCTCCAGATCCTGACCAGGTCCACCCTCTGCTGGACCCTCTTCAGCTTCTCTCAATACCCCCTGAATGGGGCTGCCCACACCTGGAGACAATGTTCCAGGTGTGGCCACAGCAGCAGCAAGTGGAGCAGCACAGGAACTTCCCCTGCTCTGCAGGCCGGGGTTCTCCTAACACAGCCCCACTTGTGGCTTGCATGAGCTGAGATTATGAGGGTCCACCATGGGCTCACACTCAAACTGATGTCCAGTTGATTGCAAGAGCCCAGTGGCTGTAAAGCCTGACTCTTTGGAGTGAATGACCTGTCAGAAGCACTCCTTATCTGCACATTCACCAAGTAGAAGCTTCCAGTAAATAGACATGTCTTTCTGCACTTGAAATTTGCATACAGAAATGAAGTGAAATTTCAGTTTTAGTAAGTGAGAGAGATCTCCACCTAGTACCAGGGCTTCTTGTAGCTAAACTGGGTAAGGGTGTGTAAGCATCTGGCGAAATAAAGGTTACGTGATATTTTAAAACCGCTTGCTGACTTCTGAGGACTTCACATTTAAATGATCATGCGCCAATGCACACTGTAATAGAAGTAATCCTTTTTTTACATCCTAAATTTGTGCGATAATATTTTTTATTCATACAGCCTGAGACCTATTCTTTAAAGGAATGGATCTGTATTTGAGATGCAAAATATTTAGTAATAATATCAGGTTTTCTAAAGTATGTATTTTAGAAGAAGTGTCTCCATTTATAAGGCTAGTGAATTTAAAAGTTTAAAAGTCCGGATGGGTCTTTTCTGAAAAATATTTACATTCTAAGAAGAAAAACTTTTATGAGCATTTCTTTTTGAGAACAGTTACTTATCTATAGCTAAATATAATTTACAGATTTTTCGGTAGTTCATTGAACTAATAAATTGTAACAAAGCAAACAGCAGGGTGTGTTAGGTCAGGTTCTCTAAAGCACGGAACATCTTACCTGTATGAATAAATCCTATTTGCCAATCAGGTCCTCAATATTTTTGTTACTGTAAAAGCTCTCCACACATCAACAATTCTCCTATGAAATGCTACCTCATTTTAGCCTGATGAGACTCTCTTCTTCTGTCAATTTTTCCCTGATCAGTGAAGTTTTATACAACACAAATTGCTTACTTTTTAAAAGCCCCAGTGATCACAAACTAAGGCTGTAGCACAGACGCTTATTCTTGATTCAGACTGTTAAAATCTCACCATTTATGGAAAGAAGATTAGCCTACCAAAGGTCCAGATTTCTTCCATAAAACTAGCCAGTAGCTCTACAAAATACCCAGCTAAAACAAAATCGAAAATATGTTCAGAAAGAATCCATGTGCATCTAGCTCACACTATGCTATTTTAAATGTCTTTTTTGGTTTGTTTTGGCAATGTGCATCTGGAAAGGGATGTCTTCAACCACCAGGTCCATTCTTCTGCTGTTACAGGCATCATGTAATATCCTGGCATAAACATTCACAAGTCAGGAATGCCCCCAGGAATCACCTTGCTGCAGAAGCATTTCTCTGAGTGGCAGTTTTCCCTTTGGGGGGGTCTCCCTGCTCCATGAAGTGGTCATGGCTCTGGTGCCCCTGAAGCCCCTGTGATACCTCCTGAGATGGCTTAGCAACAAATGGGATGTTTGCTATGGATAGTACCCAGGTCTTACCGATCCTTTGGTGTGTCTGTCTGCCTCCTGGTCCAGCCACACAGGACCCAAGTAGTTCAGGCAAAGATTATGGAGGAGGCTTTTAGTTACTTCCTGACAGCAGCAGGAAATGATAAGTCATCATCTTGCCTGTTGTTTCTTCAAGAAAAAAAAAAAAAAGCTGAACTAGCAGCTCTGGGAACGCATGCCCCTTTTTATACAGACTCGCTCATCTATGTAATTCTTTATTGTTTCTCCACTTAATGGCTTGCACAACCACAAATGTCAGCATTTCCCTACTCATTACAGGAAACATGATCACATACGCTGAGCTGCGCGTGAAGCCAAAACCTGAAGGGAGCAGCAGATCAGAGACTTCCGCTTCTGGTAGTGTGCTATTTTGTTTGGTTGTTGGTTACTAATTATAGATTTAGTCGTTCCTATTACCCAACAGTAAAACCTGTTATCTCTTATTAAAGAACTGATTTATCATTTCATACGTTTTTTTTCGTTGGGTTCTCAGATTATGCACTTCCCTTGTAAAAATAATATTGAAAGACATTTTAAAAATAATTTTTAAAAAATGCCTTTGTGCCCTACATTGAAAATTTAGCAGAGGAAAGTAAAACTCCACATTTTTTTAGGAACCCTCCTGTGAGTGTCTCCGCAGGAGCAGTCACAGGGACATATTTGGCTTTGGAAGTAGCATAATACCCAGGTCTCTACGTGCAGTTAGTGCACTGATGATCGCCACCTTCTCTGTACTGAAGGACATGTGCCAGACGAGGTCAGGCCCACAGGACTCTGTGAGCTGAAAGGGAACATCACAAAATTCATCTCAGGCAGCTGGAGAATGTGGCAGTTGCTCACCTCACACAGGCAAGGTCAGGAAAACAGCAATTATGAAAGTGCAGCTCTGTGGCTTGTGGAAATGGCACCCTGACCCCAGATTTCCTTGGGATCTGCTGCTTCCTGAGTGTTTCACTCTCACGAGCTGATGAATGCCAAATGGCTGGAGAGATGCTTGGTCAGATGTACGCCACTGTGCTGTGGTGTCAGTGAGGGATTTTTTTTGCCTTCTCTGTGCATTCAGGTAAGGTAGCTTTTGGCCTCCTGACCGGAGAGGAGGAACACACCATACCACAAACTGATACTTTCCCTGAATTGCTCTGCAGGATCTTGCAGGGAGTGGGTGGGAGGAGGCAACACTTTAAAAAATTATCTCAAAGGAGAAAGAGAGAATTCTTAATGGAATGATTGACTGAAAATCACTTGCACTATCTCATAAAATTATCTTTCGATTTCACTTTCATGTATGCAAAATGGATGCAAATTTTTAATAAGTAAAATGTCCCCGCATACTTCAAACAGCAGACTGATTTTAGGCAGGTGATTTCTCTGTTGTTTCCACGTAAGAAACTGACATACATAAAGGCAGTGTTAATTTTAATAGTGCAAAGGCCTTAAGCCGCTCTTCCTCCTGCCTCCCTCCAGGCTGCCGACACGGGCGCTCAGCCTGGTTCTATGTGGCGCTGGTCCTGGGAGTCCTTGTGCTCGTCCTGCTGGGTGTCACAGCCGCGCTAGCCAAGCAATGTGAGTAGATCCTACCACCCTCTTCATCTCTTTGTTGCAGACACAGTTGAACGTCACAAGCAGAGTGACGCCAAAAGAAAAATTCCCTTAGTGTCACATTAAAGGTGTCAAGTTATACACAAGTACAGGAAAATAAAGGTAGCATTCCAAAGGGAACACTTGCTACCTGTCATTTAACATACACAGCACAGACGAAGGGGAGCTGCTGCAGTCTGCCCTGTCATCAGTGATGCTGAAAGGCTGTAGAAGCAGATTTCAAACCATTATGACAATCAAAACATTTGGCCTTCCTGACTTACAAGTTAAAAGTTGCATCCGTGATGCTACTTTGAGACCATTTCACTTAAGTACTTTGTAGGTTTGAACAAATAAAAGTCATACTTCAGATCATTTTGTTGAATCAAACTTCCCTGGTACTAGTAATATCATAATCCACAGCATGCTCCAGTTATACAAGAATTCTTCCAGAGAAGATATTAATTTCCTAAGCGGAAAGAGTCTTGAAAAACTTCAGAAAAAACATTTATCTCCCAAGCCTCCCTAAAAATCTCATAAAAATATTGTGCATCCTTTATATATCCGGCTATCAAAAATGACAAACTTATTTTCTTTCCCTGTACTGTCAGTATTGTTCAGCAGCTACACCCTTTGCCAGACAGTTATACTCACAATTGAGTGTGTATATCCCTGCAATGTATACACACACATACACATATCCTCACATTCGCAGTGTAACACTGAATGCAAAGACCCTGTTGTTAACCATAATCCTTTGGTGTTTGTTTTTTTTTTTTTTTTTGTGCGTGTGTGTGTTTGTGTTCAAGTTTTGAAGGACAGAGCAGGAAAATCAGAAAGTTTGTCTCAGTATGGTCTAAATAGCACCGGCAATCACAGTTCTTCAGAGAAGACCGTCTTGGGAGTGCTTCTGAAATGGCTCATGGAGGAACTGTGTGAAGATGGACAGGGTAAGGACAGTTAGTCCTTCCAGAGAATAGAGGACATGTTGTGTGCATACTTCTGTTGTCTCTGTTCCCTTTTCCATGACACCCTGCAGTTTATGGGAACTCACTGCTACTACCCAGGGAGCATGGTATTCCTGCATAGAAGTGATGACAGGATCTAAACTAACATTTTAATTACAATAGCTTTGCTCATCTTTTGGTATAAATAGTTTCTGGTACTTTCTTTATATTTCTTCCTGCCAGGAGCTGCAGTCAGAAATGCCATATGTCGTAGATCCTCCCCTTGTCCTGGAGAACACTTTCCAGACAATAATTGTTCGCTAAGAATGGGAGGAAATTTAGCTTTCCTATCCTTTTGCGAGGATCAGGCAGAGGAACACCTTCCTGGACTTTTTATTGTGGACCTACTATTTGTTGGCAAATACTAACGCTTTTCTAAGGACTGATTTTAATGATGTTACTTTGAAACATTAGAGGAAGCCGAGACAGAAAATGTGAGGGACAATCCTCCCAGGTGCTCTGCGTGAAATGGGAAGTAGACCTGGGAATAGCAGTGTTCCCCTAACACAGTTCCTTCTCCAGCTCCATGGACACAGTTTGGACTTCACCTAAGTGCCTGTGCTTTCTGGTCACATCATGTGTCAAATCCACACAGTCCACATCATGTCACATGGCACATGGCACGGTGTCTCCTCACAAGGGCTGCATGGGGGAGGATGAAAAGTGTCTTTGCAGCCCTTTGGGTCCTCCCGGCGCTCTCCACCAGGCAGGTGCACAGGGAGGTGGAGAGCCCGACGATGTCCAGTGGGAGTGCATAGCACCATAGCAAAGCAGTGGGAAGCTGAGGAGAGGAGGGGCATTGGAGCCTTCAAACCTCTCTCCACACATGCTTGGGAGTGGGGACTGGCTGCTTTTTGACCAGCCAGGCAGGCACATAAAATGCTACATGGCAACTGGAACAAGTCACAGTACGAGCTAACAGTTCCCTCTCTACACCCACAGGAACAACGTGCGAGCTGTGTCCTCCTGGGTGGCAACTACACAGGGGGAGATGTTACTACTTCTCTGAGGAGGCTGCGAGCTGGGATGACAGCCAGAGAAACTGTCTGGCCAAGAAATCCCAGCTTCTTGAAATTGAAGATGAAATTGAGATGGTAAGTCTTGCAGGAGCCCTAAAACTGTGCTACAGGCATCGGCCTTAGTCAAATATTTCACCAAGTGAACATGGCTCAGATGTCAGGCGTACATGCAGGCAAGCAAGAGACCCATCAGGCAGAGCATCTGACTCGCCAGGGACAGGAGCTTGTTTTGAGAGTGTCAACAGAGTAGAGCTGAAGAGGAGAAGCACAAGAAACGCAAGAAGCCAGAGTAGTTTTGACTGGGAGGAGGAAATGCTGGGGACTTCTCACCCCTTTCCATTACTTGACTCTGGGAAGAGAGGTCTGATTCAACCACAAAATGGAAATTCAAACAGCCAAACCGCCCCTTCCCATTTTCCTTTGGGAAAATGAATAGCAAAGTATCACCGAATGGCTCTTCTGAGAAACTCATTATCCCCTGAGGAAAAGGTCTTTTACCTTAAAGACCAGGCTTTGCAACCTGGCACGTTAGGGTGAGGAGCATCACTGGTGGGTTTTTTTGACAGCTGACAGGAGGATAGTCAGTCCGAGCGCCAGCTTGAAATGAAACTGTGCTGGTCACATGCATATGGGCTGTTGCAATGGGCTACTTTGCCACGGCTGGATCCCTGCCCTTGCTCTCCATGTGAGGGACTCTGTGAAAAACTGCATGAGACAGGCCAGTGACCTGAGCATAGCAGAAAAGCTCTGCTAGTGGGTAACATGCTTCTACTTGTTCCACAGGAATTTATAGACAGTAAAGAGAAAGATACCAAATATATCTGGATTGGCTTGAAGACTCAAGACATTAAGAAAGAACGGCGTTCAGCTGAAGATGCTGGACTAAAAGAAAACAGGTGATGATTTGTGGGTAGAGGGTGTCTTTGGCAACAGCAATGGTACTCTGCGTGGAAATACAACTCTGAATCCAAGATAATTTCCCAAAGCAGAGATCTAGTCCTGCAGCCTCAGGTACCTGTTCAGGGTCTATTTCTCAGCCAGTTCCAGGTTAACTGGTTCTTGCTGGGCACCTTTGGAAACAGATTTGCTTTCTGTCTGGAAAACCAACCACAGTCACAGTTCACATATGTATTAATACACACTTCTCCCACTGAAATCACTGTCAACAAACTCTTTCAC
Organism: Alca torda; assembly: GCA_008658365.1. Lineage (NCBI taxonomy): Eukaryota > Metazoa > Chordata > Aves > Charadriiformes > Alcidae > Alca > Alca torda. The sequence goes on from CM018076.1 coordinate 77,460,047, forward strand.
TTTACAGACCATGTGTTGACCGCCTCCGTTGAATGTGATGCCTGTCACATCGCATGGGTGCTGGGATCTGTGCAGCCTAAGGGTCCTTCCCCTCCCTCTTGCCGTTACAGCTCAGCATTGTGGCTGCATGTGGTGGTTTTCTCATCCTTCTTACACTAACGTTCCTGAGCACCCACCCCTCAGCAGCCAGCAGTCTCTGCTGTGGGTGCCCCTCCCACCCAGGCATGGCTGTTGAGGAACTGTGCTTCAGTGGGTTACCCACCGGGCATCACCCAAATCCCTCACTCAGAATATTATCAGTGTTTCTACCCAGTACTGAATGAGCTGACAGCTCGTTGTATTCCTTTTGTTGTCTCAGCAGGATCGCTGTAAAAGAATTGAGACTGACAAGAACTGTGCTGTTTACAGAAGAAAACACATGATCCAAGCAGATAACTGCCAGACTTTAAAGAAGTGGATCTGTAAGAAGAATGCAACTTTGTTGGTGCTCTGAGACAAATTGTCAGAAAACAGGCAGAGCTTTTTGTCAGAAGACCCATTTTACTGATAAAACAGCATGTGATGTAAATAATTTTATGAGATGCACAGAAATCGGAATTTCGCCGTTCTGTGCTCCCCTAAGACTTTGTCTGATGCAAACAGGGAACTCAGAAGTTGCCAGGTGTCAGTGTGAAGGTCACGCTGCAGGACCGCAAGTCAGCACATGTGGATTTGGGCGTGTTGAGCCTTCCCATGGAGAGACAGTGGCCGCAGGGGCAAGAAGAAGTACTCATCTGAGGATGAGCACTGTGCCCATGAACTGCGTGATGTGCAGGAAAGATGCCATCTGTGGGGGCTGAAGGCTGTGCTGGAGCCCATTGCTGCTGTACATCCCCCCCAGGCAGCCGCTGCTGAGCTGAGGCACTTCCTAGTTAGGTTTCAATCTTATAGTATTTTCTGAAGTTTGGGTTGTTTGTTTTTTTTTTTTTCCTTACAGTCTAATTGCGACTTACAGAAGCCACTTGAGGGCTGGGAAAAATGCATTTTTGAGACAGTGTTTTATACTTATTCAGAGCTGACCTGCCCAGCTACTAGGTATACAAATACCAGTCCAGGCACAAAGTGACTCATGACACTTGTGGTTAATAAGATGATGGCTCCCATCTTCTTCTGATGCTGAACCTTGGGATCTGAAAGAAAACTCTTAAATAGGGAATGGGCTTGGACTGTAAGACAACACTGCAGGGCAAGGAAAGGAAGATGATAGCCTGCCTTTCCGCCTATATTTTGCCCCTTTACATTGCAAATTCTTTCATGTGGAACCATAGTTACTGCCTGGAAGGTATGATCATAGAATCATGGAATCACAGAATGCTTTGGCTTGGAAGGGACCTTTACAGGCCATGTAGTCCACCCCCCCCTCCCTGCCAAGCAATGAGCAGGGACATCTTCAACTAGGTCAGGTTGCTCAGAGCCCCGTCCAACCTGACCTTGAATGTTTCCTGGAATGGGGCATCTACCACCTCTCTGGGCAACCTGTTCCAGTGTTTCACCACCCTCATTGTAAAAATTTTCTTCCTTCTATTTAGTCTAAATCTATCCTCTTTTACTTGAAAATCATTACCCCTTGTCCTATCACAACAGGCCCTGCTAAAAAGTTTGTCCCCATCTTTCTCGTAAGCCCCCTTTAAGTACTGATGAGGTACTAAAGCTAAAGGCTGGTGAATTTAATGCCTGTGGGTGCAGTCAGTAAATACTTTACTTAGGCAGTCAAGTGTCATCGATACATGCCATTTCTGGATCTAGACTACAAAAATGCTAAGAGCAGTCTGACTTAGTGCCTGTATTAGATTCATATATTTGAAAAAAAGGAACAAATATCATGAATTAATTTTTAAGAAATCAGACACATGTCATTTGTCTCAGCTTTTAAAAACACCTAAGTCTAATAAAGGTAACAACTCCTCTAGATCCGTAGCTAACGTGTCTTTCAATTCAGAGTGACCAAATGCAAGGCAAATGTTTATACCATTGTTGAGATATTTCCAGTGACTTGTGTTGCAACAGTGAGCAAATCAAGTAATGTGTAAACAGGGAGATTAAAAAAATAACATAGGGAACAATTGAAGTAGAGATGTAATCATAATGTTTTCCTCCTGTTTGCAAATTACGTACCTCGTCTTGGGTACTGCCAGGGCCCTGTGTCCTCTAACAGGCCTTAAGGGTCTTCACCAGCCTCTCCTCCTGAGATTCTCTGGGTCTTCAGCCTCTGTTGGAGCTCTGTCAAAGATGCACCTGCCTCCTCCTGTCCCATCTCTTGTATGGGACATCTGAGTCCTACCTACATGACAGGTTGCAGAATTCAACTGGTAACCAAACCAACTTTTTCTTTGAATAAAATATCAAACACTTCTGATGTGAAAGCTAATATTCAGAAAGCTCAAAAGTTATTCCACTTTCTCAACTGTGAATCTCTAGTCTCATATTCTCAGACTGCAGGGCAAAGCAGCTGAGGCAGTGTCATACTTACATCCTGCTGCCTTGCAAAGGTGTAAAATCTACTTCTCTGTGCTTACAGACAGGGTTGCTTAAGTAAACTTCCATTTTACCCACCGTAATTCAGTTTCAGGCAGGATCTCTTCACTTGTTGCTGAAGTTAACTCTACTGTGTTGTGCTTCCCACAATAAGAAGCTGAATTCTTACCTCATTTCATAGAACTATGCAATAATTTATAGCAGAAGGGACTTCAAGGCCCTTTCGGGGCCAGTCAGGGGGAGATTCTAAGTTCCCAGAGTTTTACTATAATTTTATGTACTTTTATGCTAGCCATGTGGTGTTAGCTGTGTTTGGAGATAGAAAAAACAAAACCAACCCAAACCTAACAGTAAAATACAATGTGCTACTTCAACAAAAAATGCACAGACTGAAATTAAAGTCCTTATTAGCAATGACAGAGAGAAACATGTCCAACATGGCTTTTGAAATGTAGAGCCTTTAGCTCACCTTTGCTATGAAACACATAATTAAAGGCAGCTGCAGTTTCCCAGACCTGCAGTAGGTCTACTCATACCTGCAGGGGGGCCTAGTGCCCCCGTGGCTGTGGTTAATGTCTAGCAACTTGTGATGAGCAACCAACAGATATGCTTGCACGTGAGTTTTTGATGTAAAGCATCACAGCTTTAGCATGCACATGACGGCAGCTGTGGAACAAAATGCTCATGAGCAATATGGTAGCACCAACAGACTTACACCCCCCCATCTGTGGACACTGCTGGGAAACACCTCACTTAATTATGGACAGACAGAGATGCCAGGAAGGTAGCAGATGTATCTAAGTGAGAGTTGAAAAGGCGTAGACATCTTCAGTGGAAAGACACACCAAGCACATGGTGCAGTCTGCTGCGTTGCACAAGCACAGCACGACAGCTTTTCAGGACTTTGGGGACACAGATTAAAAAGTGAACTGTACCTTCCATGTGGCTGTCTGACTTTCAAACAAAAACCCAACACAGATTTACCCTACAGAATGCAACATCAGCAGCTAAAGACTCATTTGAAAAACTGCTGTTATTCTCATGTTTGTACCATTGTTGAGTTATTTCCAGCGACTTGTTTTGCAACCGTGATTAAACAAAAAAAAAAAAATCCCCCAAACTCAGTGCAGCACATGTGTGGGGACTGGTCTGTTTATTCTAGACAGAGGAGCAAAGGCAAGGAGAGAGCCTGAAATTAATTAGATATATCTATTTATCTATAGATATATATACATTCCCCATTGAGAAAATGTTCCTTCAGTGTACTTAAAAGCATACCCTTCTCCATGCATTGGAGACGACTGTTGAATTGCTGTTTTTATGGCAGATGTTTCTTGAGCCATGCTGACTGAATTTAACAAGGAAAACTTAAAAGTCCTGAGCTGGCTTCTCTCAAATTGGTTGTGGTGTTTAGGTTTTAACAATATTCATGAAACATCTACTATTTGAGTATTCTCGCTATTACTAATGTAATTAAACAAGTTTTTGCAGGGCCTTACTGAAGCTCTTACCTACATTTTAATTACTAAATCTTGAGTAATTCCACTAAAAAAAAAAAAAAAAGAAAAAAAAAAGGTCATTGTAGCATTGAAGTGAAGTACTTCATCAAACACCACTCCAAGTAAAGCGAGTTTGCAGCTTGACCCTGTATTTCTTAGCATGACAGACTTCAGATACTAAAGAAAATGCTAATTGCAGCCCTTAAGAGTCAGATTACAACGAGCTTTCATCATAACCTACTGTGCTCACAGTTTCTCCAATACCTCTTTAAAGGGCCAAAATTTCCCATTTTTGGACTCTATCCATAGATGGCACTCATGGAAAAAACCTATAAGAGTGATGTTATTTTGTAGTTAAAGGAAATATTCAGGTGAATCAGCTCATTAAAAAGGCTAAGACACAACATGGCATGTGAATACTCCTTATGCCTTACAATTTCTATCATATTTGTGAAATGTACCTCTAGTATGCCCCTAATGCAAATACTTGGAAAACTTTGCAAGAGTGAATTGCAGAAAATTCCACGTTTCCCTCCAAAGTTACTGCACAGACTGTGTTTCACTATGCACGTTTCAGCATTTCCACAGAAGTACTTCAGCATTTCAGCTAAATGCTTTTGTTAGAAGTCTGACGTATTTTGAAGTGTGAAAATGTATTAGAAGTGTTAGAAAGTGAATTGCATTCTTTTCTGGGTCAAATGTCTTGTCTCATGTCAACCCCAATATTTTGATTAAAGATCTTTTTATATTCAAAACCTGAAAATTGTATTTTGCTTCAGTCTGGTGATTTTATTTTTCCCAAATGGTACCTGAGCCGAAAAATACTTTTAATGGCACAGTATTAAGACACAAACCACTGTAATTCAGAGGCTCTGTAAAGATATTTATTATCTTTCAGGACTATTGCACATACCATATCCTTCAGAGCTAGTTAATTTAAAAACACTGCAGAATGCCCTCCCCCAACTAGTTACTTATAAATTAACACGTAGATTATTAGGGTATTCATACTGTAGAGTTCTGTTACTGTGCCTATACATAGCAATTAAATGCAATTTAATACAAGCAATTAAAAAAGGTGTAGTTCAGCAAAATTAGTCGACTGTACATAAGTAAACATCTAACAGTCACAAGTTGTTAACAATATCCATACTGCATGGGCCTGTTACAGTAAAGTCCTATTGTCACAGAACAAAACTAGACAGCAATTAAGTTTGCATAAAAACACAGTGAAGGCAAAAATAATTACAAATAGGACAAAAAAACCCCAACGCACCAACAACACTTTAAATAACCTGTCAGACATGGTGCAATTTTACATTCTCAAAAAACGAGAAGACAGAATTACCTCCCCTTCCCTGAAACTACAGCGCACTCTAGTGGCTACTCCAAAACTGGCTCCACTTGCTACTCCAAGAAGTCCCGCGGAGTCCATAGCCCTATCCATAGCACCCAGATCACATGAAAACGAATTTTCCAGATTTTATTCTGGGCAGGGAAATATTTTGCCCTGATATATACGCGAATTTCCCATTCTTCCTTCTCTAGAAACCCAATAGGAACAGTCCTTCCAGGAAAATAAGCTGTTTTGCTTCCTCTGGGTCAAATGGCACTTTTAATCTCCAGGTTACCTGCTAGCCATGGGTGGACAGAGTTCAGCAGGACTGCATCCCGATTCTGTTCAGGCTCATAGCAACTCAACAGCATTGGGTGTTGCTGCTGAAAGTGATACGCGCATGGAAGAAAACACTCATTGTCCATCCAGAAGTGTACCGTCTGCTTGGAAGCCTCACGATCTCATAGGCATAGGACACCAGAAAACCACAGAGAAAATCCTTTACTGTTCATTCTTTTATTCTCTACTCATGATTTTGCCTATTCACACTGAGAACTATTTCTAGCTTTACAACATTGACACCTGCAGCTTCACTATTACTTTTTCCCCATTAGTGCAGATGCTCAGGTAAATAAATATTCTATCTATTCTGACTTTTTTTTTTGGTAATATAAGTGCTGTGGGAAGAACCACCTCAGGTGCAGTGCAGCTACATAAATGCCAATGATAATACTGTCAAGCTAATTTAACATGATTAATGCAAAATAACATTAGCAAAACATGGAACACAATGCGGAATCACAAAAGATGCACCCCATCAAATGAGGAAAGCAAAATATGCAATGACCCTGTCTAAAACAGCAGTGCTCATTTCTGTATCACCCTGTATCTGAGAGGCACTGGTAGACCTTCAGGCAGACCCACTTCACAAACCATCCCTGCACACAGAGCTTGGCTAAGGGAAGAGCAGAACAAATACCTCCAACTGCACACCAAAAAGGAAAAGATAGAGCAGCTGCTTAGGATCCTACAAGAGAAGAGTTAGTGGAAGAAATACTCATGACACAACAGAAAGAAACTACAGGCTGCACAGCAGCTAGGAAAATGGGGCAAGGAAATGACATATCAAGATGCTGAAGCAAGCTTTTTAAATGGTGTCTTTAAAAAACAGAAGCTTCCTACATGGGTGGAGAATTCTGGCTACCAGAAAAGTCATTCACCTCCAGGCAGGAGCTGAGATGTGTTCCCAGGACCCAGAGTATAGACATAGCCTGTGCAGACATCATATCAGAGCAGTTAAGTGTTAGGGTGGTGGTTTCATCCACCTTTATCGTGCTAAGCTAATACTCAAGCTACAGACCCACTTCCTGGTTAAATAACATCCAGAGGCCGAGACGCCTTTTGACTCAAGATACGCACAGTTTCCAGAGCCTTTTACTTCAATCCTGTAAGGGAGAATGAAAGACACGATTACTTTGACAACCACAATCAAATAATGCAATAGAGCAAAGGGACCTAAGAGGATCACAGGTTCTCTTTGTACAAAGACCGATTTACCACAGACAAGGCATCGCTGGAGGATGGTAACTTGTGCTTTGAAGAGAACACCGCAAAGATTATATTTTTTTAATGGGACTTGGCCCCAGAATACAAAATCTAGGACTTGCAGTACTCCTGCAGCTTGTCTAGTGGTCACTTAACGTGAAATATGCCCTTAGAGAGGAGACTGGAATTCCAGTTTGCCCTTCTCAAGGACACTGCGCTATTAAGACTGGATCCACCTTTGACTTCCACATCCTTTTATATAGTTAAAACGTTCCAGCAAAAGCTGTGAAACAAATGGCTCTCTCATTTCCCTCTTCCTCAGAACTGAACACGGCACGATGGTTAAGGGGGCGGTGGAAAACGGGAAGCGAACCTCTATTTCCACACCGTAGGTGTCGCTACGTAAGAGGTACACTCCTTCACCAACTCTGTTTTCAAATGAAGTGGTACCATGTTCTGCGAATAGGCCACCCAAACTAGTACAGCCGCTGGAAAAGCCAAGGGACAAATCCCCACCAGTGTTAATGTGACTCTAATGGCAACTGAGCTTAGACATCAAGGTGTTTGCCCTTCTAAAGACAGGAAGAGCAGTTTGAGGCAAGCACAGAGGCAGAAGTCTAAGAATGTGAACTTCATCACTGAAAATGAAAACAGTCGATGTTTGTGTTGCAGGCAGGGGACAAGCAAGAGTGGGAAGGGCTGCAATTTTCAACTGGAGATGCCTACATGCTGCTCACATCTCGCATTAAATGCATAAGGTCTTCATCAGATCAAGTCCTCAAGTCTTGAGGATGAACTGAATATAGTCATGCACCACTAGTAATGTCATAAACTTAAGAGTACTTAAATTTCCCACTTTTTAAGTTCATTTCAGACTAGTGAAATCTCAGTGCTTATTACTGTCACTGGTAACTCTACCAAATCCTGCTGGCAGCTGCCCCAGAACGAGAAGCAGCAGTCTCTGAGAAGACGGCACAGCCGTCAGTGGAAGGAACAAACTGCCCCACACCTGACACTGGTGGGACAGAACACAGAGCAACTCATGTAACGTAAATTCACCGCTTCACCTTCCCCCCCCTTTTTGTAGGCACATTCTACAAGAAGTATGAAAACATCTCTTCAAAGCCTCCAGAATATCTCTGCTATAAACCTCATACAGGTTGCATGCAGGTTAGACTTCTGCAAAATATATTCTGTAATGAGGAATTTATGTTAATGTAATCTTCCATTCCTCCCCCGTTGCTTTGGTATCTTGGTTTAACCTTCACTTTGCTATACTGTCTCTTACCATGAGCACCCATCTCACGTTGCTTCTGAACCTGGCATTACAAATTTATCTCCTAACTTTCATCTGTCACAGTGTTAACAATGCTATGTGAAATCTTTATTGTAAATATAGTCAACCCTTCCCATCCATAGTCATCCCTTCAACATCATTACAGATATTTCTTTCAAGTCACTGTCTCTATCTGTATTAGTTATCCTTTCTTACTCTCCTATAATCTAGTATCACCAGCAAACCCCCTCAACATTGACTTACAGTTTATTGTCTAATGCTTTCCCATTTACCCAAAAGAACTCTTCATTTCTTTTATAGAGTCCAATCCACGGGTCTTCCTTTGTTATCTTCACCATAAAACTCTGTAGGAATAAACGCATATGAGAAAAGAAGTTTTGCATGCTTAGTCCAGTTATCAAAATACAAAGTCTTTGATCCAGGGCTAGAAAGCAACAATGATATTGCCTTTCTCCCCAAAGAAATAATATTAAAAATTAAATCTACAGAGTACTGTTGCATCTGGATCTTGTGTGATCCACGTAACTGAAAGAGAAATTACAACTCAATCAGAAATCAAATGGATTAATTTTGAGACAGAACTCAGATACTGTAGTGACAGGAATGCCAACTATGAGAACACAAGTATACTACTGAATATTAAGAACTGCTATGGAACTGCAAATGCATCACTTTACTGTCTTTCCACAAGAAAGTCTTCAAAGAATGATGAACACCTTTGCAGCCAACACATTTCTCCATTACTGATATATCTTCACCATACTGAGTTTTTATTACCAGCTAGCAAGGATTTGTGGAAGACATTTTAGAGATTAGAGCTGACCTAGAGAGAGGCTGTTTTAAATTATCCAGGCCTGCTATCAAGGTCTGTAACAGATACGGAAGAATATATTCTCCTAGGTCTGTGCGCTAGGTGAACTCTTTCCTAATATTGTAGTATAATACAGAAAAAGATGCTTGAAGCTATGGTTAGGATAACTACCTCCTAATTCCAAAAGTCACGACTAACATATCTACCAGGTTGTTGTTAACCTGTCTTGCTAAGAGAAAACAGTTGTCTAATTAAAGGTGAATGAGATGCAACAGTGTTTACCCTGATAGTTGCCTTCAATGTGAGTACTTACAGCTGTGAGCAGCACCAAATGAAAGTCAGATAAGCCTCGGGCATTTTTTAAAACATCAACTGCTAAAACTGATGTTTGCTGTTTGCAGGGAGAGGCAGGAAGGCACGCAGCCTTCTGCAAGCTGTGACTCGTCACGGTCTTTGCATGAGCTTTCAAACCGCCCAGCTTAAGAGGCTGGAAGAACACGCTGGTTCATTGTGCAGCTCCCCAGAAGTGAGATGGGGTGAAAACAGGACCCCCTTTTTGTTCCCTTACCAGTTCCTGATGATTTTCGATCACCAGGAGAGAAGCATTGTGCAAAGAGCAGAAGCTCTGACTGGAATTCCAGTTGGCTTCACTCTCCGAGAGGTAATAGCATTTCCTCTGGAAATACAGCCAAGCTGATGGACAGAGTTCCAGGGAAGGACAAACAGGAGAACCTTTGTCCGAAGAACGGTTTACTGCGAAAAGACAAAAAACAATCTACCCATTTCTTCCAACTGGAAAAGGTTTCTGGAGATTTTTAGCTTCCTTTCTGACTGCATCATCTGAAATCATCTGAGTCTAACCATAGCCTTATTACTTCTACCCAGCAGAAATAATTATTGTAAATGAATTATATACTCTGGCTCCTGCACTCTTATTGTTGCTGATATACCTTTAAAGTGATGATCGGGGGCAGGTTGGTAGAAGCAGCTGAGAAGATGGTAATAACGTATCCTCCAAGAACTCTTCTACAACTTAAATATAGTTTTTGCAAGTGTTGCTTCCTTCCAGATGAATTAATAGCTTTGTTTATTTTAGTGTCATTTTTTGAAGGACTACAGATTTGTTGCAATTTGTTATTTGTCTTCTTGAACTTGGATTAAAACCAAGAGTGAGGTTATAAACTTGAATGCCAGGAAGTACGCTAAGACTAAACTGAGCACTCCCTAACACCACTGCAACTAGTAGAGTCATTTCTCCAGCACTTGATCACAATTTTAAACGGTACGTCACGAGACATTTGCTTAACTTTGAGATAAGGTAAGGTCTGAATAAACTTTTTCAGGCTTTGAGGGACTTCTGACAACCTAAAACTCTGTTAATTTCTAAGGCTAATTACACTTTCTTTTTAAATGATTTACACACTTACCAAACTGAATACACAAAATCAAAATGACAGCAGCAGCAAGGACTCCAGCAACACCTCGCCATAACCAGATATTTGAGAATAGACCTGAAAAAAAGAAATGTCAGGATTTAAAATAAAAAAGCAAAAACCAAACCACAACCAGCTGACAGAAGAGTAGAGCACAGGACCCATGAAACTATTCCAAAAAAAGTAACTTTTCGTGGAGAGCAGGCTGGGAGCAGAGCTGAAGACTAGGAAGGGTGTGACATTTAGCTTGTCATCACAAAGTTACTTAGCTAACAAGAACTGTGAATTACTCTGAATTTTAATTACATCATCCAGAACTTAACCTAAGAGTAAGGTAGTTCCCGACACTCCAAAGTGATCGAAAAAGAAAGAAATGAGAATGGAATAAATGAGGGTGAAGACAGTTAAGTCTGAGGTTGACCCGATGCTTAAACATGGCACGGATAAGAGAAATAAAAGAAGTCATCAGCTCCGGAGCCCAAAACTACTTCTGAGGAATATCCAGCCTTATCCCACAGCAATAACTTTTCAGAGTCTCCCTTTCTTCCCATCTCCCTTCCAGGAGCCGAGCAGCGAGCTGGGTTTGGAGGTGGGAAGGACCAACCAACTTCCCACCGCCGTGCCTCGCGTCCAACTTTGCAGGCAGTCGCAGGGGACACGCTGCCCCTGGAGGGGGGGGGGGGAGGGGGGGGGGCAGAGGGAGGGTCCCCTCTCACTGGTGGCCACTCTGCTGCCAGCACAGGGCCCTGCCCGGGCAGCCTCCTACCTCTGTGAAGAGCCACAGCACACAGATGGCGTTACCTGGCCGCCACGCACAAGGCGCGTCCCTCCCTACGGGATGCTGCCACGGGGCCGATTCCCAGCCGGCCCCACGCACGCCTCAGTCCACGCGATACCCGACGGGCACCTCCGGCTGTTTCTCGGGTGGCTTTTGCAGCCCGGAGCCGGGCGCCGTCCGCCTCCCCGCCAGCCCAGGGCTGCCCCGGGCGGCCGGCGCCCTTCGACGCCGGGACCTCCACCGGATCGGTCGCTCCACGCCGGGCGGCACCCGCAGCCGTGCCCCGGCCAGGGGGTTTTCCACCCCCCCGGCGGCTCCCGGGACGCCGCGGGGCAGCAGCCGCCGCGCCCAGCCCCGCTGCCGGCCCGGGCGGAGCGGAGCGACCGGCGTCCCTGCCCCGGGGACGGGGGCTGCACGGCCATCCCCCCTCCCGGACGGCACCCCCGCTGTCCGCCCCTCTCTCCGGCGGGGTCTCCCGGCTCCCCGCCCGGCTGCGGCCACGGGCGCCCCCGCGACGTCCCCCCCCTTCCCGCCCCTGTCCCTTCGCCCCTTCACCTTTGCCGGTCCCCGGCCCCCGCTCCGGGGAGCCGCTGCGGTCCCCGCCACCGCCCCCTCGGCGTCCCATGGGTGCGGAGCGGCTGCCCCGCCGGCTGCGGAGATCACGGGGACGGAACTGCCGGAGCGCCCGGCCCCGGGGGTGGGGGCAGATGGGGGGCCTGCGGCCGGAATCCGCTTTCCCCGGCCCTGGCCGGTGGTGGGGTGGGGGAAGCGGGGAGGGGCCGACCCCCCCATGGCCCATCGTCAGGGTGGGTGGGCTCGCTGCAAAGGGCGCCGCTTTGTGATAGAAAAAGGAAATGGGGAATGGTTAAAGAAGAACTTGGCTCCCACCAGATCTCGCAGTGATTCTCCAGCGCCAACATGTTTCGGGACTTGGGAGGCACCTAACGTAAAGGCAGAAGGTTCTTGCTGCCTTTGCATTTAAATGCTGACTACTTAACGCTTCATCTCTTTGGAAAACCTGGGCAGTGATTTGCCCCACCCAGGAAAGCGTAAAACCTGATGTTTCTGACTTGCCAGCTGTGGGGATGAAGGTGTTGCAGAAGTTGTAGCATTGCTTGTAAGACAGTGCCATACATATCAGGAGGGTTGACACACGGTACAGACATTTCAGCTGGTGTGTTAGGCACAATAGCACCTCTCCTATGAGGACAGGCTGGGAGAGTTGGGGTTGTTCAGCCTGGAGAAGAGAAGGCTCCAGGGAAACCTTATAGCAGCCTTCCAGTACCTAAAGGGGCCCACAAGAAAGATGGGGAGGGACCCTTTATCAGGGAGTGTAGTGATAGGACAAGGGGTAATGGTTGTAAACTGAAAGAGGGTAGATTGAGATTAGATATTAGGAAGAGATTCTTTACTGTCAGGGTGGTGAGACCCTGGAATATGTTGGCCCAGGGAAGTTGTGGATGCCCCATCCCTAGAAGCGTTTAAGGCCAGGCTGGATGGGGCTTTGAGCAGCCTGGTCTAGTGGGAGGTGTCCCTGCCCATGGCAGGGGGTTGGAACTAGATGATCTTTAAGGTCCCTTCCAACTCTAACCATTCTATGATTCTATGATAACAGTTTACTTACAACAGATCTCAGCCGTGTTGCATCTTCAAATAGCCAGAGGAACATGTCTCTCTTCAAGTCAACATGCAGGCTCTGTGCAAGACTGACGAGGAATTCAGTAATGGTTTGTCCAAAAATAGGCATTCATCTGTACCTGAGGAGAAAACCTTAAATAGAAAACCATGAGAATGGAGGGTTACAATTTATGCTTTCATTGCAGTCTCCAATTACTTTGATTGTCAATGATTTTGGGCAGTAGCCAACTGCTGAAAATTATCTTCAGGTGCTTATATTTACAGGTAATAAAGAGCCATATAAACTTTATACTTTCATAAATATAAATTGACTTGCAGTTGATTTTAGCCTTTGTCTGCAGCAGATGCTCATTTAACCAATGGACTGGTAGAGCTAGACAGGCCAGCATGCCTGGGATGACACTTGAGAAGAAACAGAAAGGTGAAAGGGTGAAGAAGAATCCAAAAGATATGTGCAAACAAGGCTAAAAGCGCAGTGGCTTCAGGGAAGTTAGGGAACTTAAGATTCCTAGGAGAGGAAGAATGGGAGAGGGAAGAGGTGATGGGTCCAGAGAGCACAAGCTGTAGACCCTTCAAGAGGTTTTGCGAGACCTGAGTCCAGAGGGGCAGAGAATGAGGGTGGGGTGTGGAACAAGGGCAGCGGGGAGGTTCAATACCTGTGTCATACAGAGCAGATTTTGCATACAAGGCTATAGTGGAATATGAATGTTTGCACAGCTGTTAATCTAAGAACAGGTTATTCAGTATTCATTCTGAAGTCCTGACTGTTACTGAGGTCAAAAATCACATGCTGTGGCTTATAACCGCAGAGCATTCATGGTATTCTTTTCACGCTTCCTCACCCACTAATACAGAAGATACTTTTGGCAGTTGCAGGCCATTCTCCAGGCTGACAAAAACACCTGAGAACCTGTAGCATATTCAGTTGTGAATCATCTGATGCTCCAAAACTACTATAGTTGTTAACCCCAGATGCTTATAACTGAGACACTCGACCTTTGCTTTCCCTGATCAGTTTGGCTAAGACACCTCCGGACTGAAGAGTAAGCAGCCTGCTGCTGTTATCAAGGACGCATGATTTGGCAGGCTCCTACCGCCGCATCTTAATGCTTCAGTGAGGGAGGGCTGCTGCTGAACCACCAATAGACTAGTCGAGCATTTGCACTGAGTGTTCAGGCTGATCTTGGAGGAGGAGAAATTTTTATTTTTGCAGGGAAAAAGTGTCTCCCATAAGGCACTGCAAGGGCCATATATTTAATTTTTTTACATGCGTATTTGGTTTCATGGAATGTTCCCACATTTTATAAAATGAAGATTGAAAAAGAAGATAGGAATTTCTTAAAGGAAAAAGGCAAAAGACAATACCCTGCAAACTGAATCACTGGAAAATTACTTTAAAATATTGTGATGATATAGGGAGAAAATGCAAACATTCTAAGTAAAAAGCACGGCACTTCACAAAAGAAATTGTTTAATCCAGAAAAAATTTGGCTCCTGCAATACTAGGAATCTCATGGGACTGACTCAGAAAGTTATAGTTGGATTCTGTGATGCCACCTACTGCTTGCTGCTACCACAAATAATCTTTGATTACCTTTTATCACCCACTAACATGCTACCTCTAACTTTTCTGAAGAATTGCATTCAAGTTATGCAAATCACTGCATGTCAGAAATTTAGAGGCAGGATATACCCGTAGGAAACATCTGCGCTGTGGTCAGAGCAGCGAACTGCAGAGATGCTCGAGTCTGACTGCCACTAACCAGCTCCCACGCTGGTAGCACTCTCGCTGTGATTGCACAGACCGGGGTGGACTAACTTACCTTGCTCTTGGTTGACTTTGTCAGCTCATCTCTATCTCCCTTCCCAGTCAGTGGAACAACTGTTAGTGAGTTAAAAGCCTTTAGTCAGACCTTGAGGCATTTGTACCCCAAACAAGACACTGGCTTCTGATATTTTAGGGTGCTTTGGAAACTCTTGTGAAGTCTACATATATCAGACAAGTGTGAGTTTCTTAAGGTCACATTGAACTGGGCCAATCCATCTATTAGAAAAGAATCTGAATTAATGTGTTTCTTTCTACATTTTTTAATGCTAGTAACTCTCCACCTCTCATGTAGCAAAATGCATGGCTTATTTGTAATGTTTTGATTGTGCTCCCCCAAAGCCTCCTGATCTCAATATGCCTCTGTACCATAGGAATCCTGCCAGTAAATAGGAAGTAGGAAGGTGCTGAAAGATTAGCTTTTTGCTTACTATTCCTGAAGGTTATTTTTCAGTAGTCTTGTATTCAGCTGAACAAAAATACATTTATTTCTTAATAGTTACACAATTTTTACTCTTCTAGTGCCTATTACTTTTTGAAGGTGATGTATTTTCAGGATGATATTGAGAGATTCCTGCAATTCCCAAAGTGAAATCATAAGACTGGAAAGACAAATGCATTTGCTTATCTTAAAGTTGCAAACATTTCTGTTGTATAACATGAAACTAGTCAGATGAGTAGAAATAATATGGGAAATATCCATGTTTTAGACAACAAAATGAAAGAAGGATGAATGCAGCAGAAATAACGTTAAGCAGCTTATGGGATATGGTGTGTGCTTAGTAGTTTTGAACATTAAAAAAGTTAGTCTCCTTTAGAAAGTATTTTACAGAGGTATTAGCAGATTGTATTTAATGCAGAAGTTAAGTTAGTGTTTGAGAAGTACTAAGCATTTTATGAAGTGCTGGGTTGAGAATGCTGCATATGTCAGCCAACTAGGTCTTTTACACCAAAAAAGCTCAGTCATTCAGCTGCAGAAGTCTTGCAAAACATTATTTTGTAATGTTTTAGAATGGAAGGCACAAGCGAAAGGAATCCAGCTACGTTATTAGCTGTGTTTGTATTTTTGGCGAGGCTAGTATTCACTAGGATTATTATTTACTTGTTTATAGCACTTGTGTGTTGCTATTATGTAGTAGAAGACATAGCCCCCATCTTCAAGAACTGACAGCCTTAATGAAAAGGAGATGACCTGGGGGAGAATAGAAATCAGTAGGGAGAGCTGGAGTACAGAAGAGAAAGCATCACAGCATTATAACGACATGAAAACAATTAACAGTAGTAAGCTGAATAAAACAGATAAAACTATAAAGATAAGCATGACAGGGAGACTAGGGTGAAAACCTCAGATGTTATAAAGAAGCTTATTTGGCTTTATCTACAGAACCTGATGGTCTGGCCATCAATAATGGTTAGTGGCTGTGCTTCCTGTAAATGTTATCTTCCAGGAAAGTGCAGAATTTCTTTACAGATAGTATATGATTCAGCATAAAGGAAATATAATGTTTAACACCTTGAAAAGTCACTCACCATTTGAAGCCTTTGCAGCCACAAACCAAAGAAGGTTCCAGAAAAGTCCAATTGTAGATTTTTCTAATTGAGCCTGGTGTCACCATGTCCCCTGTACGGGTAGCAGGCATCAGAAGTTTCTCCCCAACATGTCTGCAGGCTGTGCATCTGCACCAGGAAGCTCTTAGAGGCCAGAAATGACACGAGCCCATCCAGCTACATCATCAGCCAGAGCCCCGCATTGCTTCTACTGATAGGTCCATTCTCGACCAAAGAGGAGAATGAAGAAGGGCGCACAGCGATCACCTGTGACTTTTGAAGTGGTGAGTCATCCTGACACGGGCTTGACAGAGTTGCTCGACTCAGTTTCCTGTTTGTCAGCCTGTGCAGTTGCCTCACGGTTGCAGCCGGTAGAGCCAAGCACCTTCCATCAGAGATATGAATAACATTCGGACTGCTCAAAAAGGTTTCTTTTCCTAATCCATGCCAGGCTAACAGTTTTTCTTCACAGCATTGCGTGCTGTAGTGTTGAAGGTACTGTAGCAAGAAGTACTGTTCTCCCTGGTGGACCAAACCAAGGGAAGGCTGTTATATGAGAAGTGCGGTGAGAGACCTACATGGGGTAATGGGTCTGCAGAGAGATCAGGCCATCTCATGATATGACGAGTATGTGCTAAAAAGGAAACCAATATGCCATTGACTTATATGAGCACTGTAATATTGTCAGCGCTATCCATCACCATATTCTTTGTGTCCTAGCCTGCTTGGTGTTTTGACAGCAGATCTACATTGGCAGCACATCATCACCCAACTGTCCGTCTGTCAGCGAAGTCCTTTTCTTGTGTCGATACATTTATCATTTAGAACCACATACAAAATTTTCCATGTGCAGTAGTGCATTAACTTCTTTTTTTTTGACATAAAATGTCACTTGTCATTGTAAGGTCAATTCACGTGTCTTGTGTAGGCATCTGCATTTCTTCACTATTTGTTGCAGTCCTCGATCACTTAAATAATCCAGGGTAGCCTGAAAATTTTGTTGTGTCAGTACTATCTTCTTCCACCCCAGATAATATTAAATTAGTATTAATATTCAATACTTTAGCAACATAACCAAATTAGGTCTGGTGGTGGATTAGGCATATTTATTACATAAATATTCAAAATCAGAGTGGGATGGGGAAAAATAATCAGTGTGCATGGCATATATGAGTACTACTTGACCTATTTCTGTTTAAAATACTTGTGTTCAATGAGAGTGGCTGATGAGATAAAGAAAAATGCTGCTGGTGGTTTGGAAACCAGGCATAGCTAATAAAACTAGAATATCTGTTTCTTTAATACTGAGGTCCTAGGCAAGACACTGTAAGGCAAATACTTAGAGCAACAGGTATCTTTGCCAGGAAGAGCTTGCAGTCTAAATAGAAAAGGTCTGCATAAGGCCGAAGACAATGATTGTTATCCACATTCTGTAGGTGAGAATCGATGCGCAGAGGGCTACAGTCCTTGTGGCTACACAGGAAATCTATAGGCAGAAGAAATGAAGAAGACCCAGTCTCGTGCGTCATCCTTCCTGTCACAAGATAAATTTCAATAAACAGATGTCTGAATGAAAAGGAAACTGTAGAACAAGTTACTCAAAGTAGATTTGTTATTGAAGGACTGCAATCTCACGGTCTGCAAATAATTTGAATATTTTTTCCTCTCTTAATATAAAAATGCAGTTTAATGATATTCAAAGTTCTTGGCTTGGGATGTTAAACAAACACTTCTCTAATTTTAATTTCCTGTCCTTAATTAAATACCTTAATCTTTTTGAGTATTCTAAAACAATCCAAGATGCTATGTTAGAGAGCAAGTAAGAAATATAACTAAATGACAACAAACTGTTCTTCCATCTCTTTCTCTCCTACCAACGTAGACCCACAGAGCACAAGGTGGAAAGCAAACTGTACTGGAATATGGATGATTTCTTTAAATGTGGCATTCCTTAGATGCGTAGGAACACCAGTGCAGTGCAGCCTGAAGGGACTGTTTTCAGCGAGCCTGGAGTTAACGCCAGCCCTTTCTCTCTCTCCTCTGCAGCCAGTGTAGCTAAGTGCATCGCGTGCATCTTTATGGTCTGCAGAAATAAAGCTGCTGAGACACATGCTACCCTGTAAGGTCTATGACAGGAATGAGAAATGTTTGCCAGTCAGCTGGCTAGTGCAAGACAGTATCTCTGCATTGTAAGGACATATTTTTTGTTTGTTTTATTTGTTTCCTGTTTTCTTAACTAAAAAAAAATACGGAGGGAGGGAGGAAGGGTTCGAGAAGGGCAAGGCACAGGGCAGTGCGGAGCACATGCTTGGAGGGGACCCTGCTTTGTCCTTCCTTCTTTGTGTCAGTGTTTGTGGGGCATGCTGTGGGGTATGACGGAAAGGGGCAGCAGCTCCCCACTCTGTAGGTGACACGCTGGCCAAGGTGACAGTGCGTGGTTTCATCCCATGACTCTCACTGTGCAGGGCAGCGGGTGATCACCATGAAGGTGCAGATGGGGATGGAGGCACGGGTTGCGGCACTAGCACGGCAGTTCCTGTGATTGTAGTGAGGTTGTGGGGGTGATGGTAGCTTTCCTGCTTCTGCTTCTGCTCGTGCAGGGAGGATGGTAGGTACTAGGAAACGATCTCTCTAGGAGCAGGAGTGCATGCTCCTGCTCCTGTAGCACTCAGCAGAATTGCCACCCACTGAATTGCAGAAAGTGTGGGGGTCCAGTCCTTCTTCATTTCCTGGCCACTATTTCTACTGTTTATTTCCATCCATAGGGGTGGTTTTTCCATCCATAACAAAAATATATGCTGCCTCCTGCCTCAGAAGTGGGGTAGGAGCAAGAAAAAAAGAGAATGTGGAGAGAAAGCAATTGATTGCAGAAGAAAAAGGGTAAAAACAAAGTGAAGGCAAGGACTGGAAGGTTAAAAATAAGGAAGTAGAGGAGAACACCAAGCAGAGCACCCCACACTGCACCTTTTGGTCCTTGAAAGCACCCTAAGAGCCAGCAGACATTGTCCATTGATGCTCTCCCAGAGACAGAATAGGGTGAGAGAGCAGAAACAGGCCTCGCTTTTGTCAGGATCCTACAACAACCTTCCTCCTGGGAGGCCAGCTTGTCCAGGACAGGAGGAGCTTAGAGCCATATTTGTTTCTGCACAGATTTCCAGGTGCCAATGGTAATGAATGATGCCATTTTCTGCCAGGGACCAGCAGGGACAAGCCAGCTCATAGCACAAGTGTCCCATGTCTTCATGAGCTGCAGAGCTGCTCAGCATAATCTCTTCCTGAGTGCTGATGTTCTCAACTACATTTGCTCCAAACAGCACCGTCTGCTTCTTTGAGAGTTTTCCTTTTGGCTTTGAGAGTTTTCCTCTTTTTTAACACCTCTCCATTTCAGCGCAGCGCTCTCCACCAAACTAGAAGCTACCAGCTTTGAAAAGCCTCTCTGAAGCAGCAGAAGGCTCTACCAGAAGGTGTTAAATTCTGGACAGTGGTCATGGAAAGGTTGATCTGCAATGTAGAGATGTGGGGCTTGCCCCCCTGCTTGCTGCATGAGGCATTTGAGTGCCAGCAATCCCCAGCATGGAGGGAGCTGCTGACACTTCCCATCCTGAATGAGCATAACCCATGTTTAAAACTAGAGCAGGAGCCTCCAGGTGCAAAGAAAAGACTGTAACAGTTAACAGTAAATACCAATACCACATAGTTTATAAAACGTTTTGAAATGCCGTGCCTGTGCCTTTCACCCTGGCAAACCCTGAACTATGCTGCTGCAATTTTTGAGGTCATTTTATATCCTATGGCATTCTGACATAGTATTTCTTAATGAGGAGTAATGTAACGTTTCCAGTACCAAGCAACTGTGGAATTGCCACTGTAGATGTCACTTTCCAATTACATTAGGGCTCACGCATGAGGAAAAATGTTCTTTTCTGCCACTGTGAAGACACAGCTCCAAAGAGATTTTGAGGAGCTGATACTGAGAGCTGGGCCATGAAGAGAGGTGCACACACTATTCTAGCAGCATGCACTGCATCATTCTTGGAGTACAGTTGTTGCTGCTATTGGTTGTTGCTGTAATATTGATTGTTGCTATACAATTGTTTGTTTTATACAATTGATTGTTGCTATACAATTGATTGATACTATACTATTGAATACTGATAGTAATTAGTAATAGCTTGATATATATATATATATATTCGCTTTCTTAACCATAAGTATACTTGCTGGAGGTGGGTTTGTTTTTTTTTTTTTTTGTGGCAGTTTACTTGCTAGTGGCAATTTGTGCAGTATTTCTGATAATCTGTAATAAAGCAGAGAAAATTAGAGGATAAAAGCCTCCATGTCCATGTGTATTACGGACTCCTGTGAACTCCTGGTCATGATCTCCACACACCGCCAGGCTGGGTAGCCCTTTGGGTTGGGACAAAGTGTCAGCTCACAGGTATGTCAGAAGTTACTGAAAGTATAAAGCAAAGTCTGTGGTATCTCAAAATCTGCACGATAAATATGATGTTATAACGACTGTGATCTGACCCGGCTGAGGGTTTCTGCCTAGAGGTCTGTCTTCTCTGCAGAGGGACTGTTTTTAATTGTGGAAGCAGATTGCTTCCCTGTTGTGGTTTGGGACGGACTGGCCAATGAGAATGACAGATGGTCTCCCCCACCCCTCTCTCCAAGGAGAGAAGGAAGAGAGATAGAGAGATCTTTGAATTTAGAAGGAACTAAACTACTTCAATGAAATATTAATAAAATAACAAAAATGAAATAATGAAATCGATACAATATATACAAAACCGTATCAAGCTCCCAGGATGATGATCACATCACTGGCAGGCACAGGGAAAGTCCCAGACTGGACTCAGCAACAGACAGGAACTGGATTTAGGAACTGGATTCAGGAACTGGATTCCAGAACACGTGGATTGAGTTCAAAGGTAGACAGACAGACAGAGTCCTCCTCAGACACCAGCCACTGAAGAAAGAGAGCTGAACCTCTGATCCCTCAGCTTTTATACTGAGCATGGGGCAGATGGGATGGAATACCTTTGTTGGTCAGTTTTGGGTCACCTGTCCTGCCCGCTCCTCCCTGCAGGTGGAACCCCTCTATGCTTTTCCACTTCTGACCCTCCAGTGGGGCAAATAACAAAGTTAACTCTCCTTGATATAGCAATAAGTATAAGCAAAGGCCTCTCTGCATACCGTTCCTTGGTCTTATCTCTCTGAGAGTGAACAGTTTCTGCACAATATGCTGTTAATTTCAAGAGTTTCAGAGAGTTAGAAGAGGCTTAGCTACAAAGTAAAATTACTGAACAGAAAATTGCCTCAAACCAGGACATTCCCCAAGCAAACTGGGGAAGCAAGATTGCTTTACCAGGGACACCACGCTCTGCCTTTGCTCTCCCCATCCAAACAGCTGGTGCCCCTGGGCACGCTCGCTCATGGAGATTGCTCCTGCTTCTAGGAATTCTTCTTTCACCCTGTTTTATAGGAGGAGGGAGACTTGTCCCCGCCTCCACTGTTTGCAGCCTCAGATCCCAGAGCCCCTGCAGTGTAGGACGGGAGGTGTTTGGGAAGCGGGATTCCAGAACGCCTGGAGCAGCAAGCAGCACACACAAAGGGAGGACCTGCTGCAGTAATCCTCGGGCCGGGGTGGAGGTGGGAGGTGGAGGGATCAGGGTTGACTTTGGTCTACCTTGGCTTTGCTGTTGGGGAAACAACCACCAAATCCCATCGAACCAAAAAATGTGCAAAACCACACCGAACAGAGCAAAGTAGTTTATGGGACGGTGTTGCAGAGATGCACACTATGGTTCAGGGCCTTGCTCCTGTATGGCTTTGGGTGTCTGAAGATTCATACGTCGCAACATGAGTGGAGCTGGTGTGACCTGCTGGATCACTTCTCAGTTCCCAGTAATGATTCCCTGCACAGTACCCAGTTTGCTGGGTCTGGCTGAGATCAGGGGATGTTAAGGCTGCAGGAACACTTTGTGCTCTACTATGCAGCTACCGCTGGCTGACATGAAATGTTTTGGGAGAAAGTTACCCTGTAATGTGTATTGAATAAGTGCATGGTGTGGACAGAGGGTTTTTGATTTACGAAATATTTTTACAGGGCTTTTTTAACACTCTTAGAATCTGTATTTATTGAAGCAACTAATCATGACCTTAGACATGCAAGGACAAGAAGAGATGGGTATTTTAGAGAGCCTGTGGGTAGAGGAGGAAACAATAACAGAAGCTTTCACAATCTTTTGTTGAAGAAATTAACATTATGATGTTAATTCAATATCTGATCGTGTTTGGTGGCTGTGGTCTGCTTGTCTGACTGTCCTGACTGAAAATCCCTTTGTCCTCTCTGCTCTTAGCTCCTTCAACAATACACGTTGGATCACTAAGGACTCCAGAGGACTCAACCTGAAACAGACAGGTGTGCATCTGTGCTGTCTGTGCTGTGGGAACATTGGCTTCTGAGCAACTCAAGACTCCTGAAACCAAGTCACCAGACTGCCCATGAGGCCAACCACATACTGAGCTGCATTAGCAAGACTATAGCCACCCAGATGAAGGAGGTGGTGGCTCCCCTCTATTCAACAGTTGTGAGACCACGTTGGGAGTGCTGTGTCCAGTTTGGGATGCCCCAGAACAAGAGAGAAGCTGGCATACTAGAGTGAGCCTAGTGGAGGGGTAGGGGGCTGAAGCACATGATGTACAGGAGAGGCTTTGGGACCTGGATTTGCTCAAACTTGAGAAGGCTTTCTAAAATCAGGTAAGAGGAAAGTGTGGAGAAGACAGAGTTGGGCTCTTCTCAAAGATGTAGTTAAAGGACAACTGGCAATGGACAGAAGTTGGAACATGGGAAATTCCTACTTCATAAAAGGGAAAAAGATGTTTTACCATGAAGATAAGAAGGAACAGATGCCAGAAAAGGCTGTGGAGTGTTGTCGTGGTTTAACCCCAGCTGGCAACTAGGACTACGCAGCTCACTCCTGCGCCCCAAGTAGGATAGGGGGGAAAGGGCTTTGCAGGCTTACCCCATTATACAGAGTAACTCTGTAACTGACCCACAGGCTTGAAGTGTGTATCATCATACTCCATTCCTGTCTGCATTTCTTGTTCTGTGAGCTTGGGCAAAAAGCTTATGACATTTGCTTTGTGCTTCTGATCCACTCCTGTGCTTGCTCTGAGTGCCATGGAGGGCCAATGCTAACGACTGGTATGTTTGCACATGTACAATATACCTGAAACCACTTCTGACTTGTGCATACACAGGTCTGCAAGAATTAAGACAGTGTTGGTGGTATCAGATGAAGAAATATGACCACCATTCTTAAATTCAAACTCAGATGTTTTATTAAACTCAGAAAATCCTAGAGAAAATACAAATCATGCCGTCCCTGCCCATGGCAGGGTGGTTGGAACTAGGTGATCTTTAAGATCCCTTCCAACTCTAACCATTCTGTGATTCTATAATTCTATGATTCTATGATTCTATGATCAAGGCTCTTCTCTTAGAAGGACTCAGAGAAGCCACAGGAAGTGAAGCATGAAGCATGAACATTCAGAAATGCAAGTACTGTGGTGTTTAAGGATCGGCCGAGAATTTGACCTCATGTTGGAGAAAAGGCAACAAACCTGGCCTTCTGGTTGCAGCCTAAACAGATCAAATAGGTGAAGGGTGCAAGCAAAGTTAGCAGTCACGTGGTGGCAACATTGAGGGAACTTTGCCATTTTGTGGAAGTGTGAACTAAGAAGGCTCTGGATTGCTGCAAGTCCTTTCCTTGGCTTATTGACTAGCTGTTTGCAGAGCCTGCGTGTGGCCTGGCTGATCTCTGCAGTTCTTCCCCTAGGCAAAAGAGGGAAGAAGAAACTATCCTGCTGCCTCAAACTGGGGCAATTTCTTCTGTGCAGCACAGGGTCTCAAGGAAATGAAGGGTGAAATAGGAGGGGAACCCCTTTGTCCTCCACACTTTGTGCCAGTGTCACCACAAAGTTAATCTGAAGTGAAGCAGAAGAGCAAGTACCTGGAGAAGTGAGAGACCATCCACTGTTTTCATTTTGTCTAGTTGTAGAAAAGGATTTGTGCTGGGTTCTGAAATCCTTTTCCTGAACTGGCCCATCAAAGCAGACTGCTGTGTGTTAGTTTCTTAGGAGGGTGATTTTAGTGGGGGTGGTCTAGTGATCAGGATGCTTGAGGGTTCATTGTTTGGAGTAACTTGAAGCACTTTTATACTTGTAAGTTGTTTTCAGTACTAGCAAATCAGTACCAGATTTTGGCAGGAGGACTGTTTCTTTGTTTGATGGCATCTTTTATTAATGGAATAGTTATGCCTTTATTCAGTTTCATTCCTCTGGAGTTGGAAAACACTCTGTTCATTTTTTCATTAGCAATATTGTGTTTCTTTCAAACATTTAAAAATGTCTTCCATGGCTTACAGGTTATTGCCATAGATCACTTATGCACTATGTAATAAACCAGTTGGTCAAAACACAACTGAGTTTCTTTCTCACTATACTTTTCTCACTTGGTTGCCAAGGAATGAACGAGGCTGTGTGTTATTCCAGGTCTTGCACTGGGAGCTTTAGGGAAAGGTACAGGATGTGGTGTGTCCATCTGTATTTTGTGATATAACTTAGAAAAGTATAGAGACTATATCATGGTGTGTGAGAATTTGGACCTGTGCTCTCCAGATGGAATAATCTATTTAATAAATTGTACCGTAATTGTGCTAGGCAATGAATAGAGCTCTTAATGGTGAAGAATTAATTTGTGTGGGATGGCATGTTTGCGTGCCTCTGTTTTGCTCAAGATATACACCCTACTATGTTCTGTAAAAAAAAGAGAAGCATGGATAGCCTTAAAATGCTATCAATTTCAGAAATGCTCCTGAAAGTTTTGGTCCATTTTACTGCACATTGATGAGTCAGTGATCATATCAATGGAAACTTTTTAAGACGATCTTGCCTCTTTTTTATTCAGAAATCATTAAATTCTTGTTGTTCTACGAGGACCCTATCATTTCCAGATTTTATCATTCTGCCTATATAATCTGCTTTCACATCAGTATGAACTCAGACTAATTTCTCGACTAGACATTTTCTTGACTCATTGTGCTCATTGTAAATAAGACCTGGCTGAAACAAAATCACAGAAACATACGATTTTTATTCCATTTGCTGTAAATTCTTTGATGAAATTCAGTGGCAATAGTAGGGCACAGCTATAGATAGGGACATGAATGGTGTTTGCCAAACCTTGAGATTGGCCTGCAGTCACTGATTTGGTCCAAAATATAAAGAAGCTTCTTTCTTTACCATAAAGTACTGATGCATTGTATAAAAGATTGTTTTCTATACCTCTGACCCACCGTGGTTGGGAGGAACAGGTGAGTGGCAGCCCAGCTGAGGAGCTGTAACTCAGCACGAGGAGCTTCTGTGAAAGTGTTGATCATGCGCCACAGAAGAAAGGTAATTCTTCAAACTCTGGAGAATGGCAGATGTCACAGATTCTTCGCTGGGGTAGACAGCAGCAGTGTGATCTTCTATAGAGACAAGATTTGCCAGGTAGGATCTTGTAAGAACAAGGTTTTGTGACCTCCCATATCTTCTTAATAATGCAATTCTCTTTGGTGGACAAATGAAGAAAATGCATGAGAAACACCACTCAAGTGAGTTCGAGTGATTTGCAAAACTGATGAATGTAGGGTATTGCATGAACTTCAGTGGGACCTGTGAGTGAGTAACAATGTGACCTTCAAGAGGCACCAGATCACAAAAGGTTCTTCCTGTGTGGAAAAATAAAAGGATTTTTTAATCCTTTTATGACTTGGTGTCATAAACAGCTGAAGTGATGAGATGGCTTGCCCTCCCTGTATGCCCGCCAGCTTTCATGCCCTTTGGATCCCTCTGAGATTGAATTTACTGTCAGCCTAGAAAGAAATAATGCATTGTTTTCTTGGGTTGATTTTCTGCTGAGCTAGTGAGCTGTACGGGCTTCCTACGACAATGGTGGGGAGGTCTTGTTTTGGCTCATGCCTTTTCTTGAATGTGTCTCTGTTTTTCTTATAAAACTAATAGACAAGACACAGTAGATTCCTGGCAGTTACATTCTACTAAATGTTTTCTTAAATGGTAATGAGATAATTACAGTAGATAGGACTTAGTATGTCACAGCTCTTGGCTGTACACCTTCCATTTATTCAAAGATTTTAATAGTAAGCCCCAAAAGAAAACCACTTTAAAATTTGACAATCATGCTAATGCCTTCAGCATTTTTTCTCACCTTTTATGGAATATTCAGTTGCTTTGCAAGCCTACTTGGTATGTCTGAACTTCGAGATGCATGTATACCAGCTGGCAGACCTCTCTTTTTCTGAACAAACACATACACAGACAATCATAGGTCTTGAGTGGATGTTTTTATTTCTTTCACGTTATTGACTCAGGCATCTAATTTGTAAAGAAATGTTGGTGTCCAGGCACAGCCTTGTGCTTTACAGTTCCTGGTGATTAGTATTTTGTGTCCCATTCTAATGCACCCAGTTCTTTTTATGTGCTGTGTAGGGAGCTGAGATGCTCTGGATTAAACTGTAAGCCAAGGACCTGATGCTTGGATAGTTCAGGAACTTGTATTTCTGCAATGTGCAAGGAAGCACAGTCCAGACCTACACAAGCTAGGGCTGTCCAGACATTAATATTTGTAGGCTGCACTATGAGGATACATTCCATGCAGTATGAAAGCATGGGGTTGTATTTGAGTCCGTCCTTTCTCACTACTGAGCAGTATAGCTGCAGCTGCAGGCATATGGCTTGTGAAGCCAGCTGAGGCTTTGGTGGTACATTATACAGCGAGGTTGTGGATTCAGCCTTTGAGTCCAGCTTTGTTGTTTGCGTCTTGTTAATGTGATGGATGGATTGCTTGCAGAAGCTTTGAGCAGCCTCTGTCCATTGTTTTTGTTGTCAGTGAGTCGGCACAGATCCTGGCGTCTGTATGTCTGTTCTGAAGAATCTCCTAGATATAATGGCTGCAGGGGCAGACACTGTATGTGGTAGGCTGGACATGACTGTATCAGTCAGCATACACTTAGTGTAAAAAATGCTATGAGTATCTTGACAGGAATCACAACTGAGGGATTTTGATTTTTAGGAGGAAACAGTGAATGAAGACAAGTTTCTTAAAAAAAATATTAAAAACCCCAGAAGCTGTTGTATAGAAGTAACCAAGCAACAAGGCAGTAGTCTGCTAACAAAAAGCAAGTACAGCAGAAATTGGATGAATAGCAGCCAAACCAGAATTGTGTGCAAAACAGGAAGAAAAAAATCAAAACTACCCAAAAACAAGATGGGGAAAAAAAGTGTGTGTGTGTGTGTAAACACATACTTCTGTCCCTTTGAGCTGAAAGCTCTCTGAGTACAAGTCTCTCTTCTTACACATCTGAACTGCTCATGTGCTCTGGATAGGATATTCATCTATCTTCCCTCAAAAGATCAAGCAAGGCCCAGGACTCTCTGCTTCAAATATACTCATACCATGGTATTTATTTTGTTGCAAGCAATCGTGGACTCCTGCTAGAGCTGCATGTTGATCATCCAGGTGCAACTTGCTTCCAACCTGAGTTACTGACTTGAACCTCTACCTACCCAGCCTATGTGGCTGTCACAGAGGAGAGTCAGATGACTCAAAGCATTTGCAGGAAAAGTACGCAGGGGAAAACAACTGTGATTTGTGTCTAGTTTAGTGCAAAATGAAAACTTCTTTTTTTCCCTTACCTCGGGGTCTTTTGTCTCACTGTTACACCTTGCATTTAGCTTTACATGCAAGGTAGGTGAGCAAAAATCCAGGAAATTACATTTGAGAGATGTGAACAGCAGCAGCACCTCATTCAACAATGGAGAATTTGCAGGCAACACCTATTGCTGTTAAACAAGTTCAGGCAAACAGAACCAAATGCACTTGTTCTACAAGAAAGGATCATAAAGAACGGAGTTCTGGGATTTCCAAGTGTGTAGAGATGCTTGCAGAGAAACTAAGAGGGCTCCACCATATTTGTCTTCTCGCCAAGTTCCCTCCCTTTCTGTCACTCTCCGAAGCTAAGGCTCCTCCTTCCCGTCAGGGAAGTCGGAGACACTGAAACCAGCAGCCGCAGGGGCTCATCGCTCGTCCCTTCCCAGGCAGTGAGTAAATGCTTCCCTCCTCCTTGCTGTGCTACTCTCCTTCACACAGCTGTGATGATGACCCACTCCTGAGGCGATGCCCCACTCCCAGCAGCCAAGGGCCATGGTGGGAGATGTAGGGAAAACAAGGGTGGCTGTTCATCTGGCTTCTGGTCTCTCTGCTGATGCTGGCAGCTCTGGTTAGTTTTGGTTTCAGATCCTCGTGTAAGCTCAGCAGAGGGGAATTCCTTTCTGAGGCGGAGGAGAAGAAGGGCAGGAAGAAGAGGAGGGCCTCGCATGCAATCAGCTGGCAAAGGGGAAAATGAGGAGGCTGGAGAAGTCAGAGAACAATAAGTGCCACTCATGCAGTTCTCAGCAAGTTAACACCTGACTTGTTCAGGTGTTGGGCTTGCCAGTGCTGGGTGAGATGACAGTATTTGGCAGTAGAAGGACACAGTTTGGCACCCCTTATTTCTTTTTGCTATCATAAAGCAGAGTTGCTTGAAATTTTGCATGCCAGATCTTTGCAAAAAGTAATATTTTCTAAGACTACTGAGGCCTTGGATGATACAGGGAGCAATACAGATCCTTGCTACACATTGTTGTCCATGGGGAACAGGCATCTAACACCCTGGGTTTTGGAAAGATCATTTTATTCTCCCCACAGCCTCTCCAGTGTGGATGGATGGATTGCTTCAGAGAGATTTTCACACCAAGAACAAAAACCTCCACAGCGATTACACCTAGATCTTATACAGGGCTCCAAGGCAGTCTGGTCACTTCCTTCTTGTCATGTATAGCTAGGCTAAAGTGAGGGATAGACCATCTGCGGAAGTTCAGGACACTTTCTCCTGATCTGTGGAGACCTGTCTGAAGAGGGCTGCTGCACTTATGATACTAGCTCTGCTTCTTGCTTCTCCGTGTTGATATCAAAAGCAGTGGACAATATTCTGCGCATTCCTAATATTAAATCCCAAGTAGGTAATATTAATATTTATCACTAAGGAGCTTTGCTGTTGCAAATACTTGAACGGAATATATAGTGACTTAAAATTACTATTGTAATTTAATTAAAGTTCTAGCTAGATGAAAAACGTTTGCTCTCAGAAACAATTCCACTGTGTTAAAAGTATGAATCAGTGCTCACCAATGTGACTAAGTTTCCAGCGTGAAGGACTAAGCCAGATGCTTGATACCCCAACTCCTGAACTCAGAGTCTGTCAGTGTTATGAGTATGTCTCTGAATGCAAAACCACAAGTGTATAGTGTAACCTGAGAAGGATGGAAAGGCAAAATGAAATGCCTTTGGTAGGCAGAACAGTTTGCAAAATTATGCATTTTATTTCTATCTTTGTTTTACGGAGCATGATTTCATAATTTGTGCCTTCATGGTTTGCTTTTGCAGCAAAGAATGATGGATTTCAAAGAGGAAATTAAACCCATTTCAGATACTTGTATTAGTGAGACCAGTTCTGGATTGTCTGTAAGAGCAGGAATGACAGATCTTCAGGGACCACAGATGCTTCCTGAGCTACCTGCACTGGCAGCCCATGAGACTCACCACATCTTTGTCAGTTATAGTAACATCAATTCAGCCTGGGCGAGGAACCTTATCCAGAGCCTAGAAGCCATGATTCCTAATCTGAAGGCCTGTTATCACGAGAGGGACTTTATACCAGGTAAAACAATCATTGAAAACATGGTTGAGGCCATTCAAGGAAGCCAGAAAATTGTCTTAGTCCTCAGCCCTGACTTTGTCCAGAGCCGGTGGTGCCTTCTGGAAGCCAATCTCTCTGTCTTCCAAGACTGTTTAGAAAGCAAGCCAGTGATCCCCATCATGTTGGTGCCCTGTTTTGTGCCACTGCACCTCACCCATTTGACTTACATTGACGCCAGTGACACCCACTTTTTGGATAAGGTTATCAAGGTCATTTGCACCCCCAACCATAAGATGAAGAATGCCACCATGGTTCCTTATAGCCCTCCATCCCTTTACAATGGGAAATCCCTCCTGGCCCTACCTGCAGTGGATGATCAGGTCATTCCAAGATGGAGAGGAGGCACATTCAGTGAGGCACTGCCTGACCAGCTGAAGATAGTCTGTGAAGATACTGAGGTCTACAGAAAGGCCATCCGGATGATTAATGAGGTATCATCTAGGGTATCACCTTGTTCATCAGTCAGTATTGTCTTCGGGATATCAGCTTGCCTGTTAGGAAGCTTGCATTTGGTGATTGTCACCTTCTTATTTGTTTCATTAAGCCAGGACTCTGGTGACTCCTATACAACTTTCTTTGGCTGTATTATGGTCTTTGCAACTTTGTGTAGTTTTTCTACTTTTGGTAATTACGCCTACAACTATAAAATCAAATCAGCTGATGAGAAACTTCTGGAGATGTCCCAAGTTGCTGGTGAGGCCAACTCACTGCTCATAAAGGATTCCCTGTTGGTTGGCTGTGACTCCCGAGTGAAGCTCCAGTTAGTTTACATCTCCCTTGCAGGGTGCAGAAGACACTTCTTGGAGACTTTTGGAGAGGGAGAATACTCTGCCCAAGAGATGTTCCAGCGAGCCTTGCACTATTTCTCTTCTGATTATGCGTGTTGTGTAGCCAAGAAGCACTTCCAGTTCTCCTACTCGGGGACCACACCAGGGCACTGGGATGAAGGGCCCTGTTTTTGCCAGTTTGTTTCCCACTGCATGGAGGAAGAGTCCTGGCACTGGAATAGCAGTTATCGTCCAGATAAAAGAAAAATGGGAAGAGATTTTATACTCTGAGAGTATAATAAGAGTATAATAAGAGAGTTTATACTCCGAGCAGTTGGCAAGTTAGATATGTATCTTTTTCTCTTGACAAAAAGAGCTTTGGGTAGCAGGAATAAAAAGGTATTGTTTTCTATTTTCACTTGACCCTCAAATAATTTCAAGACTAAAATATCTGTAGCCCAAAAGTTTAGGGTGTAAGTATCAAAGGGAAAAAAGTCCTTTCTTTGCCTACTGAGGTAGCTACACTTATGCACAGCCCTGAGGAGCTGCCCATAAGATAAAGGTTAGGGGAAAAATGTGTAAAATACAAAGTATTTGGAAATGCAGACATTCAAGCACAAGGCAGAGGGCTAACTAAAGGCTAATATAGGGGAAAATATCCACTAGAGAACTTTTTTACCCTCAATTTTAGGCTTATTTGCAGGGGAGCTAAAAAGAGGAGGCTAGGAGATTTACTGTCTGTTGAGCACAGCATGTTCTTTACTACATCCCCTTTAATTAGTCTTCACTGCAGGTTGTACAAAACAGATGGGACAAGTGCTCACCTCCAAGTCTAGTCTTGTCAGTGTCTGTAAGGAGTTGCCTTGCTGTAAATGAGTGTGGGGTAGAGTGCTAATGAGAAGGGCAGTGGTGGGCAGTGCAGAGCAGCAGTGGAATCACCAGTGACCAGTGTGGATTCTGGAAATTCATCCCTTCTGGACACCAGTGTCTTTAGATGGATGCCATCAGTGATGCACCCCTTTCTTTCTGGCCTGGAGAACTCCAGCTGGGGAACAACAGTGGTCTGTCAGTGGTCTGTCTGTCGTCCCTTTTCAGGGACGACATTTTTAGTCCACACAGAACATTTTACAAGGATGATTTCTGGCTACATCAAGATGTTCCTTCTCTCTTCTGCACCTCAGCGACCCTCTAAACTTCAGTGGATCATTGGTTATTTTCAGGTGGTAGTTGTTGTGTATATACAGTTAGAAGAAAAGGGAAGGGGTGTCATGCAAGGGGCCTGACTTACTGTGTCAGGGAAAGAAACCTGGGGCAGTTGCACTGACATACTGCTACCATTGGGCATCACAGGTTGTGCAACTTCCCAGACCAAAATTGCTGGGTCCCAGACATTCAATCATGTTGTTGCCACTCCTGCTGCTGGCCTGCCCAGCCCAGAAATAATAGAGACATCTGTCCAGATGCATCTTACCTGGAGACCTAACTGAGGTATCAGGAAAATGAGGCACTTTTGTGGACAGGTGATGGATCAGGTACCAGTACCTTGTACTTACACTGGACTATTTATTTTTCCACTCTGATTGTACTTTTTTGGCTTGTTTATTTTATAGGCAACCCTTTTTATTAATGGTTGTTTAGTCAATTTTGTAGCTATTGTGTCTTTGATAACTTGAGTTTCACATACAAGAAATGCAAATATTTTAAAGTTCTATTAAATCATACCAAGATATGGAAGGTTTCAGGTTTCCCAGTTGATTCTGAGACTGCGTCAGCTGCCAGGCTCAAGCCCTTCTGAGGTTTTGAAA
The DNA here is from genome assembly GCA_008658365.1 of Alca torda. Lineage (NCBI taxonomy): Eukaryota > Metazoa > Chordata > Aves > Charadriiformes > Alcidae > Alca > Alca torda. Next base: position 77,492,708 of record CM018076.1, read on the forward strand.
ATATGCAGAATATTTTAGTTCAGATACTTTTACATAGTCCACGTTTTACAGCTAAAAAAATCAAATATAACTTTGATTGGCTCTGTGGCCTACCTTCAATCCAGAATGACCAAGACAGTTTAGAACAAAAGTAAAGTCAAATTCTGTTTAAGTACACTGACCCTAAGGAGGGATTATATAGGATATAAACAATGGCAACATTTGGTCCACTGTATCCATCTATGAGTTTTTAAAAGAAAGGCTTATAACAAAACACTTGGATAAAAATCAAGGTGACAGTGACAGTGTTATTAACTGTTTGTTCTACTTGCCTCTTTCATATGTGTTGCTGCTTAGGGAATCATTCGTCTCTCAAGTCTTAAGTGCATTTCAGCTGAAAGATTTATTTATAAAAAAAAAAAAGGATTATACTTTCCATCCAATTTGCAAATTCAGCTTGGATCCTGGAAAGCAAATCTGGGCTCTTAAGCATTCCTGTCCTAAGCTACTGGCTTATCATTTACATGATGAACCGATCCATTTGATTTAAAGAAGACAAACACATTGCTGTTTATAGTAACTGGTAACAGCATCAGCTTTGTATCCTACAGGTCTGCTGGCTTTGCATATGCAAAAGAGTGAGGAAACCCCTGTGTTAACACTCTCCAGTTTTGGGTTGTTGGCTGCCAGCATATGCCACGATATCATAGCAAAGCATGATTTGTTTCTTGTTTTTCTACTACATAAAATATTTGTAGACTGCTGTATGGGTAAATGGGCATAGTTTCTTTTCTCTAATGAAACTGATAACTGGAAAGATAAACTTTGGTCAAAACTGATCAAAACCCACCACCATGCTGTCTGAAAGGGTAAGATTCAGGGGGATCTTGTCAATGTGTATAAATACCTGATGGGAGGGAATATGAAAAATGGAGCCAGACTCTTCTCAGTGATATGCAGTGAAAGGACAAGAGGCAGTGGGCATAAAGTTAAATACAGGAAATTCCGCTTAAACATGAGAAAAAAAACCCTTTTACAGTGAAGTTGATTGAACATTGGAACAGGCTGTCCAGGGAGGTTGAGGAGTCTCCATCCATGGAGCTACTCAAAACCCACCTGGATGCTGCCCTGAGCAAACTGCTGTGGCTGACCCTGCTTTGAGCAGGGGGTTGGACTGGATGATTTCCAGAGGTGCCTTCCAATCTCAACTACTCTGGACTTCTGTAATTCTGCAATTTTGATAGAGTTGATCACCTGCAAAGCAGAAAGAAATGGGTGATTCACAGTTGAATTGTTGTATTACTACTAAAGAAAGCCTATTTATTACATGATATATGTATATATATATTACATCCTATAGCTTCCAGTAAGACCCGCTTAGAATTTTACTGAGGATGTTACGTTTACCTTTGTGCTAATGTTTATATATGTCCTAGAAGTAGCCTTGTTCATGTGCAAGTGTTGTGACAGCAGGGGTGAAGGAATGTTCAGAAAGACCTTGCCATGAACAACAAGAGTAGTTTTATGGGTATATATTTCACAGCATCTGAAGAAAGGAAGGAAGGAAGGAGAATCCAAGAGCTCACCACTTGTGCCCATCTACTGGCACCTGAGATGAGGAGAACTGGGTTTGTCAGAAAGAGCATCTTCACCATATGTCCGTTAACCATGCCTGCTCTCTCTGCTTTGGCACCATGTTTCCAGCAGTCTGAGTGGTCAAGGAGCAGCTTTCCATCACAGTCACTGATCCATGTCTGTTATTCATCCCACCATTGGCTTATATTCTGGCTTGTGTTTGATCTGAAAATGAATACAAGCGGACATGAAGAGTACACAGGGAGAAGCCAGTCACTCTTGTATCTTCTATTTGATTCCCTGTCTTCCTTCCTTTAGTGTGGCCCCAGGTGTGCACCTTATCTCCTAGTCTACTGATTAAAAAGCGGAACCACCTCCTTCTGCAGCTTCATAAACTGAACATATTGAGCAAATAATGTGTATGTCAAATAAATAAATTACCTGCCATATTTTAATTGGAAGGTTATGGATTTTCATTATTTCAGTATCTTGCTTTCGCTTTTGCAAAATGTTCGTCCTTGTTTGCAATAAAAACCCGAACCAAACACATTTATTTAGTGTCCTCTATCACAATGTGTCTATAGTTTTACATATTTACACCATAGTTTGTCTTCAGGCAAGGAATAGAAATTCAGTATGACACTTAAATTCTAGCCCAGCTCTCTATGTCACTTGTGCTTACATTTGTGAGTTTTGTGTCTTTTTTTCAGATGTGTATGTCTGCTGGAAACCCCTCTAGTCACTGTGCTTAACATCTGTGTGTGAGAGCCCGAGTGCCTCCTCTGGCCTCCCGGGGGTTTGGCTGCCAGGGCTCAGGGCCAGCTTGGAAAGACCACAGCTGGTGACCTTGAAGTCTGTTGTGAAGAAGGCTAGAGGCTGTAGCAAGGGCTGAATTGCCCCTCCGCCCCTTCCCCAGGAGCTGTTTTAGGATGAGGATTTCCCGTTAAGTCCTGCCCAAGCTACAGCTGCAGCTGGGTCACAGCTGTGTCTATGCCTGGCCACGTACCCTGTTGATCCAGACCCTGACCCTTGGACTGAAGTCTTGGCTTTACCTGGGACCTGCCACATTGCTATGGACCTGCCTGGCAGTCACTGGGCTGTGTCTGACCCTGGCTACTGTCTCCAGACCTGATCCTGTCCCTGACTTCCAGGCTTGACAAATGACTTGGCTTCACATACACCTGGCAGCTCTGGCTATCTCTGGCGGTCTGGACTCTGTACTGAACCTGGTGACTACCACCAGTCCTGCCCTGCTTGCCGCACCTGGGCTGTGTGAACTGAGCCCTTCCTTGATGATAAGGCCACTGCCTGCACCAGCCACGTTATCATGTGTGGCTTCTGGCACCTCTTTGCTTAGGGAGAAACTGTGCCATGATGCTATTTGTCAAAAAATGGATCATCAGTTTCCTAGCTCTTCCTTCTGTCCCTCATAATATTTTCTTCTTCCTGAGTCTTATTCAAACTAGTTTTTGCCAGAAATTCCTCTTATCAAGTAGTGAGAAAACTTCTGGTTTCATTGGCTCATCCATCTTTGGGAAGAGACTATCACTGTATAGTTGTCACTGTACTCTGAAGATCTATTCAGAATTGGCTGCCAAAATAATTTAGACCCTAGATTTTGATAGCCCTCATGACTGAACTAACTCAGGAGATGCAGGTGTCCTCTTGGTCTTACATGGTGTCCACTGTAATCTGGATCTAACTTTTAATTTTTATACACATACATAAGTAACACACACTGAGCCGTATCTATGCATACAGCTCTTTCCCAAGCATTAAAAATGTGTTCCTTACGCTTTTCTTCTCTGCGCCCTTTGGGTCTTCTTCAGAGTAACAAGTTGTGGGTAAGACCTGTCTTTCCAGCCTGCACCAGCCCGTCCTGGGACACTGCAAGTTCTCTGCTAAATCATCGCAGTTCTTTCCCACCAGAGCACAAGACTGTCGCACTGTAGTGAAGTCTCTTAGCAGCTCAGGCAACGGAGCAACACTGAAGACTGAGAAAGAGCTAAAAAAGTAAAATGAAGAAGACCAGCAGTTGAGTGCTCAGCACTGGAGCAACAGCCCCAGTACAACTGAAGCACAGTCCCTGCACAGATGGCAGTATCTCTGCCTTCTGGAGCTGCCCAGGAGTTTCCATGTTAGGATACATGGTCAGTGACGCTGTGGGATGCTTGCCTATGCATACTTACTTAGTAACTCTTTATGTCCCCTAGTCAGCTATTTTAGACTGTGGAAGGAAATAATGTTTGATTCTCCCTAGACTTTCTGATGAAAAAAACAAATAGCTTGTGCTGCTACTCTTGTTTTGATTTTTGGGGAGGAAGGGGCGATTTTTTTGTTTGTTTATTTTTTGAACTAGAAAGGATAGAAGAGTAAAATCTGGTCTAAGGAGATCCCACTAAAGTTCCCCACGTTGGTCATGGCATTGAAGAGCAGGAGACCTGTTGGGTCCCTAAAGAACAGGGTTGGCAAGGATCAGAACTGAACAGACGAATTCTCCTTTTTTTTCTGTTAACTACATGTGAATAAAAGTGGGAAAGATCAAATGATTTAAACAGTCAGGATTAAAATCACTTTCAATTTCAGTTATTGTGGGTTTGTTTCCATGCATCTTCTGAAATCACATAGACCTCCAAGAAGACTGGGAGGAGAATGCATGAATTTCTGCTGAAAAAGTAAAACACCTTTATATATTTGCACAGACTGTTTATATATAACGAAAACCTATCCAATTTCATAGAAACGCAGGATGGTTTAGGTTAGAACAGACCTTAAAAATCATCTAGTTCCAACCCCCTGCCATGCGCAGGGACACCTCCCACTAGACCAGACCGCTCAAAGCCTCATCCAGCCTGGTCTGCTGCCCAACTTCCTGCCCAACTTCCCTGGGCAACCTGTTCCAGTGCCTCACCACCCTGACAGTAAAGAATCTCTTCCTAATATCTAATATTAAAAAAAAAAGGGGGCAGCCTTTCTTCTCCATTTCCCTCTTCCTTTTTTTTCTTAACCTGTGAATCACCCTTCATTGACAACTTCATTATAAAAGCTGCTAAAGAGTCAATTGCTTTTATGTATGAAGATTTCCGTAGAGTACGGTGGAAAGGGCTGGAGTAAATCAGAAAGAAGAAATGAAAAAGGTAGGGAAGAGAGGGTTAGTACCCTTAGCATACTCTGTTGCTCCTGTTTTTATACAGCCAGTTCAGTATACTTTAAGATAAACTGAAATACACAAGTCAGTGTGTAGCCTCTGAGTTATGCAAGGTTTCATGGCATGAAACCCTTGAGGAAAAGATACCACATAATTGAGCTGCTCAAAGCCCCACCCAGCCTGGCCTTGAACACTTCCATGGATGGGGCCTCCACAACTTTCCTGGGCAACCTGTTCCAGTGCCTCACCACCCTCACAGTAAAGAATTTATTCCTGATATCCAGTCTAAATCTCCCCTCTTTCATTTTTAAACCGTTACCCCTCGCCCTACCATTACACTCCCTGAAAAAGGGTCCCTCCCCATCTTTCCTGTGGGCTCCCTTTAGGTACTGGAAAGCTGCTATAAGGTGTCCCTAGAGCCTTCTCTTCTCCAGGCTGAACAACCTCAATTCTCTCAGCCTGTCCTCATAGCAGAGGTGCTCCAGCCCTCTGATCATCTTCGTGGCCCTCCGCTGGACCCGTTTCCTTCTTCTGCTGAGGACTCCAGAACTGGATGCAGTACTCCAAGTGGGGTCTCACCAAAGCAGAGTAGAGGGGCAGGATCACCTCCCTAGACCTGCTGGCCATGCTTCTTTTGATGCAGCCCAGGATGCGGTTGGCTTTTTGGGCTGCAAGCGCACATTGCCAGCTCATGTTGAGCTTCTCATCCACCAGCACCCCCAAGTCCTTCTCCTCAGGGCTGCTTTCAAGCCATTCTCCACCCAGCCTGTATTTGTGCCTGGGATTGCCGAGACCCAGGTGCAGGACCTCGCACTTGGCCTGGTTGAACTTCATGAGGTTCACACAGACCCACCTCTCCAGCCTGTCCAGGTCCCTCTGGATGGCATCCCTTCCCTCCAGTGTGTCGACCGCGCCACACAACTTGGTGTCATCAGCAAACTTGCTGAGGGTGCACCGACAAAGATGCTAAACAGCACTGGTCCCAGCACTGACCCCTGAGGAACGCCACTCGTCACTGGTTTCCACTTGGACATTGAGCCATTCACCACAACCCTTTGAGTGCGGCCATCTAACCAGTTCCTTATCCACCGACTGGTCCATCCATCAAAGCCATGCCTTTCCAATTTAGAGACCAGGATGTCATGCGGGACAGTGTCAAACACTTTGCATAAGTCCGGGTAGATGACGTCAGTTGCTCTCCCCTTATCCACCAATGCTGTGGCAACATCATAGAAGGCCACCAGATTTGTCAGGCACAGTTTGCCTTTGGTGAAGCCATGTTGGCTGTCACCAGTCACCTCCTTATTTTCCATGTGCCTTAGCAGAGTTTCCAGGGGAATCTGCTCCATGATCTTGCCAGGCACAGAGGTGAGACTGACTGGGATGTAGTTCCCCAGGTCTTCCTTTTTTCCTTTTTGAAAAAAGGTGTCTTCTGTTTCCTTCCTGAGAGGGCCCACATCTTCCCTAGTCTTGCCTTTGTCCCTGACATACTTAGTAGAAGTTTTCCTTGTTCTCCTTGATGTCCCTAGCTAGATTTAGTTCTATCTGGGCTTTAGCTTGCTTGCCTAATCTAGTTCCAGGTCACTCGGATAGTTTCTCTGCATTCCACCCAGTCAACCTGTCCTTGCATCCACCCTCTGTAGGCATTCTTTTTGCTTTTGAACTTGCCCAGGAGCTCCTTGTTAATCCATATACACACACACATTCTTCTTGTCTGTAAAATTCTACATTACTGAGTCACTATACCATTCATTTAAGGGGTTATGGGAATGTATGACGAAATCAATTCACTGTTATATACTGACATCCATCATTTTAATAGAAATTATTTCAGGACACCTCATTTAAAAACCACAGCAATGTGATTCCTTACCCTCCCAATCTTCTTAGGTATCTACAATGTAAACAAATAGATTGAATTGTTTGGCATTTACATTCTGCAATCATGATCGTGATCAAAAGTGTAATTTTACATCGAGTTTCCATGTTAAAGTTCTGCTCTTCTCCTATTACAGATCTTATGTGGACATCATTTTCTTGTTTCTTTGTCACCTTGACATGACAGCCCCCTTTCAATGAGGAAGAGTTTCAAAAAGCCAGCCATACTGTCAAGGTACATCTCATTTACTGTGTGACCTTGGTTCTCCGCTGCTGAACTTCACACAGGGCAAGTGTGGACAATTAGCTGGTAAGGATGTCTGTTGCCAAAGAAAGGCCACCAGAAGAAGGGGCAATGCAATTGCAGAGGGAATCCTTTGTTGCAAAGGGATGTTAATTTTGGCTGAGGACATTTTCTTGCTACCTTGGATGATGTAGTTTCATGGCTGGTGTTTTCTCTGTTAGATGAGACTGTGTGGAGGCAGAGGGATGTGGAAGGAAACTGCCTGCTTATTTCTGTGGCAGGATGAAAACCAAGAAATGGTTGTAATTTATATACTAGGCTAGAAAGTGTCTTTTGAAGCAAGAGAATATCTGTGATGGCTAAGTCAATTTGCATGGGACTATCCCTCCATAGGAGTTAGGAGGCAATGACTCACACATAGCTGTGAGTAGCACATCAAGGTATCTTCCATTCATATGCTAGAAAAGGATCTATTATCAAATTAATATGCCAATATTAGCCATCTGTTAATTTACCTACAACATGACTATTGCTTTCTTAGCTTTCTTAGCCAGTGAATCTCTGATGTTGAAAACTCACTGGTTGAAAACTGGTCATATCTGTTATTTCCTGTAATGAAATACATTCATCTGCTTCTCTCTTTTCCAAAGTAGAAATTTGTACCACCCAAGAGTCTCCTTCCCTTGATATAACCAGATATGTAGTTAGAATGCAAATGATAACACACACACACAGAGGGTGGAGGGTACCACCATCCATGGTCCAGGTAACAGGTGTGCTGTTCCTCCATAGAGCGGCCCTGTTTGACTATGAAAGGACGAACTGCTTGTGTTTTGGAGGAGCTTGGCACAGTCTGGTGCACAAGTTCTGGGTATTATTGCCCCATTTCTGATGACAATTATCCATAAAATTCTTCTTGTGCAGTTGTACATTTCAGAGCCGAATTCAGAGCCCCAGGTCTCAGCTGCTTAGAGACACGGCCAGAAGTCCGCTTGATCGTAAAATTTAAGATTTCAAGTTAAATTTTCTAAAAAACTAGGTCTGGAAATTAGGGAACATAGACTTCAGAGAAAATTAAAAAAAAAATAAATAAATCTTGTATCCTAAAACTAATAAGTGGTTTCTGAGCAGGCTTTACTTTTAACACTTTTTCAATGCAATGCTGACATATCTTACCCTAAATCAGATTTTCATCTTAAAATTAAGATGGACAGTCTATTCCTTACTTCATGCCAGATTTGTACTTCACCTTAACTTTTCTCCCTCCATCCTAAACAATTCTGATACGCTTATGGACAATAAATGCATTCCTCCAAATGTGTCATTTCACTGAGCTAGTCCATACAAACACTTAGCATTGACTGAGGTGCACAGGTCTTTTGTCATTTCCAACTGCCAACCTCCCAGATTAATTCTTGTTATTAGTCTGTACCACTGCACTTTCTGCTGTTCCATTTCATTTAGTTTCTTTTACTAGAGTCCTCCTCAGGTCATGCAGTTCTTACTGTATTAGGCTTGGGTCTTCACCCATTTTTACATTGTCTTGCAGTCTTGCATTATTCGGACACAACCTTATGTCACTTTAGACGTTACTAGGAGATGTCTGCATTTTGCAACAAGGCCACTACTGAATGTATAAAATATGATATTTTTTTCCAAAAAGCTTGTTAATAATTTCCTATGTGGAATCCTAGTCTAATGTTTTACTAAAATCCTAATTTTGGATGAGTCAGTCATGTCCTCAGCGAAAGCTGACCAGGATGAGCTACCCTTGTAAACATATTCACATTGCCTTTTTTTCTCCCATTTACATCTGTGATGTGTATTACCTTTTCCTTCAAAAGTTACTTGAAAACTGCCTGTGTTATTGAGATGAGTCTAGCAGTCTGTATTTTGTGTAGATATAGGGAACAGGCAGTGTCTCTCAGAGATGAGATTTGGGGAGCGCTGGCTGGTCCCCTTGCCCATAGCAGTCAGTGATCCTCCAGACGCCCTGTGGCAGAATAAATTTAATCAGATGGCAAGTAGAAGATGCTGTCCCTTCATCAAGGCTGCATCTATGTTTTACTGGCCCTTTGAAGAAGGCTGGATGCGTTAGAGTCAACAAAGGAAACAGGGACAATGCCACCGAGTTACGATATTTACCACCAGCTTTAACACCAGCTGGCAGAGGCTTGTGATCCAGAAGTGTCCTCTGGGATCACAAATGCCTACACATTACTTGTGCCTCATATCAAACGTCACTAAATGGATACCTAGATTTCCTGTAATTAATAATTTCAAACTTAAAAAAATAAAATGAATAACAAACAGACCTGTTCATGCTCCAGACCTGCCTTCCACATCCGAGGGAAATGGATGCTATTCTAACGTAGTGAAGTAGCATTGAAAACATCTTCTTGGTCTCTCAAGAGCCTTTGTTTAATTAGGTATCACAAGTGGCTTTTTACTCATTTTTTTTCTATAAGGGTAATGGTGTCATTGACATTTTTCTAAATTAAATTTGCATGATTTAGTCAGAATCTGGCCTTGAACAAACGTCCTCCTGAACTGGCAAAGGAGCTTCCATAGGAAAGGGTTGGCATAGCTTCATCTCAGCCACTGACACCAAATCCAGCTTCCTCAGCCATCCTGTGCCCAAGCTCTACAGACAAGGCACAGGCATCTTCAGCTTCCATGAAACAGGCCTCTGTGTCAGACAGAAATCCAGTATTAGGGAGAGAGGAAAAACTACTAAAGCACAATAAGACAGGAAATCGACAAACGTGCTCGAGACAGATTGTGCTCAGTACATGAAAGTGATACCTGCTTTACTGAGTTTCATTGGCATAAATAATGTGCTACTTGCAGGGCACAAAGTGTAGTTGAATCAAAATTCCTGGAGGACAATGAAGATTTTTAAATTGATTTGACCTCTAATGCTGCACCGGTACATATCCTATGTTCATTTATATACAGTGTTTTTTCTCCCGGAGAATAACTTTTGTGTCAATACTTCTTTCATTTTCAAGCTACACCAAAGTCCTGTACAGACCTTTCTGTGTTCCCAACTCTACCATCCTAAGTGCTCATTACTAATGAGCTCATTACTAATGAGTCCTCAATGACTTCTTTTCCTCAGTCTTCACTGGCAAGGGTTCCAGCCACACTCCCGGAGTCACAGAAGACAATGGCAGGGGTTGGAAAGAACTGTCCATCGTAAGTGAAGATCAGGTTCGTGACCATCTGATGAACCTGAAAGTGAACAAGTCCATGGACCTGATGGGATACACCCATGGGTACTGAAGGAACTGGCGGATGAGGTTGCTCAACCGCTCTCTATTATATTCCAAAAGTCATGGCAGTCTGGTGAGGTCCCCACTGACTGGAAAAGGGGAAACATAATCCCCATTTTCAAAAAGGGAAAGGAGGATGAACCAGGGAACTATAGGCCAGTCAGTCTCACCTCCATGCCTGGTAAGATTATGGAGCAGATCCTCCTGGAGTCACTGCTGAGGCAGAAGAATAATGAAGGGGTGACTGGGTACAATCAACACAGCTTCACCAAGGGCAAATTGTGCCTGACAAACCTGGTGGCCTTCTATGAGAAGGTCACAACATCAATAGACAAGGGGAGAGTAACTGGCATCATTTATCTGGACCTGAGCAAAACCTTTGACACTGTCCCGCATGACATCCTGGTCTCCAAGCTGATAAAATATGGGTTTGCTGGACTGACAATCGAGTGGATAAAGAACTGGCTTGACGGCTGCACCCAAAGAGTGGCTGTCAATGGGTCCATGTCCAAGTGGAGGCCAGTGACAAGTGGAGTCCCTCAAGGATCAGTACTAGGATCTTCATCAGTTTTGTTTAACATCTTCATCAGTGACATGGACAGTGGGATTGAGTGCACCCTCAGCAAGTTTGCCAACAACACCAAGCTGTGTGGGGTGGCTGACATGCTGGAGGGAAGGGATGCCATCCAGAGGGACCTTGACAGGCTGGAGAGGTGGGCCCATGCCAACCTCATGAAGTTCAACAACACCAAGTGCAAGATCCTCCATCTGGGTCAGGGCAATCCCAAGCACCGATATAGGCTGGGCAGTGACTGGCTTGGGAGCAGCCCTGAAGAAAAGGACTTGGGGTTGCTGGTGGACGAGAGGCTCAACACAAGCTGTGAGTGTGCACTAGCAGGCCAGACATCCAATCGTATCCTGGGCTGCATCAGGAGAAACGTGGCCAGCAGGTCGAGGGAGGTGATTCTCCCCCTCTACTCCACTCTCGTGAGACCCCACCTGGAGTACTGCATCCAGTTCTGGAGCCCCTACTACAAGAAAGATATGAATGTGCTGGAACGTATCCAGAGAAGGGCCACGAGGATGATCAGAGGGCTGGAGCACCTCTCCTATGAGGACATACTGAGAGGGTTGGGGTTGTTCAGTCTGGAGAAAAGAAGGCTTCAAGGAGACCTTATAGTAGCCTACCAGTATCTTAAGAGGGCCTACAAGAAAGCTGGTGAGGGACTTTTTAGGATGTTGGGTAATGGTAGGACTAGAGGGAATGGATTAAAACTAGAGATGGGACGATTCAGACTGGACGTTAGGAAGAAGTTCTTCACCATGAGGGTGGTGAGACACTGGAACAGGTTGCCCAGAGAGGTGGTGGAAGCCCCATCGCTGGAAGTTTTTAAGGCCAGGATTGACGGGGCTCTGAGCAACCTGATCTAGTGGGAGGTGTCCCTGCCCATGGCAGGGGGGTTGGAACTAGATGAACTTAAGGTCCCTTCCAACCCTAACAATTCCATGATTCCATGATTCTAATTATTGTAAAATACTGGTGCAAGTTCTTTTCTGGATGTTGTGTTATCCTCCTGCTTGTCTGGTAAAATGATGCATGTTTTAGACTCATTACTCTTAGCAATTGTTATAGAACAGTTAAGGAGCAAATAGGAAATATGGAATTTGCCTCTATGCTCCTTGCCATCTCCAGGCTGCCGTGTTTCAGCAAGGTTAGTCTGTGGGCTGCTTTTCCTTAATATCCTCCCTGGGTCTCTCTGATACACAACTGAATTCAACAAGCATGACTCCTGCAATGGCTACCCTCAAGTCTTTGGTACAGTTGCAAGTTTTTACAGTAAGTAATTTCTACCACAATCTAAAGCTTTTTTCCTGACTCAGTGACTGAACTCATCTCCTTAAAACCTCCCTCCCTAAAACTGTACTGCAGTTTCACTCAGAGCAAACCACCTCAGCTAGTTTTAAGCACTTCCACAGTCTCCATGTCTAGTAGATGAATCACGAGAAGTGAGACTTAACCTCTCAGTGTTTTAGCTCCTAATTAGCACCTAACTGCTTTTAACTCCAGACGAATTTCCCTTTGGTGACTTCATTGAGGTATTTTTATCTTAGGGCTGCTTCTTCTAGCAAACCATGCTGATTTCCCAAAATCAAAAGTGAAAGCAAAAATGTGTTTCCAAAAATATGATAAAAATATGGTACCTTCTCTAAAAAGATAAATACATGTATATCAACACCCACAAAGTCTGGAAGCCAAATAAAAGCCTAGCTTCATCTTTTTTCAGAGATGAACCCACAAGACAGAAGGTTCACACATTTTTAGGCCTTCATAATGCTGAAAGTTTTAAAACTTTAATCACACAGGCATGGCTACCATACAGGCACTCTGCTGTTCAGCTCATGAAGGAAAGAGAATGTGCTTTCCAAGTATGAGCTACCTTATATCAGAGTTACATTAGAGAGTAATAACTGACCAACCGGCATCAAGAAAATACCACACAGAGACAAAACAGTTAGAGCAATTGCAACATCATGTCCAAGTGCTGGCTTAGTTGTAGGAAGCCTTTGTGCTGCTCACTTGCACTCAGACTCTAGTCTGGGACCAGGAGGAGAAAAGGGGAAACTCCTACCAGTCAGGTCTCTGCCAAGCATTTCTGCTCATATCGAAGGGTCCCTTTCTTAACAAAGAAAGTTGTAGGTGAGAGAGCAAAACTGGCCTTTTAAAAGCAAGCCAGTATCAGCAGGCACCTTTAGGAATGTTTGGTTTTTTTCTTTTGAGATACATGGAGCAAACAATAGCACCTATAGTTTAAGTCTCAGTTCAAGAATTCTGTTATTTCTAATGCTGAAACAAGGAAAAAAGCACGTGCTTAGTCGTGTTAAAAGTACATATACAGACAATTCACTGAAACTTTGTAGCACCTCCACCAATGGAGATCAGAAATCTGATAGGGAAATTACCCTTTCCCCTAAATACAGCCTCCCTCACTTTGTACATGCTCACTAGAGGCTCAGCAGAGTCTGGTAACTGCCCCTCGAAAGATTTGGCATGTCCTCAAAATGCTCAAGCATAAGTTCCCAGAACTAGGAATAACAAACAAACAAACAAACAAACAAACCCAAACAAGACTCAACCAACTAACCAAAAAACCCTGTATGGATGAAACTTGCATTTCCTGTGTTGGAAATGATCCTTCTCTCCTCCCATGGTGCCCCTCCTCATCTAGTAGTTGATCCAGCGGAAAAGGAAACATTGGTGTTTTCTTCATAAGAAAAAGCCTTCTGAAAATGGAATGTGGGCAGAGCTTAATCAGCAAAGAGTTTTAACCAAGGAAGCTTTTCATGGGGTTAATGTGCATATTTGTGTCTATGTGTGTGCATATATACACACACAAATATTTTCTCCTCAGCATGTGCACAGCCACTTAGCTCTGTTTGTTAATGCTTGCATGGAAATCCTGTTTCTATGTCAGCAGCATCACAGCTAAAAGTGGATGGGACAACTCTTACCAATGACAGAAGTGAGGCTGGAGGAACATTGTCCCAATAACTGAGCAGAGTAAGCCAGTTAATCCACTGAAGACCACATTTTGCTTGAAACACACTGGGTTATAGGTCTACGACAACAGGACGATCCCTGAGGAACACCTCTTGGAGGTGTCCCTTGGTCGCAGGTCCTTCTTGATAATGATCACCAATGGAGCCTGCCATGTGTCTAGGATGTCAGCCTATGACGCTGAAACTCTCAGCCTGACCCATCCAAGTGACTGTCAGCCTACTGCTCAAGGGCATAAAGAATTAAAACCAGCCTTGTAATTCTCTGCAGACACCAACCACAGAAGCTCCGAGAGGTTGGGTCTGGGTAGATTTGGGACTCCTGGTCCGTGGCATCAGGATGAGACCCTGCCCAAGCCAGAGTTAGTGAGCAATGTTCCACCTTTTCCTTGCAGTGGGTGTGGCAAAAGATGATAAAACAATCCCACACTGTCAAGTTAAGGTTTATGTAAAACCTAAGACAACAAAATCAGAAAGAGAGAACCTTGTGAAAAAAGAAAGCACAGAGGCAGAGTAAATAAATCACTTCAAATCAGACTTCCTCCCTTGCTAGGGATTTCCTTGTAAGCAGTGTTTGCTCCTTAGTCCTGTGACTTTCTGTCTCAGGGTTTAATGATCTTCATGTGGTCCCACAGTGGCCCTGTGGAACAGCTTTCCCCTTTGTGTCACCTCTGATGCACAGCAGCTTGGATCTGCTGCTGTCTGAAGCCTCCTAAATCCCGCTAGGTCCAGTGGCTCCCAGGGAAGAGATATTTTCTTGGCTTTCCCCTTCAGTAGATTCCACCTGATCAAAGGCCAGCAGCTCTAAGACGAAAATAAAAGGGCAGCCCTCCTCCAGGCTGCTCCATAACACAATGTGGAGTCCTGTCCCCCCCTGTCTGGTAAACTGAGTAGGAAGAAAGAGCCCCTCCAGCACAGCTTCCTTCTGAAATAATAGTTTAGATTCTGGTTTCTGCCACTGAGATTATTCTGTTACAGCTACTATTAAATTGTTAAAGGAGAAGCCACTGCCTGAGCATTCACACACCAGTCATGGTGTCGCACACTCACACACACTGAACTCTCGGGTGCGCTTCATCCTTCTTCAGGCTCAGCAATAGGTTTCCTGCAGCAGAGTCTCAGGCGTTGTATTTTAGAAAATAACGAATTTTATTGAAAGGTACAGCAGCAAGGACAGCGTGGGCAGGGTGCCTCCAAAGAGAGGGACCCCAAGCAAATAAATCCCAGGCAATGATACCCTTGTGATCTATACGCCTGCCCCTCACACGCCCTTCACACGCTGTCCACGCATCTTTTAGTCCAATGGTGATTTTTGGTCTGGGGTCTTCTAACATCGAATTGGAGTCCTTTTCTGTGTCCAGGCAGGCAGACCCTTATCTTGTTGATTTGCAGTTTCAGCCAAGGCTTGGAGCCTCTGTACCTTCTGGTTCACATTCCTTGTGCATCTGCACTCGCTGGCAGAGCATGGAGAACTGAAGAGTCCCAAATGTGGGAAAAACACTACCAAAACATCAGTGTGGTATCAAAACATTTCTCATACTAAAAGACTAAACACAGCACCCTATCAGCTGGTGGGAAAGTTACTAAGACAAATAACTCTATGGCTTCATCAAATCTAGCCACTCCTGTTAAGTAAAGCCAAGCAAACAGCTTAAATCACACCATATTAACACCATACAACACTAAGTAATTTATTCTAAGTAAAACTTACCTATTTATGTTAAACAGCTCATATCCCTCAACAGCCCCTCCCTTTGTTTTCTTTAAGCATCCCTGCTAACATGCTAAACAAAGTTCATGAAGCCTTTCGAGTCGCCCAATCATTATCCCCAGTTTTACATATACAATGATTATCAGCCACAACTACAACAGGGCCAGACTTAATAAGATTACTGTTGGGAAGCCATGTCCCTGTATTTTATATAGATTTTTTTCTTGTTCTCATTTTACTGCTGTTCCGCCACTCTGGATCATCCATTCTCTGTAATTTCATACTTAGCCAGGCTGTAGCAGTCGTCAAAGTCAACAGTACCAAGAGTAGAAAAACAATCCACTTCATCTCTGCTGATTTTCAGGAAGCTGTCAGCTGTCAGCTGGTGTGGTTACCCACCACTTGCTTGCCATGGGAATGGTGTTTCCAAGTTTCTTTCCCTAATGCTTCAGCAGCAAACTAAGGACACAATAAAACAGTGTATGGTCCCTCCCATTTGGGTTCCAGTTTTGATTTTTGAGAATTTCTTACTTTGTTCTTTGGTGATTACAGGTCAGTGGGGAACTACAAATAAGTTTCAAAAGAGCCTTGATGAATGAGGGCAGTGAAAAGTATTGCTTGTCTGAGGGACATCAAAATGTGCTTTTAAGTCAGAATGAGGGAGTTTTTCCATTATGATTCCGTTATCCCTACCCTTAGCCACAACATTCTAAGAGAAATTCTATGATTAAGCAAAAACTTTTTTCTTTTTCCCCAAAGAGAAAGCATGACACCTCTGTCACTTCATCAAGGAGTTCACAGAGCTTTCTCCATCCTGCAGATGAAGAAGAGAGCCATGAATGATGCCATTTTCAGTAGGATGAGCAAGTCACCTGGACTCGTAAGGTGTGGAAATGCAGGCTCCTCTAGAGGGGGATTCATGCAGTCTCCGACCCCCATCTGGGCAAAGAATGTGCTAAGCTTGGCAAGGTGTCTAGAGGGAGCCTGTGACTCCCTTTGACTAGATTTTTAGACAGCTACAGATAAAGGAGACAAATCCCATCTGCCGTTCCTACAGGAAGCTGGGGATGACCTGCCTGCCTGGAGCTATTGGGTTTAGTTCTCCTTCTGCTCTTATAAAATATTTGCAGCTTTCTCACACATATTTTGTGTTGTCGGGGATCCACCACAAGGTGCAGTTTCTACTTTTTCATGTCCAATGACAGTGCAGAAATAGTCAGGAAAGTCTCCTTCTATATTAAACCTGAAAAAGGGAGAGAAAGGCAGATTTAGTTGCATTCCTGACTTATCTGGATGCAATGCAGTCACTGTCACTTCCATGAAAGAGACTGTGGCACCTGGCCTGGCTGCTAAGTTATATTATTGCCAGTGGGATTAGAAGCTGCCTTGTTGGAGTCTCCCTCGCATTCGTTAATTTTCTCCCCCTGACCTCAGCAAAAGTATATGGGCTAGGCTTTCCCTCCAGAGACCTTCCCCTTCTCTGGCAGCCTCCATTCAGTGGTGCTGACATCGCACTCTCTCTTGTCCCTGCCCTCTCCTTTCTTTCCCCACTGAACTCCATCTAATCAGATTCCTCCTTCCCCGCCGCAACTACAGCTGTGTCCTCTCTTGCCATCCTGATGGGACCTGCCTGTGGTCCCACTGGCGCCTTGCAGGCTCCCTGGGATAGGGAGGGCACAGGACAGCACAGGGATGTGCTGAAGCACCTGAATCTCAAGGAAGCGGGTTGCTACAACTTGCGGGTCCTGATCTCTCTTGTACTCCCTGGTGTCGGCTCTTGGTATTTATTTTTTTTTTTTACTGTTTCCATGTGTTACATCACAGTGACTTGCTGCAATAAGCTTACATGTCTGTGTTATGTTCCATGCCGTTAATCCACTTCCACTTCTCGCTCTCAGAGTATGTGAGTGTGAGACCAAGTAAGTAGTAAGTACTTTTTGATTGTAACATAAGATAATTCTAGAAAGGAAGCGAACAATGAGAATACATTGAAATCACGTTTTCTTCACCAGAGGTACACAGAAAGCTTAGTGTAAAATACCCAGCTTTCTGTGGAAAGTAGAGTGTGCATCCAGCCACACCATCTCTTTCCTTGGCTCCAGAGGCTGAATTTTTCCATTTTTATTTGATCTCATCTCTCTTCCTGGGGCTTCTTAGGAATAGATCAAATAGAAAAATAACACAAGTGTGATACCATTAAAGCTATGCATTGTAATTCACCAGGTGTGACTTGATACCTGGAGCCACTGTTCTATTCTGATTGTGATGAGAAAGCCCTTTCCATTTTCGTCAAAGCAATGGATCTCACAAAGAAGTGTCTGTTCACCTTGCTTGGTCTTGGTTTGTGTGCTAAATCGCTTTAAAACATAAGTTAGCTGGGCAGACACTTTGCTCCTTCCCATGGGAGCATGCTTGCAGAGAGAAGCTTCTGGATGGAGGATTTCAACCACCAAGATGTGTCTTACTGTGCAGGTGTCTGCTACCATCCAGAGGTGCCTGGTGTGTCTGGCTAGCAGCAGATTATAGACCCGCAAAGACACCTAACATGAGAAGACACAAGCGTAACCCGTCAGCCCTTTGGCGTACAGGCCAAGCAACCCTAGAAGCAGCCCCCTGAGTTCAGATCTCACCAGTTCATCCTTGTTCTCAATGACCACCAGGTCTGCATTCATGTCAGTACATTCTTTACGGGAGGCATTCCAGTCTTTTATTTCCCACGTTTGAGAGAAGAAGTAGCATTTTCCGCCATGTTTTTCCCAGTCTTGGGGGCAGCCTGCAGGAGGGAAGAACACGTGTGGAAAAATCCGTGTACATGCAAACAAAAGGATCCCATTACAAAAGAAAGGTAAGAGAGTAAGTCACAGCCAGAAAAGTGCCCGAGCGGTTCTCCTTGTCATTTTCTCCAGGCCACGGGGGATGCGTGCCAGTCTCTGTAGAAAATAGCAGTCCAAGAGTCACGAAGCATGAATCACAGAAGCAGAATCACAGATAACATTACCCAGTCTTTTAAATCTTGCTCAGGGGCTAAAGAGAAATGGTCAGAGCAAAAAGCAGCTTTCAGTTTGCAAACCTCTGATTTGCCTGCTGCAAAATATGGCAAAAGTGCTGTTATTGCATGGAAAAACATTTCTCTCCATTGCCAGGGAGTGTTCTGGGAGGAACAGAGAACGGGACCTGGGAAGGGTGATACGAATCAGGGAAACAGGGACTACGTGATAAAGTTTTGTTGGTTATCCAGCAGCTCCTGAACAGCAAAAGGGAAATGCACTTAGTTAAAATGCTAAGAATGGAGGGGTTTTTGGAAAGCAGTGCATGTACTTTGATCCATCATGCTCACTACAGTGCTGTGATACCAAAGGGATTGTTATAGTCATGTCTGTTGCCAACCTTCTGCACCAGCGTGAGAGAGTAATCAGTTGTTCCCTCTGAAACAGTAACACAGTGCTGACCAAGCACTACTTTTAAGGAAGACGAAAGTGTGAAATGTCTCTGGCCTTGAGAGCTCGTCCTGTGACTGTACAGGATAAGGTTATTTATTCCTGAGACGTCAGATTGTTTGTTTGTTTGTTTGTTTTTCTTCTGAACAAAATCTAGACACCTTCCCCCCATACCCCCACCTTAAAAGGCAATCTATCAGGGTTCTGGACACTGTTTTTTAGTGACAGAGCATTACCTACCTAGTGCCTCTTCAGAGTTGTTGGAGAATGGTTTTGAGTCAGCCGGGCTGCTTGCAGTTGGACAGCCTGGAAATGAGAGTAGAATTTCTGCTTTGAATGTCTGACCATTTTGCCACACACTGTCATAGCTCTTTTGGACCTCTTTGACCCCCATCATCACGCCACACAGGTGTGGAGCCTGCAGGAGGGAAGAACAGGTGTGGAAATATCCAAGTTCACACAAATGAAAGGATCCCATTACAAAAGATCCTACTCCTCTCATTGTTGCCCCTCTATTGAAAAAACTCCAGAACTGGAGTACCATACAATTTGCTCCATAAGCAGATTTCCAAAGAACCTAATGCTGACACTTAACAAAAAAGAAACCAAACCAAAACAAAACAGAATAGCAGTAAATGCACAGTATGTACAATATACGTACAGTATTTCTATAGTATTTGTACAGTCTATACTGTATAATGTGGAGTATACACGTAACTGTAGCGATAAGAAATAAGAGCCATCTTTGAGAGATCAGTGCTCAAGCCAATGTGTTCTTGGTTAAGCATGCTCCCACACATCTTGGAGCTGCAGTCCCAGCCTGCTCCTACTCCAGACAACTGGGATGAGATATTCAGGCAGAGCACAGCTGTGCTCCAGCTGGAAGCCAGTCTAACAGTGTTGCTTCCCCATCAAAGAGAGACAACAGTGTTCATTTGAGGTTTTAAAGCAGATACCCAGGCTGGAATAGCCTTGATTTTCCTCTTTCTTCTGACACAAGTGGTTGTGAGGGATTTGTGCTTCACAGGAGGCTTCTGACTCCCATAAAAAGGGACCATGGAGGGAGGCCTATAACTTCCTTTTTGTTATCTGATGACAAGCTAGACTGCGTGAAGTTATCACAGAGGAATAGGGAAAGAAAAGTTTTGAGAGGGTAAAGAAAGTAGCTGACGTCTCAGATGAACTAAACTTAGTTTACTGGAGAAGCTTATGTGATTTTTGTGTATTTTTCATGTCTTCTCAGGGCTTTGGTTTTATCATTTTAGAAACTGTTCATGGATCACTCACTGTTAGGCTAAAGGAAGATGATGTTGATCCAGATGGCTCTGTGCAGCAGTAAGAAAATCTTTATTTTCTCCCAGCTTCTCTGCTTGGGAAAGCTCAGCTTTAAAGACACAATTGCCCATGCCATGAATGGGTCCTCTTAGTTCACCTGACTGGGAGTTACTAAATTGTCTATAATAAAGTTTAAGGATATTTGGAGTTGAACAATGAAGAGATGGATAATAACAGTAAAGAAACATTAAACTAAAAGTAGTACAGGTAGAATTCTTATACTTGAAACCAACATTGATAAATTCCTTGTAAAGAAGAATATATAAAATGAGAAAAAGATTGAATTAAAGAAAGATCTGGGAAAGTTGTACGAGAACGGCATGGAGCATGAAAGAGCTGATGTATCTGCAGACTTCATACCAGAGGCAAATGGTAAAAGAAACAGAATATGAAAGGAAGAACTTTGTTTAGAAGCAGTAAGCTCAAAAATAAGATGAGGGAAAAGAAGTGGAGTGGCAGTTAAATTGGGTGACACCTCGTCTTTCTGGTCATTGAAAATTGGTAGTGAAAGGATGAAGTACTAGCCCAGAGTATCCAAACTACAATTGTCACCAAGGAAGGTGGCAGTCCTGAGCTCTTACGTGGGGTAGCACCACTTCCCTTGTACCTATGCATCCTTCCAGGTGCAAGACCCTATAGTGCAGTAGGAATGATACTTTGGAAGGGGTTGGTCCCACCAGAGTGCATTCATAACTATGCTGACACAAAGTAACTATTGAGTTTGAAAGTCTCTCTGCTACAGAGAATCCCTTTTTGCCTTGTACCCACCTCTGGCAAAAAAATGGTTATTTTAACATAACTGTAGCAACTCTTCTTCCAATATAATTTCTGGAGCCAAATTTTTATTGACAAAAATCCTGAGGGGCGTTTGTACCCTGATTGAATGTCTTATTCCAATTACCTATTCATTTTTCAGTAATGCTGCAGAAGTTAATTATCTCCTCAAGAAACAAAGACTACTGGCAAGGCAAAAGTTTTAGGGAAAGGAAATACCTTTTGCTAGGAACACTTTTGCCTGTTGTGACAAACCTGACCAGCCTTTAACATGTGGGGTTTTTTTCTACCAATTCCATCTCAGAGAGTTCTTCATAGCCAAAATGAAGCAACTTTTAACCCTGTGACGACCATAAAGAGAACATAGAATTTTCTTGGCTGTGAATGCCTGAAACATCCCCTTAACTACTAGACTAAATGATTCAGTAGAATACTCAACACTGAAATAATTCACAAATATAAACTTATCTTTCACAGCATATCACTTCTCTCCACATAGCTTGTTTCAGTTTTATCTAATGACCATCAAGGTTTCAGAAGCCCTCCTGCCAAAGGAGGGATTTCAAGGACCATCAGAGACTCCAAACTGAGAAGTGAAGTAAATGAATCTCAGTCTTAGTGCAAAGGATTAATTAGCTCCTTCTGTAAGTTTAGAGCCAGACAGTGGGTGGCTGGCTACACGTTTTCATAAGTATGAAATAACAGTATTATTTTGGGAAAAGATTATACTTGCTTTCCCAGAAAACAGAGCCTCTGGACCAAGTTCCTCTGTTCTGTAATTTTGCTCAGGGTTCCCAGCATCTGAAGGGACCTAGGATTTTCTGTACTGTCCTCTCTTTCTTTATAGTGTTAGCTCTAACAAATAGCATTCTAAACAATACATTAGAGTCTGAGTCCCCCGTCCCCCCATCCCGTCCCCCCCCCCCCCCCCCTTTTTTTTTTTTGACTGGGATAGTAATGAGCTGGCATCTCCTGGTGCAAAACAGTTGTAGAACTACTCTTTTACAAATTGCTGAAGTATGAATTGTAGAAGTCACTATAGCCCTCAAAAACACACTGCCTAGGAAGTTCTGCTAATCTCAGTTTCTTTCCTGATAGCAAGCAAGAGCTAGACTTTTGGAGTTGTGATAAAAAAGTTTCACTGTAACATCTAGAGCCAAATGCTAGCAATGTATAATACTGTTTTTACGTTTACAATTCAAAGGTCAGAGTTGATCAATGAAAGTCTAATTTTGCACGGGCTAAATTGTGTGATTTGCCCTGTTCCTTTGAGGGATTAATTTCCAATATATCAGTGTAGAAGTTGAGTCTTAGATCACCATATATTAAAAAAAAAAAAAAAAAAAAAAAAAAAAAAGCCAAGGAAAGATATGTGTCTGAACATTTGAAAACAAACATCCTTAAACATCTGGTGTATAGATTTACATCCAAACCTGGATACAGAGATATGCATAATAAAGCATGCATTATATTTTATAGAGCATTAAAACAGGTAATTGTGGTGGAAACCATTAATGAAGTTCAAGCTGAAGACTGATAAGCTGAAGAAGCAACCACACATTTGGAAGAGGGGGAACTCTTCAGGAAAAGTTCTCGAAAACATGATATGAACAAATATCATAGAATCACAGAATCATGGAGTGGTTTAGGTTGGAAGGAGCCTTAACTATCATCTGGTTCCAGCCCCCATAACCTCCTTATTTTCCATGTGCCTTAGCAGAGTTTCCAGGAGGATCTGCTCCATGATCTTGTCGGGGCCAGAGGTGAGGCTCACTGGCCTGTAGCTCCCTAGGTCTTTCTTTTTTCTGTTTTTAAAAATGGGAGGTGTGTGTCTTCTTTTATAATCCACAGGAACTTCACTGAACTGTCATGACTTCTCAAATATGATGGGTGGTGGCCTAGAAACTTCATCCAAAAGTTGTCTCGGGCCCTGCGTATGCATCTCATCAAGTCCCATGGATTTGCGCACCTTCAGGTTCCTCAGATGGTCTTGAGCCGGATCTTCTCCTACAGTGGGCGTTTCTTCATTCTCCCAGTCCCTGTCTTTGCCTCCTGCAACTTGGACCTTGTGGTTAGAACACCTGCTGGTGAAGACTGAGGCAAAAAAGTCAATGATTACCTCAGCCTTCTCCACATCCCTGGGTAACCAGGTCCCCCATTTCCTTCCAGAGAGGGCCCACATTTTCCCTAGTTTCCTTTTATCACTGACGTACCTGTAGAAGCTTTTCTTTTTGCCCTTGATGTCCCTGTCCATATTTAGTTCTATCTGGGTTTTAGCTTTCCTATCCTGATCCTTGGCTGCTCGGACAATTTCTCTGTATTCCTCCCACGCTACCTGTCCTTTCTTCCACCCTCTGTAGGCTTCCTGATGCTGTTTGAGATTGTCCTGGAGCTCCTTGTTCATCCATGCAGGCCTCCTGGTGTTTTTGCCTGACTTCCTCTTTGTTGGGATGCATCACTCCTGAGCTTGGAGGAGGTGGTCCTTGAACATTTACCAGATTTCTTGGGCCCCTCTTCCCTCCAGGGCTTGTTCCCATGGTACTCTGCCAATCAGATCCCTAAAGAGGCCAAAGTCTGCTCTCCTGAAGTCAAGGGCAGTGAGCTTGCTGTGCACTGTCCTCACTGCCCTTGGGATCTTGAACTCCACCATTTCTTGATCACTGCAGTCAAGGCTGCCCTTGAGCTTGACATTCCCCACCAGCCCTTCCTTGTTGGTGAGAACAAGGTCCAGCATGGCACCTCTCCTTGTTGGCTCCTCCATCTCTTGGAGAAGGCATCACGGCATTCCAGGAACTTCCTGGTTTGCCTATACTCTGCTGTGTTGCCCCTCCAACAGATATCAGGGTGGTTGAAGTCCCCGATGATGACCAGAGCTTGTGAACATGAGGCTACTCCTATCTGTCTATAGATGGCCTCATCTGCTTTGTCTTCCTGGTTGGGTGGCTTGTAGCAGACTCTCACTGCAGTGTCGCCTCTCCCTGCCCTCCCTTGAATCCTGACCCATAAACTCTCAGTTGTCTCCACATCCATCCCCAGGGGGAGCTCCAAGAGCTCCAGCTGGTCATTGACATAGAGGGCAACACCCTCTCCTTGTCTCCCCTGCCTGTCCTTCCCAAACAGGCCTGTATCCTTCCATTCCAACACTCCAGTCATACCAGCCATCCCACCACATCTCCGTGATGCCAGTAAGATCACAGCACTGCAGGTGTGTGCACATCTCTGTCTCCTCCTGTTTATTCTCCATGCTACGTGCATTTGCATAGAGGCAGGACCATTTCATTTTAGAAGATGAAGAATCTGGGTTTTGCATATAGCCTGAGCCTGTGGGTGGAAGCTTGAAGTACTGCTTGTAAGGGTACCCTGAAGTCCTTAGTATATAAGAGTGCCAAATACCGGTACTAAAACTACCTCATATAATTCTAAAGCATGTATTGCTGTGAAAAATTAGAAATGAACACATTGTGTGAACGCATTACAAAAGTGAACAGCACCCTCCTGATTCTCCTACTGGATGGAAATCAATTTACAACACAGAATGCTGGCTCAAGATTTTCTTCTGGAATATTGCCACCTTGAACTCTGAAATCCGCCTGAGAGATTCAGACAGCAGCAGTAGTGAAAACGGCTGAAAGGCACCAAAACCTAACAAAACAAGAATGTGTTATTTTCTAATTGGAGCAACCTAACACTGAGTTTGATGGTGCTTTAGTCATATGCTAACTGGGAACATCAAGGCTTTCTTTGCCTTTCACTGAATCCCTAGAGCAAGAAGGGGAAATAAAACAGAACAATCAGTTTGAAATGGTATGTTTTTCATGCATGCATGCATTAGTATGCATAAATCTTGAGGCTGGATATCAGCTCCTGATTTCAGAAAAGAGCAAAATTTAATGCATATGAAGGAGCATTTGAAACAAAGCCACACCTGCCTGTTCTTGAAAGACCAGCTCATGAACTGCAGGGCCATTTTTTTTTACTTACTAGCAGATAAATTTTCTCACAAGGAAAAAGAAAATAATATCAATCTACTATAATAATCATAAAAATGTCTAGTTGGGTTCCACTGGGTACAATTATTGTCATTTTCATGAACAGAAATGGAAAACGCCTTCTAGCCTGCAGAGCTATTGTATGATGGAGCAATATCAAGAGGTGACAGTTTAGTTCATTTAAGGAAGCTGTTTGTCAACAGTGGTATATTTGGCAAAGCAAAATCGTGTGCATAACTCATATAAAATTTAAACTTAGATATCAAACAGTAAAAATGGCAACAGTTAACCTCTGGAGTACAAGTGAAAACTGTATGTTGTTGAAATACAAAATTAATTTGATTTACTTTCTCAAGTTTGGTCTAGATCTCAATTTTTTTAAGAGCATTTGTTCGGTTCACTAAGGCAGTACTGAAACCAACAAAGTACCTGTAACTGAAACAGCCCTGAATCAAAGTCTAATGACTCCTCATTCAACTCCTGATTTAAAGCTCCATTAAACACTGGTAATTTCACCTTGTTCTGTTGTGCTGGCTTAGGTTTTGGTTTTTTTTTAAATTTTCCCTTTCCTGCAGTGTTTTACATTTATAAAGACCAGAGCACTATCAGACATCTGTCCTTTGTTCTCTGCCTTGAGAAAGAAAAAACCATTGACTTCCCCCAACCATGGAATTTTTTAAGTTCCATGGATCAAAGGTTTTAGCATGTCCTCACAAAGAGTTTCTCCATGTGCGCCTCTGAGTAGGTGGCAACTTCTGGGACTTGGATGTGATTGATTGTGGAAGCCTCCTAAGCTTGCTCAGCTCTCGAAGAATGAAAAGAAACACGCAACCACGCATGGAATTTAAAAATGATTCCTTGAAAATATTCAAAGGAAAGCACCACATGGCGTTCTGAAAATTTGATGGTTTTTTTTCCAATGGAGATGAGAATGCTTTCTTTCTAAAGAAAACAATATAGCTTTTTATGTAGTTGAAAGATTGTTATGGACTCAGTGATACCTATGGAGAGAGACCTAGTACTCGGCTTTTATTCGAGTAAAGTGCAAACAACTTCCTTTAAGTTGTGACTTAGCCACCTCTACCTCTTTGCTAAGCTACCTCTTAGCTACTTGAGCTTTTATTCACATTTATTAAAAGATTTTTGGTGTTATGGATATCTTGGTGACATGATAGAAGATCATGGCCCCTAAATATTCTCACGGATAGCAATCATGACACTCATAGGCATTGTCTAATCTTGACTTGTTTCTTCAAAACATTTGTATGACAAATCACTTATTGTTTGAACATTGTCAGTTTTTCAGTTGGGCTTGGGCTGTTTTTTTCTTTTGGAATTTTAAACTTTCAAGCCACTCGACTCTTACAGGTTTCCTTTTACAGACACGGTTGGCTAAAAACTCCTGTCCTGTGCCTTCAAACTAGCCTTCTGCTGCTACTGGTTTTGGATGTCATGACTTCGATGTCAGTCAGTGGGGGAGAGTCACAAACTAATTACAGTTATTACATTTTTAGCAGGACTTACACATGAGTATCAGACACACTGTCAGGACGAGTAGGAATATTATCACAGCAACAAATACAGCGACACGTGTTCTGGAGCAACAGCTTTTACCTACAGACAGACAGAAAAAATCAAGATTAGGGCAGCAACTGGAAAAGGAACCCTTCATCTTCATTCACAGATGCCCCTGTCAGGCTCACAGTGAGGCTACTCTTTCAAGATAGGCAAAATCCTTTGGTACTGTCCCTTCATATGTTTGTTCTTCTTGTGATAGATATGCTGTGCACGCATGTTTTTTCCCATCACGGATATTCAACCTGAAACCTTCTGACATTTTTCAGGGGATCCTTGTGTTATTCATTAGTCTGCCAACTCAGTGGATACGGGCCAGGTGCTATAGAGCACAAGCAGGTCTAAGAGGGGACAAATAATATGTTCAGTGCCTGACCGGACACTGAATTAAAAAATAAAGGAGAGCTTTCCATCTCTTCCTGCTTCACATACCTGCCAGAGTATTTACTTACCCTGTCTGCTGTCTTTGAAGTTTGTGGTGCATTACTGTTGGAATTGCTGAAACGCCAAGAAGCTGTCATACTTAGTGTGCTATTGAACTAGACTGATTTTAAACCAGATGAAGGCACTGAAGATGAACTCTGTGCTGTCAGGTTTTCTGCCTGAGGAGGTTTGGTCAGGAAATGGGTGCACCCCGAAAACAATGGACGTGACATCTAGAAGTAACTTTTAAAAGGAGTAAGAGCCAGCTGGCAGGGGCTGATGGTTGTAAGTAACTCTTCAAATGAGGAGAGGGAAGATGATAGAGGCTGAAGAGCAGTTTAGGGTGATATTGCCATTACCTGTGACTTCAAAACCACTGTGTCCTCAGGAAAAGGAAAGGTCAGAGTGTAGAAACAGTCAGGCAGAAGATGCAAAACTGACTGTCATTTTAAATAAAGCCTTAAGAAGCACATAACAGCTATGGCACACCTCATTCTACACATATACTAGAGGTCTAAAAAATGAGATGGGAAAACCTGGAATGTCCCATCCTAGACCAAAATAGTCAGATGTCAGGTACCTGAAAATGGGTGGCTTCTGCCATCTGGGATACCCCCAGGCATCAGGTAACTGCACAGACCTGGAAGATGTTACACAGGACCTCCAAGAACCTGTGGCCTTCCCAATTTGCATACTGAAGCCAGACTGAGTGTCCTGATGCTTCCCAGATGGCTCTGGACACCTGTGGTTAGGTAACTGAACATCATCCCAATATGCTATGTGTGTGAGGAAGTGGTTAAAAGGAAGGCAGTCATCACAGTGCCAGAACACATAAGGAAAAATAGAGCGCTAACAGGTAAAAGAGGGGAACTACAGGCAGGAGAGGGCACTTATTAAAAAGAAGCTAAAGAGGACTGCTATGAGAGAATGAAATCCATACAGGCAGACCATATATTATTGAAGGATAGCATCCTGGCAACACATGGCCAATACAAGGCACGTACTAAAAATTATCTGGGAACAGGCAAAAGGAAGTTGGCACAACTATTAGAAGCCGATTGTTAACTTTCCATAGCTGTGACATTAAATCAGAAAATAGAAAGTATCACAGAGACTGCGAGATCAAAGATTGTGTATAAGAAAAAACAATTAGACAGAAAAGGACTTGAGAAGGAGAAGATGTGTTTTCAAAGACGTGTTTCAAACAAATTGTCTCTTCAAACACATGAAGAGAATCTGGAGATCTGTAGGCCAGTGGATGGTGTCTAACCAGGAAGCATTCAGAAGATAAGGTGATAGCAGATAAAGAACTGGGTAGATCTTCCATTTCAGGGCAGTTCATTGGGAGGAGCTGCATGAACTTTAAGACTTATGGCCCAAATAAAAAAATGGACATACTAAGAACTTCCAAGAGACACCAGGTGTGAGACAGCTGGATTACTAATGCGGTTTTGTAATCCCACTCTTAAAGCTATCTTTGCATTCGGGGACTAGAATGTAACAGATCTAATATGAATTAAAAACAAAAAAATAAAAAAAATTCCAGAGAAGGTCTGTGAACTTCAGGTCTTCTGTCCTGACCACACAGTCACAGAATCCTTTAGGTTGGAAATGACTTTTCCAGATCACCAAGTCCAACTTCCTTGCTCAAGTAGCATCAACTAGAGCAGGGTGTCCTGGACCATGTACAGTCAGGGTTCGAATATTTCCAAGAATGAAGACTCTACAACCTCAGCTTTAGAAATTATTTAGAAGGAAAATGAACAAAAATCAGGGATGTTTTGTCTGCTGCATGGTTTTATAAATCCATGATTCGCCTCTGCCTTCAATGGTGCACGCAGGACTACTACTACTCGTATTTCAAAAAGCATATAGGAAAAGGTTCAGAGAAGGGAAGAAGTAAATGACGGTGTAGACTAGGGTCCTGCAGTATGGAAAAGAGATGACAAGAAGAAGCAGAGTTATATAAAATCCCAAGTGTCATGGAAATAGCTGTATCTTCCTGTCTCCCATACAGCTTTATATCACTACAGTTTTGGAAAATAAGGAACAGCCTCCTCTCCTCTCATTCTTTAAATATCAGTTTAGCAGACAGCTAAATACTCACCAGAGGATGTGTAGCTAGCTGGAGCGTTTGTATCCCGGGACTGCACTTTCACTTCTGCATATGTAGAACCTAAAACCAGGCAAATATAACAGAGAGCAGAGGAAGCTGAGAAACAACTTAAATGGAATAAAAATGACTGAAATGATGAGAAATGCTAAACACATGACAGCAACTGATTTATAGGACTGTGTTTAACTATGCCTGAATAATATTTTTGTCCATTGCAGTCACACCTTGCTACAGGACTTGCTACAGGACTTGCTACAGGACTTGCTCCAGGCAGATAATAACAGAGGAGACACTGGCACATGCACATGCATTTTAAATCTAAACAGAAGTGGAGAAAACTGTCTAAGGGTGTCTGCTTTTCTTATTCAATTCACATCCACATGTGACTGCTGTGAATGGCTACAATGTCAAAGCAAACCTGAAAACTGAAGGGGGGAACTAGTTGATGAGGAGATGGTGAAAAAAGTGAAAACTCTTCTAACCATAATAATTCTAACTATAATAAATGCAAACGAGTTTGGAAGAAAGCATGTGGGGAAGGAAGGAAGGAAGGGCAGGACACATAAGAAGTGGGTAGAAAGTAAGAAATATGATGTTGCAATTTTATGAAACATTCAAAGTCATCCTGATATACAGCACTGAACCCCTTTGTTTCTATCACCTACAGAGTTAATGTCTTCTATGAGTTTAAGTGCATTCTTCTGGCTTATGGAATTAATTTCATTCCTTTGGGAATACTCATTTGATCGAGGGACTCCACTATAAACAGAAGATAGCAAACTGGAGGAAAAAGAAAAGAACAGAGAAGCCAGTGTTGGAGCTCTTTTTTTGTAAGAAATGTGTAATCACTGGGAAATACTGTGCATAAATAAAGTGAACACATAGAAGAAAAGAGTTGATGGGGGTTTTCCAGAAAGGCATAAGCAGAGAAACTTAAAAGTGCTGGAGATAATTAGGAGATAATGAAGCTACTACCATCACCAGAGGCTGCAAACCTACAAGATAAGAACAGTTAACGGCCTGCCCGGAGACAAAGAATCTAATAAGGAATAAGAAGACCCCAGATCATAAATTACCATTGGACCAAGGGGTCCGTGCAAGTCGCATGAAGAGTGCATGAAGCGCGGATGCATTGATAGATTGTAAGGGTATAATTGCCCAGCAATGTCTTCGTTCTGGGTCCCTCTCTGCAGCCACCCAGCTTGAGAGGTCCTTGCTGCTGTACTGCTCAAACAAATTCTCTGGGGAAGGGAATTATTGCCTGAGACTCTGCTATGGGAAACTTAGGGTGAAGAAAAACCTTTTTAACACACGACACTCTTTCAAAAGATGTGGGAGGGAAGCTGAAGAGCACAAAGAAAGCTCAGTGCAGACTGATTGACCTACCTTGGACATCAGTGACCTTCTGTAGCCTGGGCCTGGTTGATTCACTCAAGTTCAAGTCTGCGTAAATGAGATTTTCTGACATTCTTGCTCCCCCTTCTTTTTTCCTCTCGCTGCTGTTTTTAAAATGGTACTCTGGACTGACAACAACTCATAGCTCCCGCCCCTCTAACCTTCAGGAGGAAGTTCTTTGCTCTGCTTCTGTCATTCAGAAACTCGCAATGAGAAGGGGAACCTACTTCTAATTGATCTTTTGATAGCAGTGTGTTAAACGTAAGGTGTTGACTTTGATGTGGTCGCCTTTGTTGGGAAGTGGTTCTGGCATTAGTAGCATTTTGAGTTTCAAAAACTTGACACCCAGCTCCCCCTTCCCCCCTTTCTATTTGGAAAGGACAAGTTTTGTTACATGAAATGGAAAGGAGAAGAAACATAGAGAGCTTCAGAAGTCAGCCCCAGGAAGCAGAGGGAAGCTCTCAGGGTGGACCCATGGCACATCATGGGGAGCAGCCCTGCGGAGTCCAGAGGCAGCGCTCTCAAAAGCAGCCATCTGAAAGCACGACACATTTGCCCTGGTCCATAGAGAAAGGTACTCAATGCTGCTGAAACAGGACGCTGCCTAATGTGCAGAGGCAGCAACTAGAATGCGTTAGTAATTAGTCAGGTTAGTAGTTAGTTTAGGTTATAAATAAGACAACCCCTAGGCTATCCAGCTTTTTAATTGGCGCATGACCAATGCTTTCACAGAGCAGGAGGTGGCAGCTATGTGGACACTGTGCTGTGAATCATTGTTACAGGAAATATCCTAGCTCACAGCAGCATTTGCCAATTGAAAATGCCAGGTTTAGTTTTTTGTTGATGGCAGATGTAATCTGCCAGCAGAAGCCCGATCACCCAGCCTGATGTGCCGGTCGACAGCAGCTCAATTTGATGTCAGCAGTGTGCCCTGGCAGCCAAGAGGCCAAATTGCCTCCTGGGGTGCATCAAACACAGCGTAACCAGCCGGTCAACAGAGGTGATTATCCCGCTGTGTTCAGAGATGGTGCAGCCTCACCTTGAATACAATGCGCAGTTCTGGGCCGATGTGGTTTAACCCCAGCTGGCAACTAAGCACCACACAGACACTGCCTCCCGCCCTCCCCCAGTGGCCCGGGGGAGAGAATTGGAAGAGTAAAAGTGAGAAACCGCGTGGGTTGAGACAAAGACAGTTTGACAGGTAATGCAAAAGTCACGCACACAGGCAAAGCAAACCAAGGAATTCATTCACTACTTCCCATCGTCAGGCAGGTGTTCAGCCAGTCCGTGAAAACAGGGCTCCTTCACATAGTACAGTTGTTTGGGAAGACAAAATGCCATCAAATGCACATATCCCTTTTCTTCTTCCCTCAGCTTTATATGGCTGACCATGACGTCATACGGTATGCAATATCTCTTTGGTCACTTGAGGTCAGCTGTCCCAGCTGTGTCCCCTCACAACTTCTTGTGCACCCCCAGCCTAATTGCCGGTGGGGTGGCATGAGGAGTAGAAAAGGCCTTGATGCTGTGTAAGCACTGCTCAGCAGTAACTAAAACATCCCTGAATTATCAACGCTGTTTTCAGCACAAATCCAAAACACAGCATCATACAAGCTACTATGGAAAACCTTAACTTTATCTCCAGCCAAATCCAGCACAGGGTCCCACCACTGAAGAAGGATGTGAAGGTCCTTGAATGCATCTAGAGGAGGGCAACCAAGCTGGTGAAAGGGCTGGAAGGCGTGTCCTGTGAGGAGTGGCTAAGGACTCTGAGTTTGTCTAATTTGAAGAGAAGGAGTCTGAGGGGCAACCTCATTGCTCTCTACATCTTCCTGGGGAGGGGAAGTGGAGAGGAAGGTGCTGACCTCTTCTCGCTGCTATCCAGAGGATAGGAGGCATGGGGATGGTTCAAAGCTGTGCCAGGGGAGGTTAAGACTTGAAATTAGGAAGCATTTCTTTACAAAAGGGTGGTGAAACACTAGAACAGGCTTCCTAGAGAGATGGTTGATGCCCCAGGCCTGACAGTGTTTAAGAGGCATTTGGACAATGCTCTTAACAACATGCTTTAACTTTTGGTCAGCCCTGAAGTGGTCAGGCAGTTGGACTAGACAGTCATTGTAGGTCCTAGGTCCCTTCCAACTGGAACTATTCTTCCCTTCCCTTCCCTTCCCTTCCCTTCCCTTCCCTTCCCTTCCCTTCCCTTCCCTTCCCTTCCCTTCCCTTCCCTTCCCTTCCCTTCCCTTCCCTTCCCTTCCCTTCCCTTCCCTTCCCTTCCCTTCCCTTCCCTTCCCTTCCCTTCCCTTCCCTTCCCTTCCCTTCCCTTCCCTTCTCTCTTGCCCTAATTAAATACAAGAGAGGATGAATGTGTGACTCAGTACTAACAGTTTTGCTGTGACTTGCTGCATGACTAGCACACCCTTGCTGTGACTTCGCTGGATGATTCTCTTGGAATCTCATGGATTCTCTTCATGAGTTTGCCTTCAAGGCAAATTTTTTTTTTTTTTTTTTTTTGGCTGTGCTTCAGTTATAGCCAACTATCTATCAACATAACTATCATCAGATTTGCTCTTCTAATTCTCATGTATACATTGGGGGAAAAATAGAGGAAAAGAGAACAGCAAATGATTCGGTTTTTGTAAAACTGGATTTCATAGATTTGCTATAGAACAGAGTGTAAGGTCTATTTGTCAGTAAACACCAAGTCATTGCTTCGTTACTACCTGGCAATCAGCAGGTAAATCCCCTGCCATGCAGTCACTGATGGATACAGCAGGACGGGTTTTAGAATCGGTCACATTATTTAATAACCAAGGAGCCTAGTTTCCTATACTGACCTAAGTACAAGGAGGATGTAGATAGCTTGGGACTACATAACGATTATTGAAATGCCAGGGAGCAAATACTTACAGTAGCCCACCTATGAAACCTCTGGATTTAAAAATTAATCAGGAGCTACTGAAGACATGACTGTATTCAGGTCTTCACTGCATCACACTACACAGCTTTTCTGATTTAGAACAAACTATATGAGAAAGTATTTTTTATGAAAATAAAAGAAAATGCCAATGCCCGTTGAATCTATTTCTTCCAAAGGCCGACAATTTTCTATTATGTAAGTATCCTCTCGTGTTCAGGGCCATCAAATCTGGAATACCCTGCTAACAGGCGGTAACTACAGAGACTTCTTCAATGGGCCAGTGATCTGTTCTGGTATTCTGTCCCTCACTTCCTGTCCTCAGAGGCCAAGATAAGCCAAGCAAACACCAGCTGTGTGAGAGAAAGAAGAGGAAGTGAAGCAGTTTCTTTGGTGGTTGATGACTCAGAAGTGCCTACTGCAGTCAAGCGAAGGTTTGCAGTGGCCCTCAGACCTGACAGCGAGTGGTATCCAGAAATATTGTGACAGGCAGCCCGCTCTGGAATACTGATATCTCTGATTCGACCAGTCTCGTTTCTCTGGAGTTCCTGGGGGTGGAAGGAAAGAGGGAAAAATAAAATTACATTTACATTGGGAGCCACAAGACTCTGGCATAACACTGCAAGTTTTGAATGCGTTTTAGTCAGTTTTCTTATTGTCTGGATGTGTAACCAGCCACCTCAGAGAAAGTCATGCCATGGGTCTCCCCTCTGACAGCAGAGAAGCTCGCTGAGCGAGGGGAGGAAGATGGAATTCAACTTCAGATTTTTCCCTCATTTACCTTTAAGATGAGTGGGTACCAGACAGACACACTGAAATGCAGTGATGGATTTGTGTCATTTCAGTCTGGAAAAGAGAAGACTGAGGAGGGATCTTATCAATGCTTATAAATACTTAGAGGGTGGGTGTCAGGAGGATGGGGCCAGGCTCTTTTCAGTGGTGCCCAGTGACAGGACAAGAGGTAACGGGCACAAACTTGAACATAGGAAGTTCCATCCAAACATGAGGGGAAACTTGTTTACCCTGAGGGTGGCAGAGCACTGGCAGAGGCTGCCCAGAGAGGCGGTGGAGCCTCCGGCTCTGGAGACACTCGGAACCCGCCTGCATGCATTCCTGTGTAACCTGCTCTAGGTGACCCTGCTCGGGCAGGGGGGTTGGACTAGATGATCTCCAGAGGTCCCTTCCAACCCCTACCATTCTGTGATTCTGTGAGGTAAGCTACGTTCCATGTATGTGGACTTTCTGGGTCACCGTAACTCCCTTTGTATGCATGTTGTCTGAGGGACCTTCAGCACTATTTTATTCCTCATTCCGTCAAAAATGCCCTGCTATGGCATCGCCCCCTAGGCACTGTTATATTACCAAGATGCAAGAGGGATTTTTCTCTTTGGGGGAGAATTTTTAGCTTTCTTAGTTGAAAGTTAAGTGATTACTAAACATTTCTTGGACAGTTACTTGCAACTGCAGCCTAAGAGAGCGGATTTTGTAGTTCAGGTAGTCCCTTTCAGGTCCTGTAACCAGGGGTAAGGTATGACCAGCTGGTGTTACCCAGGGTTTTGTGTGTTGGCTCTATCTCTCAGCTGTGCTTTACTCTTGGAACATCAGAGCTGCCTCCATTTCCCCAGCCACCTATAGATTCCTGGAACAAGGGAGCTCAATTTGACAGATCGAGGTACGTGGCTTGTTCTTCCCTATCAATCAGAAACCTTTCATTTTCATTATTTTTTCCATTTATCATTCTTCATAGCTACATTTTCCTCTGCTACCTCCAGAAACATGCTCAAGCTTCCTGCTTGAGTACATGCGCAACATACAAAATGTCAGGGCAGCCCATGCAGCTGGAGATGTTGTTACGGGGGTAGTAGAAGAGGAATGTGAGACACATCTCATTCATGGTGCTTGGCCCACCCTGAAAAGACATAAGGATGACTCAAAGGTCTGCTGAGACACAACAAGGAGACTATTTCTCCTTGGGAAAGCACTCTTGTTCACAGCTCACAAAAATTCCGTGTGGTTAATAAAAAAGTATTTATTTCTTTGACAGTTAGAGAATCAAAGTATCCTTTGACAAGAGTCTGATAAATACGCTGCTCTGTAGTTTTATAGCTAAATCTACTTATCCTCTCCTTCGGGAAGACTACTGCATTTGTATTTCAATCTACAAGATCCCCAAATCTGAATCTTTGGAAAGTTCAACTAAAACATTCAGGGAACTAACTGAGTGTGACATCCAGATCAGAATTTTTCACATGATCCCTTCTCCTGTTTCCGGCGGGGATAGGGTTAATTGTCCCCAGGACATGGGTATTCCATGCCATGTGAGCCATGCCCACCCTGAGCTGCTGGGGGAGGGGAGAGGAAGTCGCCACTTGGAGAAGGCTGGTGCGTTGGGACTGGTCGGTGAGCGGCAGGGAGCGGTGGTTCTGTAATTGTGTTTGTATATTCCTCTCTCTATGTTATTGTTGCTGTTTTTCTTGTTCCCTCTGCTGTTCTGTTAAACTGCCTTTGTCTCAACCCAAGAATTTTGCCTTTTTCTTCTCATTCTTCCCATATTGGGAAGACCCAAGCAAGCGGCAAGCGGTTCTTTG
Organism: Alca torda; assembly: GCA_008658365.1. NCBI lineage: Eukaryota > Metazoa > Chordata > Aves > Charadriiformes > Alcidae > Alca > Alca torda. Next base: position 77,528,619 of record CM018076.1, read on the forward strand.
TTGCCATATGAGGCCAAACCACAACAGTCCTTTTTGGTGCCCAACGTGGGGCTTGAAGCGTTGAGATAACGACAGAATCCAACTAGAGCTTGTAAAAAACAAATTTGTTGTATGCATTTATTGTATTAGGTAAATAGTGGCTGATCATCATGTTGCTTAGTTTGTTCTCATGGCTGTGTTATGTAAATTCCTATATGGTTTATGTACTCCCTGCAATGCTGATTATCATGTCTGGAAGAGGATTATCATTTTGCTCTCCTGCACAATATCGGTTTATGATATGATAACATCACTTGTTAGACAGCTATTTTGGGGTGTTTATGTGGTATTGCTGTCCTGTCCGTACATTGGGCCCCGTCTCTCAGAATTTATTAATAATGACACCCAGTCTATGGGGGAAACAGGGGGGGACACTTTCCCCAGCTCTTTTGCCTCCCTTTTCTCCTTCGGGTCAGGTATGACAGCTTTTGAGAATGTTGAATATCCTTGGGATGCTCAAACCAGCATGTTCCTAGTGTTATGTCTGCTGAATGTTCCAGGTCTTGTTTAGGGTTAAAAGACTATTTAAGACTACCACCCAGAGATCTGCTCCGAGGCTGGAGAGTCAGGGGTGGCATGGCATGTGGGAGAACATGGGAAGGTACCTAGGTAACTTCTCGCCTCCAATGGTCTGGAACTTCATCCCTGAACAATTACAGGACCCTGACAGAGTAGCAGAATATCTGAAGGGAAAATGCTGTGGCTATTCTAGAGATGCACAACTCATCACGCTGTGCTGGGCCCTGACCAGTATTTACCAGGCCCTGCTCAGTGTTACGCAGCACGCTCAGGGGAAAGAGATGGAGACCAGACCGACAGACACTGCAGCTACTGCAACCCCTGCGACAGGCACTGTGGCTACTCCAACCCCAGTGGCAGCCACTGCCGCTAAACCAGGGACCCAACCCATGCCAGTATCAGTTGCCCCCATACAGAAGAAGAAGTACACAAAGAAATCAGTTTGCTTAGTAAGAGATGATGATGAACCAGGGCCATCATGAGAACAGGAGGAAGAGGCAGAACCAGAGATAATTACCCGATCCCTACCCTTGAGCGAGCTGCGGGATATGTGAAAAGATTTCAGCCGACTTTCAGGTGAGCACATTGTCACCTGGCTGCTTCGGTGTTGGGATAACGGAGCCAGTAGCCTGGAATTAGAGGGTAGGGAAGCCAGGCAGCTGGGATCCCTGTCTAGGGAAGGCGGCATTGACAAGTCAATTGGAAAGAAGACCCAAGCCCTCAGCCTCTGGAAACGACTCCTGTCAGGCATAAGGGAGAGGTACCCCTTCGGTGAAGATGTTGTATGTCAACCAAGCAAGTGGACTACCGTGGAAAGAGGTATCCAGTACCTGAGAGAATTAGCTGTGCGGGAGGTGATTTATTATGACTTGGACAATGCACAGTTACCCACAGACCCTGATGAGGTGCAATGCTCAAGGCCCATGTGGCGGAAGTTTGTACGGAGCGCACCATCATCATATGCCAACTCACTGGCAGTAATGGAACGCAAAGGCGAAGAGGGACCAACGGTGGATGAGGTGGCTGGCCGGCTCTGGTGATATGAAGAAAGTCTCTCTTCCCCCCTTGTCTCAGCTGTGGAGAAACTGTCCTGGAAGGTCCAACAACTTGAAGAGAATATGTCCTACTCCCCACCTGTACGGGCCAGCATCTCAGCTATTAGGAGCAGGCATTTCCCCACTCGAGAGAGAGTACAGAGGGTACACACCACGAGGCACCCTGTGGTTCTACCTGCGTGACCACGGAGAGGACATGAGGAAGTGGGATGGACAACCTACTTCGATCCTGCGGACACGGGTACAGGAGTTGCAAGGAAGGACAACCACAAAAGGGGATCCCTCCAGGAAAAGTGCCGCCCCAGTTTCCAGCGAGCAGCTCCCCAGACAGAGCAGAAGGCCTGATCTTGCTTCTGATCCTCTTGAAGGAACCTCCAAGTCATTTCTGCAAGAAGTGAGTACCGGATACTATGACCAGTATTAGAGGGGCCCTGCCTCTGGCCAGGTGGAGGAAAGGGACAACCGGGCTTATTGGATGGCGTGGATTCGATGGCCTGGCACATCAGACCCACAGGAGTACAAGGCTCTAGTGGACACAGGAGCACAGCGCACTCTGATACCATCAGGCTATAGAGGGGCAGAACCCATTTGTATTTCTGGGGTCACAGGGGGATCCCAAGAGTTGACTGTACTGGAGGCTGAAGTGACCCTAACTGGGAATGGGTGGCAAAAGCATCCCATTGTGACTGTCCCAGAGGCTCCATGCATCCTTGGTATACCCTCAGGAGAGGGTATTTTAAGGACTCAAAAGGGTACTGGTGGGCCTTTGGCATAGCTGCCTTGAAGACGGAGGAAGTTAAGCAGTTGTCTACCTTGCCTGGTCTCTCAGAGGACTCTTCTGTTGTGGGGTTGTTGAGGGTCGAAGAACAGCAGGTGCCGATTGCTAGCACAACGGTGCATCGGCGGCAATATCGCACTAACCGAGACTCTCTGATTCCCATCCATAAGCTGATTCGTCAACTAGAGGTTCAAGGAGTGATCAGCAAGACTCGCTCACCCTTTAACAGTCCCATATGGCCGGTGCGAAAATCTGATGGAGAGTGGAGGCTAACTGTAGACTATCGTGGCCTGAATGAAGTCACGCCACCGCTGAGCACTGCCGTGCCAGACATGCTAGAACTGCAGTAGGAACTGGAGTCCAAGGCAGCCAAGTGGTATGCCACGATTGATATAGCGAATGCCTTCTTCTCAATCCCTTTGGCAGCAGAGTGCAGGCCACAGTTCGCTTTCACTTGGAGGGGCATCCAGTACACCTGGAATCGACTGCCCCAGGGGTGGAAACACAGCCCCACCGTTTGCCATGGACTGATCCAGACTGTACTGGAACAGGGTGAAGCTCCAGAACATCTGCAATACATTGATGACATCATCGTACAGGGAAACAGAGCAGAAGAATTTTTTGAGAAAGGGAATAAAATACTCCGAATCCTTCTGAAAGCTGGTTTTGCCATAAAACGAAGTAAGGTCAAGGGACCTGTGCAGGAGATCCAGTTTTTAGGAATAAAATGGCAAGATAGACGCTGTCAGATCCCAATGGATGTGATCAACAAAATAGCAGCTATGTCTCCGCCAACTAGTAAAAAGGAAACACAAGCTTTCTTAGGTATTGTGGGTTTTTGGAGAATGCATATCCCAGATTACAGTCTGATTGTAAGCCCTCTGTATCAAGTAACCCAGAAGAAGAACGATTTTAAATGGGGTCCTGAGCAACGACAAGCTTTTGAACAAATCAAACAGGAAATAGTCCATGCAGTGGCCCTGGGGCCAGTCCGGGCAGGACAAGATGTTAAAACGTGCTCTACACCACAGCCGGGGAGAATGGCCCTACCTGGAGCCTTTGGCAGAAAGCACCAGGGGAGACCCGAGGTCGACCCCTAGGGTTTTGGAGTCGGGGATACAGAGGATCCGAAGCCCGCTACACTCCAACAGAAAAAGAGATATTAGCAGCATATGAAGGGGTTCGAGCTGCTTTGGAAGTGGTTGGTACAGAAGCACAGCTCCTTTTAGCAACTCGACTGCCGGTTCTGGGGTGGATGTTCAAAGAAAGGGTCCCCACCACACATCATGCAACTGATGCTACATGGAGTAAGTGGATTGCACTGATCACACAGCGAACTCGAATGGGAAATCCCAGTCGCCCAGGAATTCTGGAAGTGATCATGGACTGGCCGGAAGGTAAGGATTTTGGGATGTCACCAGAGGAGGAGGTGACGCGTGTGGAGGAGGCCCCACCATATAATAAACTGCCAGAAAATGAGAAGAAATATGCCCTGTTCACTGATGGGTCCTGCCGGATTGTGGGAAAGCATCGAAAGTGGAAGGCTGCTGTGTGGAGTCCTACACGACAAATTGCAGAAGCCAGTGAAGGACAAGGTGAATCAAGCCAGTTTGCAGAGGTGAAAGCCATTCAGCTGGCTTTGGACATTGCCGAGGGAGAAAAATGGCCAGTACTTTATCTTTACACTGACTCCTGGATGGTGGCAAACGCTCTGTGGGGGTGGTTACAGCAGTGGAAGCAGGGCAACTGGCAGCGCAGAGGCAAACCTATCTGGGCTGCTGAACTATGGCAAGATATTGCTGCCCGGATAGAGAATCTGGTTGTGAAAGTACGCCATGTAGATGCCCATGTACCAAAGAATCGGGCCACGGAGGAACATCAGAACAACCAGCAGGTGGATCGGGCTGCTAGGATTGAAGTGGCTCAGGTGGATCTGGACTGGCAACATAAGGGTGAACTATTGATAGCTCGGTGGGCCCATGATACCTCAGGCCATCAAGGCAGAGATGCGACATATAGATGGGCTCGTGACCGAGGGGTGGACTTGACCATGGACGCTATTGCACAGGTCATCCATGAATGTGAGACATGCGCTGCAATCAAGCAAGCCAAGCGTTTGAAGCCCCTTTGGTATGGAGGACGATGGTTGAAATATAAATATGGGGAGGCCTGGCAGATTGATTATATCACACTGCCACAAACCCGTCAAGGTAAGCGTTATGTGCTCACAATGGTGGAAGCAACCACTGGATGGCTGGAAACATACCCTGTGCCCCATGCCACTGCCCGGAATACTATCCTGGGCCTTGAAAAGCAAGTCCTGTGGCGACATGGTACCCCAGAAAGAATTGAGTCAGACAACGGGACTAATTTCCGAAACAACCTCATAGACACCTGGGCCAAAGAGCATGGTATTGAGTGGGTATATCACATCCCCTATCACACACCAGCCTCTGGGAAGAGAGAACGATACAATGGACTGTTAAAAACTACACTGAGAGCAATGGGTGGTGGGACCTTAAAAAATTGGGATGCACATTTAGCAAAGGCTACCTGGCTAGTTAACACCAGGGGATCTACGAATCGGGCTGGCCCTGCCCAATCAAAACTGCCACGTACCGTAGAAGGGGATAAAGTCCCCGTAGTGCACATGAAGAATATGTTAGGGAAGACAGTCCGGGTTAGTCCTGCCTCAGGCAAAGGCAAACCCATCCGTGGGATTGCTTTTGCCCAAGGACCTGGGTGCACTTGGTGGGTGATGCTGAAGGATGGGGAAGTCCGATGTGTACCTTATGGGGATTTGATTTTGGGTGAGAATAGCCAATGAATCACTCAAATTAAGGACAGATGGACTCTGATGAAAAATTGAGTAAAGCACAGCGGTGATGGGATCAGAACTGACCTCAGCAGTTGGCGCCCAGTGACTTCCTCAAGATCTACATCTTCAGCCCATGGACTGGGTGTGTGTGTGAGCCACGCCGGGTACACCAGTCAGGCTCTGAAAATACAGCATGCAATAGGCCAGCACCACACACCATCGCACCCGCCCTGAGAGACTGTTCTAACAAATGGAACCCCGTAAGATCTGGGCATGGCAAAAATGGTATGGAATAAGGGGTGGATAATGTCCTGGTTCCGGCGGGAATAGGGTTAATTCTCCCCAAGAGACAGTATTCCATGCCATGTGAGCCACGCCCTCACTGAGCTGCCGGGGGAGGGGTCAGGAAGTCACCGCTTATAAGCGGGCTGGGGCGGCCTGGGCTGGGTGGTCCGGGAGCGGTCGGGGAGCGGTGGTTCTGTAATTGGGTCTGTATATTCCTTTATTTGTGTTATTGTTGCTATTTTTTTTGTTCCCTCTGCTGTTCTGTTAAACTGCCCTTGTCTCAACCCAAGAGTATTGCCTTTTTCTTCTGTTTTGACCTCTATTGGGAAGATCTAAGTGAGTGACACGTGGTTCTTTGTTGCCGTCTGAGGCTAAACCACGACAGACATATAGATGGGCTCATGACTGAGGGGTGGACTTGACCATGGACACTATTGCACAGGTCATCCATGAATGTGAGACATGCGCTGCAATCAAGCAAGCCAAGCGTTTGAAGCCCCTTTGGTATGGAGGACGATGGTTGAAATATAAATATGGGGAGGCCTGGCAGATTGATTATATCACACTGCCACAAACCCGTCAAGGTAAGCGTTATGTGCTCACAATGGTGGAAGCAACCACTGGATGGCTGGAAACATACCCTGTGCCCCATGCCACTGCCCGGAATACTATCCTGGGCCTTGAAAAGCAAGTCCTGTGGCGACATGGTACCCCAGAGAGAACTGAGTCAGACAACGGGACTAATTTCCAAAACAGCCTCATAGACACCTGGGCCAAAGAGCATGGTATTGAGTGGGTATATCACATCCCCTATCACGCACCAGCCTCTGGGAAGAGAGAACGATACAATGGACTGTTAAAAACTACACTGAGAGCAATGGGTGGTGGGACCTTAAAACATTGGGATGCACATTTAGCAAAGGCTACCTGGCTGGTTAACACCAGGGAATCTACCAATTGGGCTGGCCCTGCCCAATCAAAACTTCCACGTACAGTAGAAGGGGATAAAGTCCCCGTAGTGCACATGAAGAATATGTTAGGGAAGACAGTCTGCGTTAGTCCTGCCTCAGGCAAAGGCAAACCCATCCGTGGGATTGCTTTTGCCCAAGGACCTGGGTGCACTTGGTGGGTGATGCGGAAAGTTGGGGAATTCTGATGTGTACCTCATGGGGATCTGATTTTGGGTGAGAATAGCCAATGAATCAAATTGGGTGTTGTTGATTGCTAAGTAACACTGTCACTGTTTGTCCTCGTTACTATAATTGCTGTCAGGTGTACTACAGTAAGAATCACCCAAATTAAGGACAGATGGACTTAAATGAAAAATTGAGTAAGGCACAGTGGTGATGGGATCAGAACTGACCTCAGCACCTGGCACCCAGCAACTTCCTCAAGATCTATATCTTCAGCCCATGGACTGTATGCATGAGCCACGCTGGGTACAGCAGTCACAAGCTCTGAAAATACAGCGTGCAACAGTCCAGCGCCACACACCATCTCACCTGCCCTGAGAGACTGTTCTAACAGATAGAGCCCAAAGGCATGGACTGAAGGAACTCACCAGACACTTTGGAGGGATGGCCCATAAACTAAGGGCATTATATCTGCATGAATATATATGTGCATATATACATATATGACAGGGGAAAGTGGTGGCAATTCATTGGAACCTCTAAGATCTGGGCATGGCAAAAATGGTATGGAATAAGGGGTGGATAATGTCTTGGTTCTGGTGGAGATAGGGTTAATTCTCCCCAGGACACAGGTATTCCATGCCATGTGAGCCATGCCCACCCTGAGCTGCCAGGGGAGGGGGGAGGAAGTCGCCGCTTGGAGCGGGCTGGGGCGTCCCGGGTCCGGTTGGTGAGCAGCAGGGAGCAGTGGTTCCGTAATCGTGTTTGTATATTCCTCTATCCGTGTTATTGTTGCTGTTTTTCTTGTTCCCTCTGCTGTTCTGTTAAACTGCCTTTGTCTCAACTCAAGAGTTTTGCCTTTTTCTTCTGATTCTTCTCGTATTGGGAAGACCCGAGCGAGTGGCACGTGGTTCTTTGTTACTGTCTGAGGCCAAACCACGAGAAACTGCTATTCGGAATTTTTTTTTCTTACGTGTCAGCATTGGGATCTTTGGAAATCTGTTAATGGAACAAATCGTGTGGTGCTACAGTTTTGGAGTTTTTTCAATAGAGGGGCAACAATGAGAGGAGCAGGCATTCTGTGTGGGGTGACAGTGGGGGTCAAAGATGTCCAAAAGAGCTATGACAGTGTGTGGCAAAATGGTCAGACATTCAAAGCAGAAATTCCACTCTCATTTCCAGGCTGTCCAACTGCAAGCAGCCCGGCTGACTCAAAACCATTCTCCAACAACTCTGAAGAGGCTCTAGGTAGGTAATGCTCTGTCACTCAAAAGACAGTGTCCAGAACCCTGATAGATTGCTTTTTAAGGTGGGGGTAGGGGGGGAAGGTGTCTAGATTTTGTTCAGAAGAAAAACAAACAAACAAACACTCTGACATCTCAGGAATAAATAACTTTATCCTGTACAGTCACAGGACGAGCTCTCAAGGCCAGAGACATTTCACACTTTCGTCTTCCTTAAAAGTAGTGCTTGGTCAGCACTGTGTTACTGTTTCAGAGGGAACAACTGATTACTCTCTCACGCTGGTGCAGAAGGTTGGCAACAGACATGACTATAACAATCCCTTTGGTATCACAGCACTGTAGTGAGCATGATGGATCAAAGTACATGCACTGCTTTCCAAAAACCCCTCCATTCTTAGCATTTTAACTAAGTGCATTTCCCTTTTGCTGTTCAGGAGCTGCTGGATAACCAACAAAACTTTATCACGTAGTCCCTGTTTCCCTGATTCGTATCACCCTTCCCAGGTCCCATTCTCTGTTCCTCCCAGAACACTCCCTGGCAACGGAGAGAAATGTTTTTCCATGCAATAACAGCACTTTTGCAATATTTTGCAGCAGGCAAATCAGAGGTTTGCAAACTGAAAGCTGCTTTTTGCTCTGACCATTTCTCTTTAGCCCCTGAGCAAGATTTAAAAGACTGGGTAATGTTATCTGTGATTCTGCTTCTGTGATTCATGCTTCGTGACTCTTGGACTGCTATTTTCTACAGAGACTGGCACGCATCCCCCGTGGCCTGGAGAAAATGACAAGCAGAACCGCTCAGGCACTTTTCTGGCTGTGACTTACTCTCTTACCTTTCTTTTGTAATGGGATCCTTTTGTTTGCATGTACACGGATTTTTCCACACGTGTTCTTCCCTCCTGCAGGCTGCCCCCAAGACTGGGAAAAACATGGCGGAAAATGCTACTTCTTCTCTCAAACGTGGGAAATAAAAGACTGGAATGCCTCCCGTAAAGAATGTACTGACATGAATGCAGACCTGGTGGTCATTGAGAACAAGGATGAACTGGTGAGATCTGAACCATCTCACCTGCCCTGAGAGACTGTTCTAACAGATGGAGCCCAAAGCCATGGATTGAATGAACTCACCAGACACTTTGAAGGGATGGCCCATAAACTAAGGGCATTATATCTGCATGAATATATATGTGTGTGTATATATATATATATATATATGTATATATATATGACAGGGGAAAGTGGTGGCAATTCATTGGAACCTCTAAGATCTGGGCGTGGCAAAAATGGTATGGAATAAGGGGTGGATAATGTCCTGGTTCTGGAGGGAATAGGGTTAATTCTCCCCTGGACATGGGTATTCCATGCCATGTGAGCCATGCCCACCCTGAGCTGCCAGAGGAGGGGGCAGGAAGTCGCCGCTTGGAGCAGGCTGGTGGGTCCCGGTTCCATAATCGTGTTTGTATATTCCTCTATCTGTGTTATTGTTGTTGTTTTTCTTGTTCCCTCTGCTGTTCTGTTAAACTGCCTTTGTCTCAACCCAAGAGTTTTGCCTTTTTCTTCTGATTCTTCCTGTATTGGGAAGGCCTGAGCGAGCGGCGCATGGTTCTTTGTTGCCGTCTGAGGCTAAACCATGACATGCCTACTTTTGGAATGGGCCCAGGCAAATCAGTGTTTCTCTCCATGAACAGCTAAAGACTACCCCGAGTTTGATCAGTGCAGGCACATGGAAACACTGGGCTGTAAATTTAGTGAAAGCCACTTGGCTGGTTAACACCAGAGGTTCTGCTAACTGACCTGGCCCTTCCCAGACAAAGGCTCTACACACTGTCGGAGGAGGTAAGGTTTCCAAAGTACATGTAAGGGCAAGGCCTGGAAAAGACAGTGTGGGTTGCTCCTCCCTTGTGGACAGGTAAACCCATTTGTGGGATTGCTTTCACTCATGGACGTGGGTGCAAGTGGGGTGGGGAAATGTGGAAGGATAGGGAAAACTGGCACGTACCTCAAGGAGATTTAACCTCAGGGGGAAATTAGTCATGATTTGAGTTGTATGTTATAGGAAGTACTATGGCGAGAGCTACCTGAACCAACGGAGGATAATCACCGCACAAGAAACCAGGCAAGTGCAGCGATAATCCTGCCCAGACTGGATTTAGCACCCAACAAGCCATGACAACATGCCACCTCTCCTGTCCTGAGTGGCACCGTCACAGATGGAGCCCAAGTTATGGACTAACTAACTGAACAGGCTTTAATGGATCTTTGAATGGATATTGGAAGCAACGTTTGAGGGGGATGGCCTGTAGACTTAGGGGAATGACATCTGTGTTTATATCAAAGGATGGGGTGGGTGCTGATGATGGGATATGAGCATGATGCAAATGATAGGGAATAAGGGGTGGAGATTGTACTGGGCATGGCTGGGATGGAGTTAACTTTCTTCACAGCAGCCTGTACAGTGCAGTGTTTTAGATTTGTGGCTAAAACAGTTTTGATAACACACTAATATTTGTCTGCTGCTGAACAGTGCTTCCACAGCATCAAGGCTTTCTTGTTTCCCTAATGTGGCCCCTGCCTCCATCTGCCATGAGTGGGCAAGAAGGTGGGAGGAGAAACAGCCATCACAGCTGACCTAAATTGACCAAAGTTTTTTTTTTTCATAGAATCACAGAATCACAGAATGGTTTGGGTTGGAAGGGACCTTAAAGATCATCTAGTTCCAACCCGCCATCTTGGGCAGGGACACCTCCCACTAGACCAGGCTGCTCAAAGCCTCATCCAGCCTGGCCTTGAACACTTCCAGGGATGGGGCATTGACAGCTTCCCTGGGAAACCTGTTCCAGTGCCTCACCACTCTTACAGTAAAGAATTTTTTCCTGATACCCAATCTAAATCTACCCTCTCTCAACTTGAGGCCATTACCCTGTGTCCTGTCGTAACACTACCTGATAAAGAGTCCCTCCCCATCCTTCCCGTAGGCCCCCTTTAGGTACTGGAAGGCTGGTATAAGCTCTCCCTGGTGCCTTCTCTTCTCCAGGCTGAACAACCCCAAGTCTCTCAGCCTGTCCTCATAGCAGAGATGCTCCAGCCCTCTGATCGTCTTCGTGGCCCTCCGCTGGACCCATTCCAACACGTTCATGTCCTTCTTGTGTTGAGGATGCCAGAGCTGGACGCAGTACTCCAGGTGGGGTCTCACCAGAGCAGAGTAGAGAGGCATGTTTCAGCAAGGTTAGTCTGTGGGCTGCTTTTCCTTAATATCCTCCCTGGATCTCTCTGATACACAACTGAATTCAACAAGCATGACTCCTGCTTTTGAAAACTGTGTTTCTCTTGTATTTTCCAGTTCCCTATACAGTCAAGAGGGCAATCAGGGAGACAGCCAGGCTCTCCAAAAGCTTTTCATTGTATCCCATTGCGAAATTCTTGTTGAAGAAATGAAGTAACTGCAATTGCAAGATGAAATCCTGTTGTTGATTTATGAGACAGGAGAGACGACTAGCATATTTCAGTTAATGGTAGAACCTCTCTAAGTGCTGTGCAAGGCTGGAAGTTGCTGTTAAAAGACCTGGAAAGGATGGTGAGCAGGAAGTGGGAAAATAAGTTACATCTGAAAACAAATTTTTGAGATTAAGTAAAACATTGTTAGTATGGCGATGGCTACCCTCAAGTCTTTAGTACAGTTGCAAGTTTTTACAGTCACCTATGCTACCATCAGTTAAAAATATGGATTCCTAAGCATACTAAGAACATGACAAAGTATTGGGTCATGTGTTATTGTTTCTGCCAATACGAAGTTTCCTGATACATGTTTTTCTGTTTGTATCTTACAAAAAAAGTAAATAAGGTGCTTTGAAGCCCAGTGCTGAGTAACTACTTTCTCAGAAAGCTCCACATTCTTCTTAAAACCTACAATCAATCTGTAAATGCACTTTATTCTCCCAGAGGATTCCTGCACAGTTGAAATAATTATTTTTTTCTATTATGTCTATGGTTTTTTGATCTTCAAATTAAGTCCCAGCCCTCATAATACTCCCTTTTGGTCATATTTTACAGTTTATATTTCTTCCCACTGATTTCGGCAGAATATATTCCTATGATTAAAAGACGACCATGGGACTCACATCTCCTTGAAATCTGAGCATTTGTCATACTCGCTTGTTGCTATGTTGTTTCCCTTTCTATTTGAAAATGTGAAACGCTGTTTTCCTGAGTAATTTCTGCCACAATTTAAACCTTTTTTCCTAACTCAGTGTCCTTAAAGCCTCCCTCCCTAAAACTGTACTGCAGTTTCCCTCAGAACAAACCACCTCAGCTAGTTTTAAGCACTTCCACAGTCTCTATCTCTAGTAAATGGATCACGAGAAGTGAGAATGTCTCAGTGTTTTAGTTCCTAATTAGCACCTATCTGCTTTTAACTCCAGACAAATTTCCCTTTGGTGACTTCATTGAGGTATTTTTGTCTTAGGGCTGCTTCTTCTAGCAAACCATGCTGATTTCCCAAAATCAAAAGTGAAAGCAAAAATGTGTTTCCAAAAATATGATAAAAATATGGTACCTTCTCTAAAAAGATAAATACATGTATATCAACACCCACAAAGTCTGGAAGCCAAATAAAAGCCTAGCTTCATCTTTTTTCAGAGATGAACCCACAAGACAGAAGGTTCACACATTTTTAGGCCTTCATAATGCTGAAAGTTTTAAAACTTTAATCACACAGGCATGGCTACCATACAGGCACTCTGCTGTTCAGCTCATGAAGGAAAGAGAATGTGCTTTCCAAGTATGAGCTACCTTATATCAGAGTTACATTAGAGAGTAATAACTGACCAACCGGCATCAAGAAAATACCACACAGAGACAAAACAGTTAGAGCAATTGCAACATCATGTCCAAGTGCTGGCTTAGTTGTAGGAAGCCTTTGTGCTGCTCACTTGCACTCAGACTCTAGTCTGGGACCAGGAGGAGAAAAGGGGAAACTCCTACCAGTCAGGTCTCTGCCAAGCATTTCTGCTCATATCGAAGGGTCCCTTTCTTAACAAAGAAAGTTGTAGGTGAGAGAGCAAAACTGGCCTTTTAAAAGCAAGCCAGTATCAGCAGGCACCTTTAGGAATGTTTGGTTCTTTTCTTTTGAGATACATGGAGCAAACAATAGCACCTATAGTTTAAGTCTCAGTTCAAGAATTCTGTTATTTCTAATGCTGAAACAAGGAAAAAAGCACATGCTTAGTCGTGTTAAAAGTACATATACAGACAATTCACTGAAACTTTGTAGCACCTCCACCAATGGAGATCAGAAATCTGATAGGGAAATTACCCTTTCCCCTAAATACAGCCTCCCTCACTTTGTACATGCTCACTAGAGGCTCAGCAGAGTCTGGTAACTGCCCCTCGAAAGATTTGGCATGTCCTCAAAATGCTCAAGCATAAGTTCCCAGAACTAGGAATAACAAACAAACAAACACAAACAAAACTCAACCAACTAACCAAAAAACCCTGTATGGATGAAACTTGCATTTCCTGTGTTGGAAATGATCCTTCTCTCCTCCCATGGTGCCCCTCCTCATCTAGTAGTTGATCCAGCGGAAAAGGAAACACTGGTGTTTTCTTCATAAGAAAAAGCCTTCTGAAAATGGAATGTGGGCAGAGCTTAATCAGCAAAGAGTTTTAACCAAGGAAGCTTTTCATGGGGTTAATGTGCATATTTGTGTCTATGTGTGTGCATATATACACACACAAATATTTTCTCCTCAGCATGTGCACAGCCACTTAGCTCTGTTTGTTAATGCTTGCATGGAAATCTTGTTTCTATGTCAGCAGCATCACAGCTAAAAGTGGATGGGACAACTCTTACCAATGACAGAAGTGAGGCTGGAGGAACATTGTCCCAATAACTGAGCAGAGTAAGCCAGTTAATCCACTAAAGACCACATTTTGCTTGAAACACACTGGGTTATAGGTCTACGACAACAGGACGATCCCTGAGGAACACCTCTTGGAGGTGTCCCTTGGTCGCAGGTCCTTCTTGATAATGATCACCAATGGAGCCTGCCATGTGTCTAGGATGTCAGCCTATGACGCTGAAACTCTCAGCCTGACCCATCCAAGTGACAGTCAGCCTACTGCTCAAGGGCATAAAGAATTAAAACCAGCCTTGTAATTCTCTGCAGACACCAACCACAGAAGCTCCGAGAGGTTGGGTCTGGGTAGATTTGGGACTCCTGGTCCGTGGCATCAGGATGAGACCCTGCCCAAGCCAGAGTTAGTGAGCAATGTTCCACCTTTTCCTTGCAGTGGGTGTGGCAAAAGATGATAAAACAATCCCACACTGTCAAGTTAAGGTTTATGTAAAACCTAAGACAACAAAATCAGAAAGAGAGAACCTTGTGAAAAAAGAAAGCACAGAGGCAGAGTAAATAAATCACTTCAAATCAGACTTCCTCCCTTGCTAGGGATTTCCTTGTAAGCAGTGTTTGCTCCTTAGTCCTGTGACTTTCTGTCTCAGGGTTTAATGATCTTCATGTGGTCCCACAGTGGCCCTGTGGAACAGCTTTCCCCTTTCTGTCACCTCTGATGCACAGCAGCTTGGATCTGCTGCTGTCTGAAGCCTCCTAAATCCCGCTAGGTCCAGTGGCTCCCAGGGAAGAGATATTTTCTTGGCTTTCCCCTTCAGTAGATTCCGCCTGATCAAAGGCCAGCAGCTCTAAGACGAAAATAAAAGGGCAGCCCTCCTCCAGGCTGCTCCATAACACAATGTGGAGTCCTGTCCCCCCCTGTCTGGTAAACTGAGTAGAAAGAAAGAGCCCCTCCAGCACAGCTTCCTTCTGAAATAATAGTTTAGATTCTGGTTTCTGCCACTGAGATTATTCTGTTACAGCTACTATTAAATTGTTAAAGGAGAAGCCACTGCCTGAGCATTCACACACCAGTCATGGTGTCGCACACTCACACACACTGAACTCTCGGGTGCGCTTCATCCTTCTTCAGGCTCAGCAATAGGTTTCCTGCAGCAGAGTCTCAGGCATTGTATTTTAGAAAATAATGCATTTTATTGAAAGGTACAGCAGCAAGGACAGCGTGGGCAGGGTGCCTCCAAAGAGAGGGACCCCAAGCAAATAAATCCCAGGCAATGATACCCTTGTGATCTATACGCCTGCCCCTCACACGCCCTTCACACGCTGTCCACGCATCTTTTAGTCCAATGGTGATTTTTGGTCTGGGGTCTTCTAACATCGAATTGGAGTCCTTTTCTGTGTCCAGGCAGGCAGACCCTTATCTTGTTGATTTGCAGTTTCAGCCAAGGCTTGGAGCCTCTGTACCTTCTGGTTCACATTCCTTGTGCATCTGCACTCGCTGGCAGAGCATGGAGAACTGAAGAGTCCCAAACGTGGGAAAAACACTACCAAAACATCAGTGTGGTATCAAAACACTTTCTGTACTTAAAAGACACTTCCTGTACTAAAACAAACACTTCCTGTACTAAACACAACACCCTACCAGCTGGTAGGAAAACCACTAAGACAAATAACTCCATTGCTTCATCAAATCTAGCCACTCTTGTTAAGTAAAACCAAGCAAACAGCATAAATCACACCATATTATAACCCTAAGTAATTTATTCTAAGTAAAACTTACCTATTTATGTTAAACAGCTCATATCCCTCAACAGCCCCTCCCTTTGTTTTCTTTAAGCATCCCTGCTAACATGCTAAACAAAGTTCATGAAGCCTTTCGAGTCGCCCAATCATTATCCCCAGTTTTACATATACAATGATTATCAGCCACAACTAAATAACTTAACAACTTATTAAGATTACTGTCGGGAAGCCAGGTCCCCGTATTTTATGTAGATTTTTTCTTGTTCTCATTTTACTGCTGTTCCAGCACTCTGGATCACCCATTCTCTGTAATTTCATACTTAGCCAGGCTGTAGCAGTCGTCAAAGTCAACAGTACCAAGAGTAGAAAAACAATCCACTTCATCTCTGCTGATTTTCAGGAAGCTGTCAGCTGTCAGCTGGTGTGGTTACCCACCACTTGCTTGCCATGGGATGGTGTTTCCAAGTTTCTTTCCCTAATGCTTCAGCAGCAAACTAAGGACACAATAAAACAGTGTATGGTCCCTCCCATTTGGATTCCAATTTTGATTTGGGGGAGTTTCTTACTCCTCTAGAGGGGGATACATGCAGTCTCTGACACCCATCTGGGCAAAGAATGTGCTAAGCTTGGCAAGGTGTCTAGAGGGAGCCTGTGAGTCCCTTTGACTAGATTTTTAGACAGCTACAGATAAAGGAGACAAATCCCATCTGCCGTTCCTACAGGAAGCTGGGGGTGACCTGCCTGCCTGGAGCTATTGGGTTTAGTTCTCCTTCTGCTCTTATAAAATATTTGCAGCTTTCTCACACATATTTTGTGTTGTCGGGGATCCACCACAAGGTGCAGTTTCTACTTTTTCATGTCCAATGACAGTGCAGAAATAGTCAGGAAAGTCTCCTTCTATATTAAACCTGAAAAAGGGAGAGAAAGGCAGATTTAGTTGCATTCCTGACTTATCTGGATGCAATGCAGTCACTGTCACTTCCATGAAAGAGACTGTGGCACCTGGCCTGGCTGCTAAGTTATATTATTGCCAGTGGGATTAGAAGCTGCCTTGTTGGAGTCTCCCTCGCATTCGTTAATTTTCTCCCCCTGACCTCAGCAAAAGTATACGGGCTAGGCTTTCCCTCCAGAGACCTTCCCCTTCTCTGGCAGCCTCCATTCAGTGGTGCTGACATCGCACTCTCTCTTGTCCCTGCCCTCTCCTTTCTTTCCCCACTGAACTCCATCTAATCAGATTCCTCCTTCCCCGCCGCAACTACAGCTGTGTCCTCTCTTGCCATCCTGATGGGACCTGCCTGTGGTCCCACTGGCACCTTGCAGGCTCCCTGGGATAGGGAGGGCACAGGACAGCACAGGGATGTGCTGAAGCACCTGAATCTCAAGGAAGAGGGTTGCTACAACTTGCGGGTCCTGATCTCTCTTGTACTCCCTGGTGTCGGCTCTTGGTATTTATTTTTTTTTTTTACTGTTTCCATGTGTTACATCACAGTGACTTGCTGCAATAAGCTTACATGTCTGTGTTATGTTCCATGCCGTTAATCCACTTCCACTTCTCGCTCTCAGAGTATGTGAGACCAAGAAAGTAGTAATTATTTTCGGATCGAAACATAAGATAATTCTAGAAAGGAAATGAACAATGAGAATATGTTAAAATTATGTTTTCTTCACCAGAGGTACACAGAAAGCTTAGTGCAAAATATCCAGCCACACCATCTCTTTCCTCGGCTCCAGAGGCTGAATTTTTCCATTTTTATTTGATCTCATCTCTCTTCCTGGGGCTTCTTAGGAATAGATCAAATAGAAAAATAACACAAGTGTGATACCATTAAAGCTATGCATTGTAATTCACCAGGTGTGACTTGGTACCTGGAGCCACTGTTCTATTCTGATTGTGATGAGAAAGCCCTTTCCATTTTCGTCAAAGCAATGGATCTCACAAAGAAGTGTCTGTTCACCTTGCTTGGTCTTGGTTTGTGTGCTAAATCGCTTTAAAACATAAGTTAGCTGGGCAGACACTTTGCTCCTTCCCATGGGAGCATGCTTGCAGAGAGAAGCTTCTGGACGGAGGATTTCAACCACCAAGATGTGTCTTACTGTGCAGGTGTCTGCTACCATCCAGAGGTGCCTGGTGTGTCTGGCTAGCAGTAGATTATAGACCCGCAAAGACACCTAACATGAGAAGACACAAGCGTAACCCGTCAGCCCTTTGGCGTACAGGCCAAGCAACCCTAGAAGCAGCCCCCTGAGTTCAGATCTCACCAGTTCATCCTTGTTCTCAATGACCACCAGGTCTGCATTCATGTCAGTACATTCTTTACGGGAGGCATTCCAGTCCTTTATTTCCTGCGTTTGAGAGAAGAAGTAGCATTTTCCGCCATGTTTTTCCCAGTCTTGGGGGCAGCCTGCAGGAGGGAAGAACAGGTGTGGAAAAATCCATGTACATGCAAACAAAAGGATCCCATTACAAAAGAAAGGTAAGAGAGTAAGTCACAGCCAGAAAAGTGCCTGAGCGGTTCTGCTTGTCATTTTCTCCAGACCACGGGGGATGCGTGCCAGTCTCTGTAGAAAATAGCAGTCCAAGAGTCACTAAGCATGAATCACAGAAGCAGAATCACAGATAACATTATCCAGTCTTTTAATTCCTTGCTAAGGAGATAAAGAGAAATGGTCAGAGCAAAAAGCAGCTTTCAGTTTGCAAACCTCTGATTTGCCTCCTGCAAAATATGGTAAAAGTGTTGCTATTGAATAAAAAGACATTTCCCTCTGTTGCATCATTATAGTTTTGTTGGTTATCCAGCAGCTCCTAAACAGCAAAAGGGAAATGCACTTAGTTAAAATGCTAAGAATGGAGGGGTTTTTGGAAAGCAGTGCATGTACTTTGATCCATCATGCTCACTACAGTGCTGTGATACCAAAGGGATTGTTATAGTCATGTCTGTTCACATACCCACGTGCTTTTCTGCACCAGCGTAAGGGAGTAATCAGTTGTTCCCTCTGAAACAGTAACACAGTGCTGACCAAGCACTACTTTTAAGGAAGATGAAAATGTGAAATGTCTCTGGCTTTGAGATCCCGTCCTGTGACTGTACAGGATAAGGTTATTTATTCCTGAGATGTCAGATTGTTTGTTTGTTTGTTTGTTTTTCTTCTGAACAAAATCTAGACACCTTCCCCCCCTACCCCCACCTTAAAAGGCAATCTATCAGGGTTCTGGACACTGTCTTTTGAGTGACAGAGCATTACCTACCTAGAGCCTCTTCAGAGTTGTTGGAGAATGGTTTTGAGTCAGCCGGGCTGCTTGCAGTTGGACAGCCTGGAAATGAGAGTGGAATTTCTGCTTTGAATGTCTGACCATTTTGCCACACACTGTCATAGCTCTTTTGGACCTCTTTGACCCCCACTGTCACCCCACACAGAATGCCTGCTCCTCTCATTGTTGCTTCTTCATTGGAAAAAACCTTCAAAACTGTAGTACCATACAGTAGTAGCAGTACTTATGCTTAAATTACTGGAGAAGCTCATGTGATGTTTATGTATTTTTAATTTCTTCTCAGGGCTTTGGTTTTATCCGTTTAGAAACTCCCTCAACTCCTGTTGAAAACATGGAGTTCAGGGATCACTCACAGTTAAGCTAAAGGAGGGTGATGTTGTTCCAGCTGGCTCTTTGTAGCAGAAAGAAAACCCTCATACTCTCCCAGCTTCTCTGCTAGGGAAACCTCAGCTTTAAAGACAAAATTGCCCAGATATCGGGGTGGTTAAATTCCCCCATGAGAACCAGAGGTTGTGAACATGAGGCTACTCCTATCTGTCTATAGATGACCTCATCTGCTTGATCTTCCTGGTTGGGTAGCTTGTAGCAGACCCTCACTGCAGTGTCCCCTCTCCCAGCCCTCCCTTGAATCCTGACCCATAAACTCTCAGTTGTCTCCACATCCATCCCCAGGGGGAGCTCCATGAGCTCCAGCTGGTCATTGACATAGAGGGCAACACCCTCTCCTTGTCTCCCCTGCCTGTCCTTCCCAAACAGGCCTGTATCCTTCCATTCCAACACTCCAGTCATACCAGCCATCCCACCACATCTCCGTGATGCCAGTAAGATCACAGCACTGCAGGTGTGTGCACATCTCTGTCTCCTCCTGTTTATTCTCCATGCTACGTGCATTTGCATAGAGGCAGGACCATTTCATTTTAGAAGATGAAGAATCTGGGTTTTGCATATAGCCTGAGCCTGTGGGTGGAAGCTTGAAGTACTGCTTGTAAGGGTACCCTGAAGTCCTTAGTATATAAGAGTGCCAAATACCGGTACTAAAACTACCTAACATTTTCTTACAAGGGAAAAGAAAATAATATCAATCTATCTACTATAAAACTCATAAAAATTTCTGGTTGGGTTCCACTGGGTAAAATTGTTGTCATTTTCATGAACAGAAATGGAAAACGCCTTCTAGCCTGCAGAGCTCTTGTATGATGGAGCAATATCAAGAGGTGACAGTTTAGTTCATTTAAGGAAGCTGTTTGTCAACAGTGGTATATTTGGCAAAGCAAAATCGTGTGCATAACTCATATAAAATTTAAACTTAGATATCAAACAGTAAAAATGGCAACAGTTAACCTCTGGAGTACAAGTGAAAACTGTATGTTATTGAAATACAAAATTAATTTGATTTACTTTCTCAAGTTTGGTCTAGATCTCAATTTTCTTAAGAGCATTTGTTCGGTTCACTGAGGCAGTACTGAAACCAACAAAGTACCTGTAACTGAAACAGCCCTGAATCAAAGTCTAATGACTCCTCATTCAACTCCTGATTTAAAGCTCCATTAAACACTGGTAATTTCACCTTGTTATGTTGTGCTGGCTTAGGTGTGGGTTGTTTTTTTTTTTAATTTTTTTCCCTTCCTGTGGTATTTTACATTTTATAAAGGCCAGAGCACTATCAGACATCTGTCCTTTATTCTCTGCCTTGAGAAAGCAAAAACCATTGACTTCCCCCAGCCATGGAATTTTTTAATATTATAAAGGTTTCAGCAAAGATGTGGTTGATTGTGGAAGCCTCTTAAGCTTGCTCAACTAGCAAAGGATGAAAAGAAACACGCAACCACGCATGGAATTTAAAAATGCTTCCTTGAAAATATTCAAAGGAAAGCACCACATGGCTCGCTGAAAATTTGATGGTTTTTTTTTCCAATGGAGATGAGAATGCTTTCTTTCTAAAGAAAACAATATAGCTTTTTATGTAGTTGAAAGATTGTTATGGACTCAGTGATACCTATGGAGAGAGACCTAGTACTCGGCTTTTATTCGAGTAAAGTGCAAACAACTTCCTTTAAGTTGTGACTTAGCCACCTCTACCTCTTTGCTAAGCTACCTCTTAGCTACTTGAGCTTTTATTCATATTTATTGAAAGATTTTTGGTGTTATGAATATCTTGGTGACATGATAGAAGATCATGGCCTTGAAATATTCTCATGGATAGCAATTATAATACTCATAGGCATTGTCTAATCTTGACTTGTTTCTTCAAAACATTTGTATAATAAATTACTTATTATTTGAACACTGTCAGTTTTTAATTGGGCTTGGGCTTTTTTCCTTTTTTCTTACTTGACTCTTACAGGTTTCCTTTTACAGACACGGTTGGCTAAAAACTCCTGTCCTGTGCCTTTAAACTAGCCTTCTGCTGCTACTGGTTTTGGATGTCTTGACTTCGATGTCAGTCAGTGGGGGAGAGTCACAAACTAATTACAGTTATTACATTTTTAGCAGGACTTACACATGAGTATCCGACACACTCCTAAAATGAGTAGGAGAATTATCACAGCAACAAATACAGCGACACGTGTTCTGGAGGAACAGCTTTTACCTACAGACAGACAGAAAAAATCAAGATTAAGGCAGCAACTGGAAAAGGAACCCTTCATCTTCATTCACAGATGCCCTTTTCGGGCTCACACTCAGAGTTTGAATATCTCCTAGGATGAAGACTCTACAACCTCAGCTTTAGGAAGTATCCAGAAGGAAAATGAACAAAAATCAGGGATGTTTTGTCTGCTACATGGTTTTATAAATCCATGATTCACCTCTGCCTTCCAAGGTGCATGCAAGTCTACTACTCCTATTTGAAAAAGCATATAGGAAAAGGTTCAGAGAGGGGAAGCTGTAAATGACAGCGCAGACTAGGTTCCTGCAGTATGGAAAAGAGATGACAAGAAGAAGCTATGTCAGAGTTACTGTGTGTCATGGAGACCTTGGGTAGGGTTTGGCTGCTTATTGTCTCTTTCAGGGACTATAAGCTGAAACTAATAGGAGGCCATTTCAGAACTAAAAAATGCAGCTGGTTCTTCGTGTGATATTGAAAAGAACTGTGGATTCCCTCATCAAAGGATGTTATAGAAGTCAGGGCTATGTATAGAACTAAGGGGAGATTGGGCAAGTTTGTAAAAGAGAAATCCACTGAGGGTATGTAAGTAGAAACACATCTGTCTCAGGAAGTCCCTGAGTGCATGTGGAAGTGTTACAGGAAGGTATCATATGTGCCTGCCCTCTTCTTATTCATCTCCCATTGTTCACTTATGCCTACTGTTGGAGACAGGAGGCTGGGCTAGGTGGTTTCTTGGTCTGTCCCAAAATAGCTATGTGTTCCCTTACCAGTGAAGCCAACAAGTATTTAGCTGCATATAACGTAACACATCAATTGCCCCCTGCTTTGGCCATGCAAAGCAGGTAACTGTATCTTCCTGTCTGCCATACAGCTTTATACCATTGCATTTTTGGAAACTAAGGAAAAATAAGGAATGGCCTCCTCTCCTCTCATTGTTGACGTTTATATCAATTTAGCAGACAGCTAAAAATTCACTGGACGATATGTAGCTAGCGGGAGCATTTGTATCCCGGGATTGCACTTTCACTTCTGCATATGTAGAACCTTAACCCAGCAAAAATAACAGAGAGCAGAGGAAGCTGAGAAACAACTTAACTGGAATAAAAATAACTGAAATGATGAGAAATGCTAAACGCATGACAGCAACTGATTTATAGGACTGTTTAACTATGCCCGAATAATATTTTTGTCCACTGCAGTCACACCTTGCTATAGGACTCGCTAAAAGCAGAAACAGATCTGGTTTATCTTCCGTGCAGACTATAACAGAGGAGACACGGGCACATGCACAGGCGTTTTAAATCCAAACAGAAGTGGAGAAAGAAGGTTGTCTGCTAATCTTATTCAATTCACATCCACATCTGACTGCTGTGAATGGCTACAACATCAAAGCAAACCTGAAAACTGCAGATCATGCTGAACTTGAAGGAGTAACTAGTTGATGAGGAGATGGTGAGAA
Source organism: Alca torda (assembly GCA_008658365.1). NCBI lineage: Eukaryota > Metazoa > Chordata > Aves > Charadriiformes > Alcidae > Alca > Alca torda. The sequence continues at coordinate 77,551,420 of CM018076.1, forward strand.
AAGTGAAAACTATTCTAACACCTGCAGATAAAAAATGCAAATAAGTATGGAAGAAAACATGCGGGGAAGTAACCTGGGGAAGTCATGAAGTAATCAGTTGAAAGTGGTGGTAGAAACATTGTTTAGAAATAGCATCCAGCCATCTGAAAACTGATGCAAAAGACAAGCGCAAGGTGACAAGAAATAGAAACTACTATTTCTGTCAAAGAGATAGTAAGTTTTAAAAGAAGGGAAGAAAAAAGATAATGAAATACAGAGAGAAAGTGTATAAAGTTTATAAATTACCATTGGACCAGTCCATAAATTACCATGGGACCCAGGGGTGCGTGCAAGTCGCATGAAGAGTGCACGAAGCGCGGATGCATTGATAGATTGTAAGGGTATAATTGCCCAGCAATGTCTTCGTTCTGGGTCCCTCTCTGCAGCCACCCAGCTTGAGAGGTCCTTGCTGCTGTACTGCTCAAACAAATTCTCTGGGGAAGGGAATTATTGCCTGAGACTCTGCCATGGGAAACTTAGGGTGAAGAAAAACCTTTTTAACACACGACACTCTTTCAAAAGATGTGGGAGGGAAGCTGAAGAGCACAAAGAAAGCTCAGTGCAGACTGATTGACCTACCTTGGAAATCAGTGACCTTCTGTAGCCTGGGCCTGGTTGGTTCAGTCAAGTTCAAGTCTGCGTAAATGCGATTTTCTGACATTCTTGCTCCCCCTTCTTTTTTCCTCTCGCTGCTGTTTTTAAAATGGTACTCTGGACTGACAACAACTCATAGCTCCCACCCCTCTAACCTTCAGGAGGAAGTTCTTTGCTCTGCTTCTGTCATTCAGAAACTCATAATGAGAAAGGAAGACTACTTCTAATTGATCTTTTGGTAGTAGCGTGTTAAATGTAAGGTGGTGGAGCCTTGATGTGGTCGCCTTTGTTGGGAAGTGGTTCTGGCATTAGTAGCATTTTGAGTTTCAAAAACTTGACACCCAGCTCCCCCTTCCCCCCTTTCTATTTGGAAAGGACAAGTTTTGTTACATGAAATGGAAAGGAGAAGAAACATAGAGAGCTTCAGAAGTCAGCCCCAGGAAGCAGAGGGAAGCTCTCAGGGTGGACCCATGGCACATGATGGGGAGCAGCCCTGAGGAGTCCAGAGGCAGTGCTCTCAAAAGCAGCCATCTGAAAGCACGACACATTTGCCCCGGTCCATAGAGAAAGGTACTCAATGCTGCTGAAACAGGACGCTGCCTAATGTGCAGAGGCAGCAACTAGAATGAGTTAGTAATTAGTCAGGTTAGTAGTTAGTTTAGGTTATAAATAAGACAACCCCTAGGCTATCCAGCTTTTTAATTGGCGCATGACCAATGCTTTCACAGAGCAGGAGGTGGCAGCTATGTGGACACTGTGCTGTGAATCATTGTTACAGGAAATATCCTAGCTCACAGCAGCATTTGCCAATTGAAAATGCCAGGTTTAGTTTTTTGCTGATGGCAGATGAAATCTGCCAGCAGAAGCCCGATCACCCAGCCTGATGTGCCGGTCGACAGCAGCTCAATTTGATGTCAGCAGTGTGCCCTGGCAGCCAAGAGGCCAAATTGCCTCCTGGGGTGCATCAAACACAGCGTAACCAGCCGGTCAACAGAAGTGATTATCCCGCTGTGTTCAGAGATGGTGCAGCCTCACCTTGAATACAATGCGCAGTTCTGGGCCGATGTGCTTTAACCCCAGCTGGCAACTAAGCACCACACAGACACTGCCTCCCGCCCTCCCCCAGTGGCCCGGGGGAGAGAATTGGAAGAGTAAAAGTGAGAAACCGCGTGGGTTGAGACAAAGACAGTTTGACAGGTAATGCAAAAGTCACGCACACAGGCAAAGCAAACCAAGGAATTCATTCACTACTTCCCATCGTCAGGCAGGTGTTCAGCCAGTCCGTGAAAACAGGGCTCCTTCACATAGTTTGGGAAGACAAAATGCCATCAAATGCACATATCCCTTTTCTTCTTCCCTCAGCTTTATATGGCTGACCATGACGTCATACAGTATGCAATATCTCTTTGGTCACTTGAGGTCAGCTGTCCCAGCTGTGTCCCCTCACAACTTCTTGTGCACCCCCAGCCTAATTGCCGGTGGGGTGGCATGAGGAGTAGAAAAGGCCTTGATGCTGTGTAAGCACTGCTCACCAGTAACTAAAACATCCCTGAATTATCAACGCTGTTTTCAGCACAAATCCAAAACACAGCATCATACAAGCTACTATGAAAAACCTTATCTCCAGCCAAATCCAGCACAGGGTCCCACCACTGAAGAAGGATGTGAAGGTCCTTGAATGCATCTAGAGGAGGGCAACCAAGCTGGTGAAAGGGCTGGAAGGCGTGTCCTGTGAGGAGTGGCTAAGGACTCCGAGTTTGTCTAATTTGAAGAGAAGGAGTCTGAGGGGCAACCTCATTGCTCTCTACATCTTCCTGGGGAGGGGAAGTGGAGAGGAAGGTGCTGACCTCTTCTCGCTGCTATCCAGAGGATAGGAGGCATGGGGATGGTTCAAAGCTGTGCCAGGGGAGGTTAAGACTTGAAATTAGGAAGCATTTCTTTACAAAAGGGTGGTGAAACACTAGAACAGGCTTCCTAGAGAGATGGTTGATGCCCCAGGCCTGACAGTGTTTAAGAGGCATTTGGACAATGCCCTTAACAACATGCTTTAACTTTTGGTCAGCCCTGAAGTGGTCAGGCAGTTGGACTAGACAGTCATTGTAGGTCCTAGGTCCCTTCCAACTGGAACTATTCTTCCCTTCCCTTCCCTTCCCTTCCCTTCCCTTCCCTTCCCTTCCCTTCCCTTCCCTTCCTTTCTCTCTTGCCCTAATTAAATACAAGGGAGGATGAATGTGTGACTCAGTACTAACAGTTTTGCTGTGACTTGCTGCATGACTAGCACACCCTTGCTGTGACTTCGCTGGATGATTCTCTTGGAATCTCATGGATTCTCTTCATGGGTTTGCCTTCAAGGCAAATTTTTTTTTTTTTTTTTTTTTTTGGCTGTGTTTCAGTTATAGCCAACTATCCATCAACATAACTATCATCAGATTTGCTCTTCTAATTCTCATGTATACATTGGGGGAAAAATAGAGGAAAAGAGAACAGCAAATGATTCGGGTTTTGTAAAACTGGATTTCATAGATTTGCTATAGAACAGAGTGTAAGGTCTATTTGTCAGTAAACACCAAGTCATTGCTTCGTTACTACCTGGCAATCAGCAGGTAAATCCCCTGCCATGCAGTCACTGATGGATACAGCATCACTGCATCACACTACACAGCTTTTCTGATTTAGAACAAACTATATGAGAAAGTATTTTTTATGAAAATAAAAGAAAATGCCAATGCCCGTTGAATCTATTTCTTCCAAAGGCCGACAATTTTCTATTATGTAAGTATCCTCTCGTGTTCAGGGCCATCAAATCTGGAATACCCTGCTAACAGGCGGTAACTACAGAGACTTCTTCAGCGGGCCAGTGATCTGTTCTGGTATTCTGTCCCTCACTTCCTGTCCTCAGAGGCCAAGATAAGCCAAGCAAACACCAGCTGTGTGAGAGAAAGAAGAGGAAGTGAAGCAGTTTCTTTGGTGGTTGATGACTCAGAAGTGCCTACTGCAGTCAAGCGAAGGTTTGCAGTGGCCCTCAGACCTGACAGTGAGTGGTATCCAGAAATATTGTGACAGGCAGCCCGCTCTGGAATACTGATATCTCTGATTCGACCAGTCTCGTTTCTCTGGAGTTCCTGGGGGTGGAAGGAAAGAGGGAAAAATAAAATTACATTTACGTTGGGAGCCACAAGACTCTGGCATAACACTGCAAGTTTTGAATGCGTTTTAGTCAGTTTTCTTATTGTCTGGATGTGTAACCAGCCACCTCAGAGAAAGTCACGCCATGGGTCTCCCCTCTGACAGCAGAGAAGCTCGCTGAGCGAGGGGAGGAAGATGGAATTCAACTTCAGATTTTTCCCTCATTTACCTTTAAGATGAGTGGGTACCAGACAGACACACTGAAATGCAGTGATGGATTTGTGTCATTTCAGTCTGGAAAAGAGAAGACTGAGGAGGGATCTTATCAACGCTTATAAATACTTAGAGGGTGGGTGTCAGGAGGATGGGGCCAGGCTCTTTTCAGTGGTGCCCAGTGACAGGACAAGAGGTAACGGGCACAAACTTGAACATAGGAAGTTCCATCCAAACATGAGGGGAAACTTGTTTACCCTGAGGGTGGCAGAGCACTGGCAGAGGCTGCCCAGAGAGGCGGTGGAGCCTCCGGCTCTGGAGACACTCGGAACCCGCCTGCATGCATTCCTGTGTAACCTGCTCTAGGTGACCCTGCTCGGGCAGGGGGGTTGGACTAGATGATCTCCAGAGGTCCCTTCCAACCCCTACCATTCTGTGATTCTGTGAGGTAAGCTACGTTCCATGTATGTGGACTTTCTGGGTCACCGTAACTCCCTTTGTATGCATGTTGTCTGAGGGACCTTCAGCACTATTTTATTCCTCATTCCGTCAAAAATGCCCTGCCATGGCATCGCCCCCTAGGCACTGTTATATTACCAAGATGCAAGAGGGATTTTTCTCTTTGGGGGAGAATTTTTAGCTTTCTTAGTTGAAAGTTAAGTGATTACTAAACATTTCTTGGACAGTTACTTGCAACTGCAGCCTAAGAGAGCGGATTTTGTAGTTCAGGTAGTCCCTTTCAGGTCCTGTAACCAGGGGTAAGGTATGACCAGCTGGTGTTACCCAGGGTTTTGTGTGTTGGCTCTATCTCTCAGCTGTGCTTTACTCTTGGAACATCAGAGCTGCCTCCATTTCCCCAGCCACCTATAGATTCCTGGAACAAGGGAGCTCAATTTGACAGATCGAGGTACATGGCTTGTTCTTCCCTATCAATCAGAAACCTTTCATTTTCATTATTTTTTCCATTTATCATTCTTCATAGCTACATTTTCCTCTGCTACCTCCAGAAACATGCTCAAGCTTCCTGCTTGAGTACATGCGCAACATACAAAATGTCAGGGCAGCCCATGCAGCTGGAGATGTTGTTACGGGGATAGTAGAAGAGGAATGTGAGACACATCTCATTCATGGTGCTTGGCCCACCCTGAAAAGACATAAGGATGACTCAAAGGTCTGCTGAGACACAACAAGGAGACTATTTCTCCTCGGGAAAGCACTCTTGTTCACAGCTCACAAAAATTCCGTGTGGTTAATAAAAAAGTATTTATTTCTTTGACAGTTAGAGAATCAAAGTATCCTTTGACAAGAGTCTGATAAATATGCTGCTCTGTAGTTTTATAGCTAAATCTACTTATCCTCTCCTTCGGGAAGACTACTGCATTTGTATTTCAATCTACAAGATCCCCAAATCTGAATCTTTGGAAAGTTCAACTAAAACATTCAGGGAACTAACTGAGTGTGACATCCAGATCAGAATTTTTCACATGATCCCTTCTCCTGTTTCCGGCGGGGATAGGGTTAATTGTCCCCAGGACATGGGTATTCCATGCCATGTGAGCCATGCCCACCCTGAGCTGCTGGGGGAGGGGAGAGGAAGTCGCCACTTGGAGAAGGCTGGTGCGTTGGGACTGGTCGGTGAGCGGCAGGGAGCGGTGGTTCTGTAATTGTGTTTGTATATTCCTCTATCTATGTTATTGTTGCTGTTTTTCTTGTTCCCTCTGCTGTTCTGTTAAACTGCCTTTGTCTCAACCCAAGAATTTTGCCTTTTTCTTCTCATTCTTCCCATATTGGGAAGACCCAAGCAAGCGGCAAGTGGTTCTTTGTTGCCATATGAGGCCAAACCACAACAGTCCTTTTTGGTGCCCAACGTGGGGCTTGAAGCGTTGAGATAACGACAGAATCCAACTAGAGCTTGTAAAAAACAAATTTGTTGTATGCATTTATTGTATTAGGTAAATAGTGGCTGATCATCATGTTGCTTAGTTTGTTCTCATGGCTGTGTTATGTAAATTCCTATATGGTTTATGTACTCCCTGCAATGCTGATTATCATGTCTGGAAGAGGATTATCATTTTGCTCTCCTGCACAATATCGGTTTATGATATGATAACATCACTTGTTAGACAGCTATTTTGGGGTGTTTATGTGGTATTGCTGTCCTGTCCGTACATTGGGCCCCGTCTCTCAGAATTTATTAATAATGACACCCAGTCTATGGGGGAAACAGGGGGGGACACTTTCCCCAGCTCTTTTGCCTCCCTTTTCTCCTTCGGGTCAGGTATGACAGCTTTTGAGAATGTTGAATATCCTTGGGATGCTCAAACCAGCATGTTCCTAGTGTTATGTCTGCTGAATGTTCCAGGTCTTGTTTAGGGTTAAAAGACTATTTAAGACTACCACCCAGAGATCTGCTCCGAGGCTGGAGAGTCAGGGGTGGCATGGCATATGGGAGAACATGGGAAGGTACCTAGATAACTTCTCGCCTCCAATGGTCTGGAACTTCATCCCTGAACAATTACAGGACCCTGACAGAGTAGCAGAATATCTGAAGGGAAAATGCTATGGCTATTCTAGAGATGCACAACTCATCACGCTGTGCTGGGCCCTGACCAGTATTTACCAGGCCCTGCTCAGTGTTACGCAGCACGCTCAGGGGAAAGAGATGGAGACCAGACCAACAGACACTGCAGCTACTGCAACCCCTGCGACAGGCACTGTGGCTACTCCAACCCCAGTGGCAGCCACTGCCGCTGAACCAGGGACCCAACCCATGCCAGTATCAGTTGCCCCCATACAGAAGAAGAAGTACACAAAGAAATCAGTTTGCTTAGTAAGAGATGATGATGAACCAGGGCCATCATGAGAACAGGAGGAAGAGGCAGAACCAGAGATAATTACCCGATCCCTACCCTTGAGCGAGCTGCGGGATATGTGAAAAGATTTCAGCCGACTTTCAGGTGAGCACATTGTCACCTGGCTGCTTCGGTGTTGGGATAACAGAGCCAGTAGCCTGCAATTAGAGGGTAGGGAAGCCAGGCAGCTGGGATCCCTGTCTAGGGAAGGTGGCATTGACAAGTCAATTGGAAAGAAGACCCAAGCCCTCAGCCTCTGGAAACGACTCCTGTCAGGCATAAGGGAGAGGTACCCCTTCGGTGAAGATGTTGTATGTCAACCAAGCAAGTGGACTACCGTGGAAAGAGGTATCCAGTACCTGAGAGAATTAGCTGTGCGGGAGGTGATTTATTATGACTTGGACAATGCACAGTTACCCACAGACCCTGATGAGGAGCAATGCTCAAGGCCCATGTGGCGGAAGTTTGTACGGAGCGCACCATCATCATATGCCAACTCACTGGCAGTAATGGAACGCAAAGGCGAAGAGGGACCAACGGTGGATGAGGTGGCTGGCCGGCTCTGGTGATATGAAGAAAGCCTCTCTTCCCCCCTTGTCTCAGCTGTGGAGAAACTGTCCTGGAAGGTCCAACAACTTGAAGAGAATATGTCCTACTCCCCACCTGTACGGGCCAGCATCTCAGCTATTAGGAGCAGGCATTTCCCCACTCGAGAGAGAGTACAGAGGGTACACACCACGAGGCACCCTGTGGTTCTACCTGCGTGACCACGGAGAGGACATGAGGAAGTGGGATGGACAACCTACTTCGATCCTGCGGACACGGGTACAGGAGTTGCAAGGAAGGACAACCACAAAAGGGGATCCCTCCAGGAAAAGTGCCGCCCCAGTTTCCAGCGAGCAGCTCCCCAGACAGAGCAGAAGGCCTGATCTTGCTTCTGATCCTCTTGAAGGAACCTCCAAGTCATTTCCGCAAGAAGTGAGTACCGGATACTATGACCAGTATTAGAGGGGCCCTGCCTCTGGCCAGGTGGAGGAAAGGGACAACCGGGTTTATTGGATGGCGTGGATTCGATGGCCTGGCACATCAGACCCACAGGAGTACAAGGCTCTAGTGGACACAGGAGCACAGTGCACTCTGATACCATCAGGCTATAGAGGGGCAGAACTCATTTGTATTTCTGGGGTCACAGGGGGATCCCAAGAGTTGACTGTACTGGAGGCTGAAGTGACCCTAACTGGGAATGGGTGGCAAAAGCATCCCATTGTGACTGTCCCAGAGGCTCCATGCATCCTTGGTATACCCTCAGGAGAGGGTATTTTAAGGACTCAAAAGGGTACTGGTGGGCCTTTGGCATAGCTGCCTTGAAGACGGAGGAAGTTAAGCAGTTGTCTACCTTGCCTGGTCTCTCAGAGGACTCTTCTGTTGTGGGGTTGTTGAGGGTCGAAGAACAGCAGGTGCCGATTGCTAGCACAACGGTGCATCGGCGGCAATATCGCACTAACCGAGACTCTCTGATTCCCATCCATAAGCTGATTCGTCAACTAGAGGTTCAAGGAGTGATCAGCAAGACTCGCTCACCCTTTAACAGTCCCATATGGCCGGTGCGAAAATCTGATGGAGAGTGGAGGCTAACTGTAGACTATCGTGGCCTGAATGAAGTCACGCCACCGCTGAGCACTGCCGTGCCAGACATGCTAGAACTGCAGTAGGAACTGGAGTCCAAGGCAGCCAAGTGGTATGCCACGATTGATATAGCGAATGCCTTCTTCTCAATCCCTTTGGCAGCAGAGTGCAGGCCACAGTTCGCTTTCACTTGGAGGGGCATCCAGTACACCTGGAATCGACTGCCCCAGGGGTGGAAACACAGCCCCACCGTTTGCCATGGACTGATCCAGACTGTACTGGAACAGGGTGAAGCTCCAGAACATCTGCAATACATTGATGACATCATCGTACGGGGAAACAGAGCAGAAGAATTTTTTGAGAAAGGGAATAAAATACTCCGAATCCTTCTGAAAGCTGGTTTTGCCATAAAACGAAGTAAGGTCAAGGGACCTGTGCAGGAGATCCAGTTTTTAGGAATAAAATGGCAAGATAGACGCTGTCAGATCCCAATGGATGTGATCAACAAAATAGCAGCTATGTCTCCGCCAACTAGTAAAAAGGAAACACAAGCTTTCTTAGGTATTGTGGGTTTTTGGAGAATGCATATCCCAGATTATAGTCTGATTGTAAGCCCTCTGTATCAAGTAACCCAGAAGAAGAACGATTTTAAATGGGGTCCTGAGCAACGACAAGCTTTTGAACAAATCAAACAGGAAATAGTCCATGCAGTGGCCCTGGGGCCAGTCCGGGCAGGACAAGATGTTAAAAACGTGCTCTACACCGCAGCCGGGGAGAATGGCCCTACCTGGAGCCTTTGGCAGAAAGCACCAGGGGAGACCCGAGGTCGACCCCTAGGGTTTTGGAGTCGGGGATACAGAGGATCCGAAGCCCGCTACACTCCAACAGAAAAAGAGATATTGGCAGCATATGAAGGGGTTCAAGCTGCTTCGGAAGTGGTTGGTACAGAAGCACAGCTCCTTTTAGCACCTCGACTGCCGGTTCTGGGGTGGATGTTCAGAGAAAGGGTCCCCACCACACATCATGCAACTGATGCTACATGGAGTAAGTGGATTGCACTGATCACACAGCGAACTCGAATGGGAAATCCCAGTCGCCCAGGAATTCTGGAAGTGATCATGGACTGGCCGGAAGGTAAGGATTTTGGGATGTCACCAGAGGAGGAGGTGACGCGTGTGGAGGAGGCCCCACCATATAATAAACTGCCAGAAAATGAGAAGAAATATGCCCTGTTCACTGATGGGTCCTGCCGGATTGTGGGAAAGCATCGAAAGTGGAAGGCTGCTGTGTGGAGTCCTACACGACAAATTGCAGAAGCCAGTGAAGGACAAGGTGAATCAAGCCAGTTTGCAGAGGTGAAAGCCATTCAGCTGGCTTTGGACATTGCTGAGCGAGAAAAATGGCCAGTACTTTATCTTTACACTGACTCCTGGATGGTGGCAAACGCTCTGTGGGGGTGGTTACAGCAGTGGAAGCAGGGCAACTGGCAGCGCAGAGGCAAACCCATCTGGGCTGCTGAACTATGGCAAGACATTGCTGCCCGGATAGAGAATCTGGTTGTGAAAGTACGCCACGTAGATGCCCATGTACCAAAGAATCGGGCCACAGAGGAACATCAGAACAACCAGCAGGTGGATCGGGCTGCTAGGATTGAAGTGGCTCAGGTGGATCTGGACTGGCAACATAAGGGTGAACTATTTATAGCTCGGTGGGCCCATGATACCTCAGGCCATCAAGGCAGAGATGCGACATATAGATGGGCTCGTGACCGAGGGGTGGACTTGACCATGGACGCTATTGCACAGGTCATCCATGAATGTGAGACATGCGCTGCAATCAAGCAAGCCAAGCGTTTGAAGCCCCTTTGGTATGGAGGACGATGGTTGAAATATAAATATGGGGAGGCCTGGCAGATTGATTATATCACACTGCCACAAACCCGTCAAGGTAAGCGTTATGTGCTCACAATGGTGGAAGCAACCACTGGATGGCTGGAAACATACCCTGTGCCCCATGCCACTGCCCGGAATACTATCCTGGGCCTTGAAAAGCAAGTCCTGTGGCGACATGGTACCCCAGAAAGAATTGAGTCAGACAACGGGACTCATTTCCGAAACAACCTCATAGACACCTGGGCCAAAGAGCATGGTATTGAGTGGGTATATCACATCCCCTATCACGCACCAGCCTCTGGGAAGATAGAACGATACAATGGACTGTTAAAAACTACACTGAGAGCAATGGGTGGTGGGACCTTAAAAAATTGGGATGCACATTTAGCAAAGGCTACCTGGCTAGTTAACACCAGGGGATCTACGAATCGGCCTGGCCCTGCCCAATCAAAACTGCCACGTACCGTAGAAGGGGATAAAGTCCCCGTAGTGCACATGAAGAATATGTGAGGGAAGACAGTCCGGGTTAGTCCTGCCTCAGGCAAAGGCAAACCCATCCGTGGGATTGCTTTTGCCCAAGGACCTGGGTGCACTTGGTGGGTGATGCTGAAGGATGGGGAAGTCCGATGTGTACCTTATGGGGATTTGATTTTGGGTGAGAATAGCCAATGAATCACCCAAATTAAGGACAGATGGACTCTGATGAAAAATTGAGTAAAGCACAGCGGTGATGGGATCAGAACTGACCTCAGCAGTTGGCGCCCAGTGACTTCCTCAAGATCTACATCTTCAGCCCATGGACTGGGTGTGTGTGTGAGCCACGCCGGGTACACCAGTCAGGCTCTGAAAATACAGCATGCAATAGGCCAGCACCACACACCATCGCACCCGCCCTGAGAGACTGTTCTAACAAATGGAACCCCGTAAGATCTGGGCATGGCAAAAATGGTATGGAATAAGGGGTGGATAATGTCCTGGTTCCGGCGGGAATAGGGTTAATTCTCCCCAAGAGACAGTATTCCATGCCATGTGAGCCACGCCCTCACTGAGCTGCCGGGGGAGGGGTCAGGAAGTCACCGCTTATAAGCGGGCTGGGGCGGCCTGGGCTGGGCAGTCTGGGAGCGGTCGGGGAGCGGCGGTTCTGTAATCGGGTCTGTATATTCCTTTATTTGTGTTATTGTTGCTATTTTTTTTGTTCCCTCTGCTGTTCTGTTAAACTGCCCTTGTCTCAACCCAAGAGTATTGCCTTTTTCTTCTGTTTTGACCTGTATTGGGAAGATCTAAGTGAGTGACACGTGGTTCTTTGTTGCCGTCTGAGGCTAAACCACGACAGACATATAGATGGGCTCATGACTGAGGGGTGGACTTGACCATGGACACTATTGCACAGGTCATCCATGAATGTGAGACATGCACTGCAATCAAGCAAGCCAAGCGTTTGAAGCCCCTTTGGTATGGAGGACGATGGTTGAAATATAAATATGGGGAGGCCTGGCAGATTGATTATATCACACTGCCACAAACCCGTCAAGGTAAGCGTTATGTGCTCGCAATGGTGGAAGCAACCACTGGATGGCTGGAAACATACCCTGTGCCCCATGCCACTGCCCGGAATACTATCCTGGGCCTTGAAAAGCAAGTCCTGTGGCGACATGGTACCCCAGAGAGAACTGAGTCAGACAACGGGACTAATTTCCAAAACAGCCTCATAGACACCTGGGCCAAAGAGCATGGTATTGAGTGGGTATATCACATCCCCTATCACGCACCAGCCTCTGGGAAGATAGAACGATACAATGGACTGTTAAAAACTATACTGAGAGCAATGGGTGGTGGGACCTTAAAAAATTGGGATGCACATTTAGCAAAGGCTACCTGGCTAGTTAACACCAGGGCATCTACCAATTGGGCTGGCCCTGCCCAATCAAAACTTCCACGTACAGTAGAAGGGGATAAAGTCCCCGTAGTGCACATGAAGAATATGTGAGGGAAGACAGTCTGGGTTAGTCCTGCCTCAGGCAAAGGCAAACCCATCCATGGGATTGCTTTTGCCCAAGGACCTGGGTGCACTTGGTGGGTGATGCGGAAAGTTGGGGAATTCTGATGTGTACCTCATGGGGATCTGATTTTGGGTGAGAATAGCCAATGAATCAAATTGTGTGTTGTTGATTGCTAAGTAACACTGTCACTGTTTGTCCTCGTTACTATAATTGCTGTCAGGTGTACTACAGTAAGAATCACCCAAATTAAGGACAGATGGACTTAAATGAAAAATTGAGTAAGGCACAGTGGTGATGGGATCAGAACTGACCTCAGCACCTGGCACCCAGCAACTTCCTCAAGATCTATATCTTCAGCCCATGGACTGTATGCATGAGCCACGCTGGGTACAGCAGTCACAAGCTCTGAAAATACAGCGTGCAACAGTCCAGCGCCACACACCATCTCACCTGCCCTGAGAGACTGTTCTAACAGATAGAGCCCAAAGCCATGGATTGAAGGAACTCACCAGACACTTTGGAGGGATGGCCCATAAACTAAGGGCATTATATCTGCATGAATATATATGTGCATATATACATATATGACAGGGGAAAGTGGTGGCAATTCATTGGAACCTGTAAGATTTGGGCATGGCAAAAATGGTATGGAATAAGGGGTGGATAATGTCTTGGTTCTGGCGGAGATAGGGTTAATTCTCCCCAGGACACAGGTATTCCATGCCATGTGAGCCATGCCCACCCTGAGCTGCCAGGGGAGGGGGGAGGAAGTCGCCGCTTGGAGCGGGCTGGGGCGTCCCGGGTCCGGTTGGTGAGCAGCAGGGAGCAGTGGTTCCGTAATCGTGTTTGTATATTCCTCTATCCGTGTTATTGTTGCTGTTTTTCTTGTTCCCTCTGCTGTTCTGTTAAACTGCCTTTGTCTCAACTCAAGAGTTTTGCCTTTTTCTTCTGATTCTTCTCGTATTGGGAAGACCCGAGCGAGTGGCACGTGGTTCTTTGTTACTGTCTGAGGCCAAACCACGACAAACTGCTATTCAGAATTTTTTTTTCTTACGTGTCAGCATTGGGATCTTTGGAAATCTGTTAATGGAACAAATCGTGTGGTGCTACAGTTTTGGAGTTTTTTCAATAGAGGGGCAACAATGAGAGGAGCAGGCATTCTGTGTGGGGTGACAGTGGGGGTCAAAGATGTCCAAAAGAGCTATGACAGTGTGTGGCAAAATGGTCAGACATTCAAAGCAGAAATTCTACTCTCATTTCCAGGCTGTCCAACTGCAAGCAGCCCGGCTGACTCAAAACCATTCTCCAACAACTCTGAAGAGGCACTAGGTAGGTAATGCTCTGTCACTCAAAAGACAGTGTCCAGAACCCTGATAGATTGCTTTTTAAGGTGGGGGTAGGGGGGGAAGGTGTCTAGATTTTGTTCAGAAGAAAAACAAACAAACAAACACTCTGACATCTCAGGAATAAATAACTTTATCCTGTACAGTCACAGGACGAGCTCTCAAGGCCAGAGACATTTCACACTTTCGTCTTCCTTAAAAGTAGTGCTTGGTCAGCACTGTGTTACTGTTTCAGAGGGAACAACTGATTACTCTCTCACGCTGGTGCAGAAGGTTGGCAACAGACATGACTATAACAATCCCTTTGGTATCACAGCACTGTAGTGAGCATGATGGATCAAAGTACATGCACTGCTTTCCAAAAACCCCTCCATTCTTAGCATTTTAACTAAGTGCATTTCCCTTTTGCTGTTCAGGAGCTGCTGGATAACCAACAAAACTTTATCACGTAGTCCCTGTTTCCCTGATTCGTATCACCCTTCCCAGGTCCCGTTCTCTGTTCCTCCCAGAACACTCCCTGGCAACGGAGAGAAATGTTTTTCCATGCAATAACAGCACTTTTGCAATATTTTGCAGCAGGCAAATCAGAGGTTTGCAAACTGAAAGCTGCTTTTTGCTCTGACCATTTCTCTTTAGCCCCTGAGCAAGATTTAAAAGACTGGGTAATGTTATCTGTGATTCTGCTTCTGTGATTCATGCTTCGTGACTCTTGGACTGCTATTTTCTACAGAGACTGGCACGCATCCCCCGTGGTCTGGAGAAAATGACAAGCAGAACCGCTCAGGCACTTTTCTGGCTGTGACTTACTCTCTTACCTTTCTTTTGTAATGGGATCCTTTTGTTTGCATGTACACGGATTTTTCCACACGTGTTCTTCCCTCCTGCAGGCTGCCCCCAAGACTGGGAAAAACATGGCGGAAAATGCTACTTCTTCTCTCAAACGTGGGAAATAAAAGACTGGAATGCCTCCCGTAAAGAATGTACTGACATGAATGCAGACCTGGTGGTCATTGAGAACAAGGATGAACTGGTGAGATCTGAACCATCTCACCTGCCCTGAGAGACTGTTCTAACAGATGGAGCCCAAAGCCATGGATTGAATGAACTCACCAGACACTTTGAAGGGATGGCCCATAAACTAAGGGCATTATATCTGCATGAATATATATGTGTGTGTATATATATATATATATATGTATATATATATGACAGGGGAAAGTGGTGGCAATTCATTGGAACCTCTAAGATCTGGGCGTGGCAAAAATGGTATGGAATAAGGGGTGGATAATGTCCTGGTTCTGGAGGGAATAGGGTTAATTCTCCCCTGGACATGGGTATTCCATGCCATGTGAGCCATGCCCACCCTGAGCTGCCAGAGGAGGGGGCAGGAAGTCGCCGCTTGGAGCAGGCTGGTGGGTCCCGGTTCCATAATCGTGTTTGTATATTCCTCTATCTGTGTTATTGTTGTTGTTTTTCTTGTTCCCTCTGCTGTTCTGTTAAACTGCCTTTGTCTCAACCCAAGAGTTTTGCCTTTTTCTTCTGATTCTTCCTGTATTGGGAAGGCCTGAGCGAGCGGCGCATGGTTCTTTGTTGCCGTCTGAGGCTAAACCATGACATGCCTACTTTTGGAATGGGCCCAGGCAAATCAGTGTTTCTCTCCATGAACAGCTAAAGACTACCCCGAGTTTGATCAGTGCAGGCACATGGAAACACTGGGCTGTAAATTTAGTGAAAGCCACTTGGCTGGTTAACACCAGAGGTTCTGCTAACTGACCTGGCCCTTCCCAGACAAAGGCTCTACACACTGTCGGAGGAGGTAAGGTTTCCAAAGTACATGTAAGGGCAAGGCCTGGAAAAGACAGTGTGGGTTGCTCCTCCCTTGTGGACAGGTAAACCCATTTGTGGGATTGCTTTCACTCATGGACGTGGGTGCAACTGGGGTGGGGAAATGTGGAAGGATAGGGAAAACTGGCACGTACCTCAAGGAGATTTAACCTCAGGGGGAAATTAGTCATGATTTGAGTTGTATGTTATAGGAAGTACTATGGCGAGAGCTACCTGAACCAACGGAGGATAATCACCGCACAAGAAACCAGGCAAGTGCAGCGATAATCCTGCCCAGACTGGATTTAGCACCCAACAAGCCATGACAACATGCCACCTCTCCTGTCCTGAGTGGCACCGTCACAGATGGAGCCCAAGTTATGGACTAACTAACTGAACAGGCTTTAATGGATCTTTGAATGGATATTGGAAGCAACGTTTGAGGGGGATGGCCTGTAGACTTAGGGGAATGACATCTGTGTTTATATCAAAGGATGGGGTGGGTGCTGATGATGGGATATGAGCATGATGCAAATGATAGGGAATAAGGGGTGGAGATTGTACTGGGCATGGCTGGGATGGAGTTAACTTTCTTCACAGCAGCCTGTACAGTGCAGTGTTTTAGATTTGTGGCTAAAACAGTTTTGATAACACACTAATATTTGTCTGCTGCTGAACAGTGCTTCCACAGCATCAAGGCTTTCTTGTTTCCCTAATGTGGCCCCTGCCTCCATCTGCCATGAGTGGGCAAGAAGGTGGGAGGAGAAACAGCCATCACAGCTGACCTAAATTGACCAAAGTTTTTTTTTTTCATAGAATCACAGAATGGTTTGGGTTGGAAGGGACCTTAAAGATCATCTAGTTCCAACCCGCCATCTTGGGCAGGGACACCTCCCACTAGACCAGGCTGCTCAAAGCCTCATCCAGCCTGGCCTTGAACACTTCCAGGGATGGGGCATTGACAGCTTCCCTGGGAAACCTGTTCCAGTGCCTCACCACTCTTACAGTAAAGAATTTTTTCCTGATACCCAATCTAAATCTACCCTCTCTCAACTTGAGGCCATTACCCTGTGTCCTGTCGTAACACTACCTGATAAAGAGTCCCTCCCCATCCTTCCCGTAGGCCCCCTTTAGGTACTGGAAGGCTGGTATAAGCTCTCCCTGGTGCCTTCTCTTCTCCAGGCTGAACAACCCCAAGTCTCTCAGCCTGTCCTCATAGCAGAGATGCTCCAGCCCTCTGATCGTCTTCGTGGCCCTCCGCTGGACCCATTCCAACACGTTCATGTCCTTCTTGTGTTGAGGATGCCAGAGCTGGACGCAGTACTCCAGGTGGGGTCTCACCAGAGCAGAGTAGAGAGGCATGTTTCAGCAAGGTTAGTCTGTGGGCTGCTTTTCCTTAATATCCTCCCTGGATCTCTCTGATACACAACTGAATTCAACAAGCATGACTCCTGCTTTTGAAAACTGTGTTTCTCTTGTATTTTCCAGTTCCCTATACAGTCAAGAGGGCAATCAGGGAGACAGCCAGGCTCTCCAAAAGCTTTTCATTGTATCCCATTGCGAAATTCTTGTTGAAGAAATGAAGTAACTGCAATTGCAAGATGAAATCCTGTTGTTGATTTATGAGACAGGAGAGACGACTAGCATATTTCAGTTAATGGTAGAACCTCTCTAAGTGCTGTGCAAGGCTGGAAGTTGCTGTTAAAAGACCTGGAAAGGATGGTGAGCAGGAAGTGGGAAAATAAGTTACATCTGAAAACAAATTTTTGAGATTAAGTAAAACATTGTTAGTATGGCGATGGCTACCCTCAAGTCTTTAGTACAGTTGCAAGTTTTTACAGTCACCTATGCTACCATCAGTTAAAAATATGGATTCCTAAGCATACTAAGAACATGACAAAGTATTGGGTCATGTGTTATTGTTTCTGCCAATACGAAGTTTCCTGATACATGTTTTTCTGTTTGTATCTTACAAAAAAAGTAAATAAGGTGCTTTGAAGCCCAGTGCTGAGTAACTACTTTCTCAGAAAGCTCCACATTCTTCTTAAAACCTACAATCAATCTGTAAATGCACTTTATTCTCCCAGAGGATTCCTGCACAGTTGAAATAATTATTTTTTTCTATTATGTCTATGGTTTTTTGATCTTCAAATTAAGTCCCAGCCCTCATAATACTCCCTTTTGGTCATATTTTACAGTTTATATTTCTTCCCACTGATTTCGGCAGAATATATTCCTATGATTAAAAGACGACCATGGGACTCACATCTCCTTGAAATCTGAGCATTTGTCATACTCGCTTGTTGCTATGTTGTTTCCCTTTCTATTTGAAAATGTGAAACGCTGTTTTCCTGAGTAATTTCTGCCACAATTTAAACCTTTTTTCCTAACTCAGTGTCCTTAAAGCCTCCCTCCCTAAAACTGTACTGCAGTTTCCCTCAGAGCAAACCACCTCAGCTAGTTTTAAGCCCTTCCACAGTCTCTATCTCTAGTAAATGGATCACGAGAAGTGAGAATGTCTCAGTGTTTTAGTTCCTAATTAGCACCTATCTGCTTTTAACTCCAGACAAATTTCCCTTTGGTGACTTCATTGAGGTATTTTTGTCTTAGGGCTGCTTCTTCTAGCAAACCATGCTGATTTCCCAAAATCAAAAGTGAAAGCAAAAATGTGTTTCCAAAAATATGATAAAAATATGGTACCTTCTCTAAAAAGATAAATACATGTATATCAACACCCACAAAGTCTGGAAGCCAAATAAAAGCCTAGCTTCATCTTTTTTCAGAGATGAACCCACAAGACAGAAGGTTCACACATTTTTAGGCCTTCATAATGCTGAAAGTTTTAAAACTTTAATCACACAGGCATGGCTACCATACAGGCACTCTGCTGTTCAGCTCATGAAGGAAAGAGAATGTGCTTTCCAAGTATGAGCTACCTTATATCAGAGTTACATTAGAGAGTAATAACTGACCAACCGGCATCAAGAAAATACCACACAGAGACAAAACAGTTAGAGCAATTGCAACATCATGTCCAAGTGCTGGCTTAGTTGTAGGAAGCCTTTGTGCTGCTCACTTGCACTCAGACTCTAGTCTGGGACCAGGAGGAGAAAAGGGGAAACTCCTACCAGTCAGGTCTCTGCCAAGCATTTCTGCTCATATCGAAGGGTCCCTTTCTTAACAAAGAAAGTTGTAGGTGAGAGAGCAAAACTGGCCTTTTAAAAGCAAGCCAGTATCAGCAGGCACCTTTAGGAATGTTTGGTTTTTTTCTTTTGAGATACATGGAGCAAACAATAGCACCTATAGTTTAAGTCTCAGTTCAAGAATTCTGTTATTTCTAATGCTGAAACAAGGAAAAAAGCACGTGCTTAGTCATGTTAAAAGTACATATACAGACAATTCACTGAAACTTTGTAGCACCTCCACCAATGGAGATCAGAAATCTGACAGGGAAATTACCCTTTCCCCTAAATACAGCCTCCCTCACTTTGTACATGCTCACTAGAAGCTCAGCAGAGTCTGGTAACTGCCCCTCGAAAGATTTGGCATGTCCTCAAAATGCTCAAGCATAAGTTCCCAGAACTAGGAATAACAAACAAACAAACACAAACAAAACTCAACCAACTAACCAAAAAACCCTGTATGGATGAAACTTGCATTTCCTGTGTTGGAAATGATCCTTCTCTCCTCCCATGGTGCCCCTCCTCATCTAGTAGTTGATCCAGCGGAAAAGGAAACACTGGTGTTTTCTTCATAAGAAAAAGCCTTCTGAAAATGGAATGTGGGCAGAGCTTAATCAGCAAAGAGTTTTAACCAAGGAAGCTTTTCATGGGGTTAATGTGCATATTTGTGTCTATGTGTGTGCATATATACACACACAAATATTTTCTCCTCAGCATGTGCACAGCCACTTAGCTCTGTTTGTTAATGCTTGCATGGAAATCTTGTTTCTATGTCAGCAGCATCACAGCTAAAAGTGGATGGGCCAACTCTTACCAATGACAGAAGTGAGGCTGGAGGAACATTGTCCCAATAACTGAGCAGAGTAAGCCAGTTAATCCACTAAAGACCACATTTTGCTTGAAACACACTGGGTTATAGGTCTACGACAACAGGACGATCCCTGAGGAACACCTCTTGGAGGTGTCCCTTGGTCGCAGGTCCTTCTTGATAATGATCACCAATGGAGCCTGCCATGTGTCTAGGATGTCAGCCTATGACGCTGAAACTCTCAGCCTGACCCATCCAAGTGACTGTCAGCCTACTGCTCAAGGGCATAAAGAATTAAAACCAGCCTTGTAATTCTCTGCAGACACCAACCACAGAAGCTCCAAGAGGCTGGGCCTGGGTAGATTTGGGACTCCTGGTCCGTGGCATCAGGATGAGACCCTGCCCAAGCCAGAGTTAGTGAGCAATGTTCCACCTTTTCCTTGCAGTGGGTGTGGCAAAAGATGATAAAACAATCCCACACTGTCAAGTTAAGGTTTATGTAAAACCTAAGACAACAAAATCAGAAAGAGAGAACCTTGTGAAAAAAGAAAGCACAGAGGCAGAGTAAATAAATCACTTCAAATCAGACTTCCTCCCTTGCTAGGGATTTCCTTGTAAGCAGTGTTTGCTCCTTAGTCCTGTGACTTTCTGTCTCAGGGTTTAATGATCTTCATGTGGTCCCACAGTGGCCCTGTGGAACAGCTTTCCCCTTTGTGTCACCTCTGATGCACAGCAGCTTGGATCTGCTGCTGGCTGAAGCCTCCTAAATCCCGCTAGGTCCAGTGGCTCCCGGGGAAGAGATATTTTCTTGGCTTTCCCCTTCAGTAGATTCCGCCTGATCAAAGGCCAGCAGCTCTAAGACGAAAATAAAAGGGCAGCCCTCCTCCAGGCTGCTCCATAACACAATGTGGAGTCCTGTCCCCCCCTGTCTGGTAAACTGAGTAGAAAGAAAGAGCCCCTCCAGCACAGCTTCCTTCTGAAATAATAGTTTAGATTCTGGTTTCTGCCACTGAGATTATTCTGTTACAGCTACTATTAAATTGTTAAAGGAGAAGCCACTGCCTGAGCATTCACACACCAGTCATGGTGTCGCACACTCACACACACTGAACTCTCGGGTGCGCTTCATCCTTCTTCAGGCTCAGCAATAGGTTTCCTGCAGCAGAGTCTCAGGCGTTGTATTTTAGAAAATAATGCATTTTATTGAAAGGTACAGCAGCAAGGACAGCGTGGGCAGGGTGCCTCCAAAGAGAGGGACCCCAAGCAAATAAATCCCAGGCAATGATACCCTTGTGATCTATACGCCTGCCCCTCACACGCCCTTCACACGCTGTCCACGCATCTTTTAGTCCAATGGTGATTTTTGGTCTGGGGTCTTCTAACATCGAATTGGAGTCCTTTTCTGTGTCCAGGCAGGCAGACCCTTATCTTGTTGATTTGCAGTTTCAGCCAAGGCTTGGAGCCTCTGTACCTTCTGGTTCACATTCCTTGTGCATCTGCACTCGCTGGCAGAGCATGGAGAACTGAAGAGTCCCAAACGTGGGAAAAACACTACCAAAACATCAGTGTGGTATCAAAACACTTTCTGTACTTAAAAGACACTTCCTGTACTAAAACAAACACTTCCTGTACTAAACACAACACCCTACCAGCTGGTAGGAAAACCACTAAGACAAATAACTCCATTGCTTCATCAAATCTAGCCACTCTTGTTAAGTAAAGCCAAGCAAACAGCATAAATCACACCATATTATAACCCTAAGTAATTTATTCTAAGTAAAACTTACCTATTTATGTTAAACAGCTCATATCCCTCAACAGCCCCTCCCTTTGTTTTCTTTAAGCATCCCTGCTAACATGCTAAACAAAGTTCATGAAGCCTTTCGAGTCGCCCAATCATTATCCCCAGTTTTACATGTACAATGATTATCAGCCACAACTAAATAACTTAACAACTTATTAAGATTACTGTCGGGAAGCCAGGTCCCCGTATTTTATGTTGATTTTTTCTTGTTCTCATTTTACTGCTGTTCCAGCACTCGGGATCATCCATTCTCTGTAATTTCATACTTAGCCAGGCTGTAGCAGTCGTCAAAGTCAACAGTACCAAGAGCAGAAAAACAATCCACTTCATCTCTGCTGATTTTCAGGAAGCTGTCAGCTGTCAGCTGGTGTGGTTACCCACCACTTGCTTGCCATGGGATGGTGTTTCCAAGTTTCTTTCCCTAATGCTTCAGCAGCAAACTAAGGACACAATAAAACAGTGTATGGTCCCTCCCATTTGGATTCCAATTTTGATTTGGGGGAGTTTCTTACTTTGTTCTTTGGTGATTACAGGTCAGTGGGAAACTACAAATATGTTTCAAAAGAGCCTTGATGAATGAGGGCAGTGAGAAGTATTGCTTGTCTGAGGGACATCAAAATGTGCTTTTAAGTCAGAATGAGGGAGTTTTTCCATTATGATTCCATTATCCCTACCCTTAGCCACAACATTCTGAGACAAATTCTATGATTAAGCAAAAACTTTTTTTTCCCAAAGAGAAAGCATGACACCTCTGTCACTTCATCAAGGAGTTCACAGAGCTTTCTCCATCCTGCAGATGAAGAAGAGAGCCATGAATGGCACCATTTTCAGTAGGACTGATTCTGCCTCAAAGGACACAGTAAGAACGATAATCCTTGGTGTCACAAAAGCCCCAGGGTCTCATGAGCCACTGAAGTACATTGGAAGAGCTTTGGTGATATTCACTGTTTGCTGGTCACATCTTTGTTCTACTGGTGCCACCTGTTTCTGCTCTTGGCTCTAACATTTCTGTGAAGCAAAAACCTTCATGCATGATTTTCGCCTTTGATCATTATCCAAGAAAAACAGGACAGTCCTCTGTGTTGTCATTCTCTGTAGCTCACCCTCATACTTCTCACCAGATTCTTCACAGGTAACTGTGGGTTTGATTTGACTCTTTTCTATCCAGTTGACACTATTATGGTGACTCTCTTTTTCAGGCTTTGGTGGTCTCAACTGTCCTTCATCCTGTGCACTTCCTCAGCAGGGCTAAGTCTAAAGCTGACATACTTTCCTTGACCTACACAGGATTAGTGGCGATGTTATGCGCAGAGCTGCGGTGTAGGATCATTTCCCTTTTGGTGAATCACATCTTAACCCCACAGGGTGTGGTATCCTGCGTGGTTTTTTAACAGAGACAATCTTTTACAGAGTAAGGTTTATACACACACACATTTGACTTTGTCCTGTCAATCATATCGACATGGCAATGAGCATGGTTGCACTTTTCTAGAGGACCCAAATTATATGTTAACCTTCACTTGTGGCTGCAGGGAAGACCAGTGCATGGCAAGGCTTTGAAGTGTCTCCTTGAGCACAAGCAGGGCTGAGAATGTATGGGTGTATAGGCATGTGTCTGTGAGAGATAGGATCTCTTTGTGGTCACCCCTGTCACCGAGGTTGGACTCCTGTCACCTGACAGGGGCTGCCTGAAACTCAGGCGTCTGGCACAAGCAAGTCACCTGGACTTGTAATGTGTGGAAATGCAGGCTCCTCTAGAGGGGGATTCATGCAGTCTCCGACACCCATCTGGGCAAAGAATGTGCTAAGCTTGGCAAGGTGTCTAGAGGGAGCCTGTGAGTCCCTTTGACTAGATTTTTAGACAGCTACAGATAAAGGAGACAAATCCCATCTGCCGTTCCTACAGGAAGCTGGGGATGACCTGCCTGCCTGGAGCTATTGGGTTTAGTTCTCCTTCTGCTCTTTTAAAATATTTGCAGCTTTCTCACACATATTTTGTGTTGTCGAGGATCCATCGCAAGATGCAGTTTCTACTTTTTCATGTCCAATGACAGTGCAGAAATAGTCAGGAAAGTCTCCTTCTATATTAAACCTGAAAAAGGGAGAGAAAGGCAGATTTAGTTGCATTCCTGACTTATCTGGATGCAATGCAGTCACTGTCACTTCCATGAAAGAGACTGTGGCACCTGGCCTGGCTGCTAAGTTATGTTATTGCCAGTGGGATTAGAAGCTGCCTTGTTGGAGTCTCCCTCGCATTCGTTAATTTTCTCCCCCTGACCTCAGCAAAAGTATACGGGCTAGGCTTTCCCTCCAGAGACCTTCCCCTTCTCTGGCAGCCTCCATTCAGTGGTGCTGACATCGCACTCTCTCTTGTCCCTGCCCTCTCCTTTCTTTCCCCACTGAACTCCATCTAATCAGATTCCTCCTTCCCCGCCGCAACTACAGCTGTGTCCTCTCTTGCCATCCTGATGGGACCTGCCTGTGGTCCCACTGGCGCCTTGCAGGCTCCCTGGGATAGGGAGGGCACAGGACAGCACAGGGATGTGCTGAAGCATCTGAATCTCAAGGAATCGGGTTGCTACAACTTGCGGGTCCTGATCTCTCTTGTACTCCCTGGTGCTGGCTCTTGGTATTTATTTTTTTTTTTTACTGTTTCCGTGTGTTACATCACAGTGACTTGCTGCAATAAGCTTACATGTCTGTGTTATGTTCCATGCCGTTAATCCACTTCCACTTCTCGCTCTCAGAGTATGTGAGACCAAGAAAGTAGTAATTATTTTCGGATCGAAACATAAGATAATTCTAGAAAGGAAATGAACAATGAGAATATGTTAAAATTATGTTTTCTTCACCAGAGGTACACAGAAAGCTTAGTGCAAAATATCCAGCCACACCATCTCTTTCCTTGGCTCCAGAGGCTGAATTTTTCCATTTTTATTTGATCTCATCTCTCTTCCTGGGGCTTCTTAGGAATAGATCAAATAATAGAAAAATAACACAAGTGTGATACCATTAAAGCTATGCATTGTAATTCACCAGGTGTGACTTGATACCTGGAGCCACTGTTCTATTCTGATTGTGATGAGAAAGCCCTTTCCATTTTCGTCAAAGCAATGGATCTCACAAAGAAGTGTCTGTTCACCTTGCTTGGTCTTGGTTTGTGTGCTAAATCGCTTTAAAACATAAGTTAGCTGGGCAGACACTTTGCTCCTTCCCATGGGAGCATGCTTGCAGAGAGAAGCTTCTGGACGGAGGATTTCAACCACCAAGATGTGTCTTACTGTGCAGGTGTCTGCTACCATCCAGAGGTGCCTGGTGTGTCTGGCTAGCAGTAGATTATAGACCCGCAAAGACACCTAACATGAGAAGACACAAGCGTAACCCGTCAGCCCTTTGGCGTACAGGCCAAGCAACCCTAGAAGCAGCCCCCTGAGTTCAGATCTCACCAGTTCATCCTTGTTCTCAATGACCACCAGGTCTGCATTCATGTCAGTACATTCTTTACGGGAGGCATTCCAGTCCTTTATTTCCTGCGTTTGAGAGAAGAAGTAGCATTTTCCGCCATGTTTTTCCCAGTCTTGGGGGCAGCCTGCAGGAGGGAAGAACAGGTGTGGAAAAATCCATGTACATGCAAACAAAAGGATCCCATTACAAAAGAAAGGTAAGAGAGTAAGTCACAGCCAGAAAAGTGCCTGAGCGGTTCTGCTTGTCATTTTCTCCAGACCACGGGGGATGCGTGCCAGTCTCTGTAGAAAATAGCAGTCCAAGAGTCACTAAGCATGAATCACAGAAGCAGAATCACAGATAACATTATCCAGTCTTTTAATTCCTTGCTAAGGAGATAAAGAGAAATGGTCAGAGCAAAAAGCAGCTTTCAGTTTGCAAACCTCTGATTTGCCTCCTGCAAAATATGGTAAAAGTGTTGCTATTGAATAAAAAGACATTTCCCTCTGTTGCATCATTATAGTTTTGTTGGTTATCCAGCAGCTCCTAAACAGCAAAAGGGAAATGCACTTAGTTAAAATGCTAAGAATGGAGGGGTTTTTGGAAAGCAGTGCATGTACTTTGATCCATCATGCTCACTACAGTGCTGTGATACCAAAGGGATTGTTATAGTCATGTCTGTTCACATACCCACGTGCTTTTCTGCACCAGCGTAAGGGAGTAATCAGTTGTTCCCTCTGAAACAGTAACACAGTGCTGACCAAGCACTACTTTTAAGGAAGATGAAAATGTGAAATGTCTCTGGCTTTGAGATCCCGTCCTGTGACTGTACAGGATAAGGTTATTTATTCCTGAGATGTCAGATTGTTTGTTTGTTTGTTTGTTTTTCTTCTGAACAAAATCTAGACACCTTCCCCCCCTACCCCCACCTTAAAAGGCAATCTATCAGGGTTCTGGACACTGTCTTTTGAGTGACAGAGCATTACCTACCTAGAGCCTCTTCAGAGTTGTTGGAGAATGGTTTTGAGTCAGCCGGGCTGCTTGCAGTTGGACAGCCTGGAAATGAGAGTGGAATTTCTGCTTTGAATGTCTGACCATTTTGCCACACACTGTCATAGCTCTTTTGGACCTCTTTGACCCCCACTGTCACCCCACACAGAATGCCTGCTCCTCTCATTGTTGCTTCTTCATTGGAAAAAACCTTCAAAACTGTAGTACCATACAGTAGTAGCAGTACTTATGCTTAAATTACTGGAGAAGCTCATGTGATGTTTATGTATTTTTAATTTCTTCTCAGGGCTTTGGTTTTATCCGTTTAGAAACTCCCTCAACTCCTGTTGAAAACATGGAGTTCAGGGATCACTCACAGTTAAGCTAAAGGAGGGTGATGTTGTTCCAGCTGGCTCTTTGTAGCAGAAAGAAAACCCTCATACTCTCCCAGCTTCTCTGCTAGGGAAACCTCAGCTTTAAAGACAAAATTGCCCAGATATCGGGGTGGTTAAATTCCCCCATGAGAACCAGAGGTTGTGAACATGAGGCTACTCCTATCTGTCTATAGATGACCTCATCTGCTTGATCTTCCTGGTTGGGTAGCTTGTAGCAGACCCTCACTGCAGTGTCCCCTCTCCCAGCCCTCCCTTGAATCCTGACCCATAAACTCTCAGTTGTCTCCACATCCATCCCCAGGGGGAGCTCCATGAGCTCCAGCTGGTCATTGACATAGAGGGCAACACCCTCTCCTTGTCTCCCCTGCCTGTCCTTCCCAAACAGGCCTGTATCCTTCCATTCCAACACTCCAGTCATACCAGCCATCCCACCACATCTCCGTGATGCCAGTAAGATCACAGCACTGCAGGTGTGTGCACATCTCTGTCTCCTCCTGTTTATTCTCCATGCTACGTGCATTTGCATAGAGGCAGGACCATTTCATTTTAGAAGATGAAGAATCTGGGTTTTGCATATAGCCTGAGCCTGTGGGTGGAAGCTTGAAGTACTGCTTGTAAGGGTACCCTGAAGTCCTTAGTATATAAGAGTGCCAAATACCGGTACTAAAACTACCTAACATTTTCTTACAAGGGAAAAGAAAATAATATCAATCTATCTACTATAAAACTCATAAAAATTTCTGGTTGGGTTCCACTGGGTAAAATTGTTGTCATTTTCATGAACAGAAATGGAAAACGCCTTCTAGCCTGCAGAGCTCTTGTATGATGGAGCAATATCAAGAGGTGACAGTTTAGTTCATTTAAGGAAGCTGTTTGTCAACAGTGGTATATTTGGCAAAGCAAAATCGTGTGCATAACTCATATAAAATTTAAACTTAGATATCAAACAGTAAAAATGGCAACAGTTAACCTCTGGAGTACAAGTGAAAACTGTATGTTATTGAAATACAAAATTAATTTGATTTACTTTCTCAAGTTTGGTCTAGATCTCAATTTTCTTAAGAGCATTTGTTCGGTTCACTGAGGCAGTACTGAAACCAACAAAGTACCTGTAACTGAAACAGCCCTGAATCAAAGTCTAATGACTCCTCATTCAACTCCTGATTTAAAGCTCCATTAAACACTGGTAATTTCACCTTGTTATGTTGTGCTGGCTTAGGTGTGGGTTGTTTTTTTTTTTAATTTTTTTCCCTTCCTGTGGTATTTTACATTTTATAAAGGCCAGAGCACTATCAGACATCTGTCCTTTATTCTCTGCCTTGAGAAAGCAAAAACCATTGACTTCCCCCAGCCATGGAATTTTTTAATATTATAAAGG
The DNA here is from genome assembly GCA_008658365.1 of Alca torda. Taxonomy (NCBI): domain Eukaryota; kingdom Metazoa; phylum Chordata; class Aves; order Charadriiformes; family Alcidae; genus Alca; species Alca torda. Next base: position 77,578,930 of record CM018076.1, read on the forward strand.
TTTCAGCAAAGATGTGGTTGATTGTGGAAGCCTCTTAAGCTTGCTCAACTAGCAAAGGATGAAAAGAAACACGCAACCACGCATGGAATTTAAAAATGCTTCCTTGAAAATATTCAAAGGAAAGCACCACATGGCTCGCTGAAAATTTGATGGTTTTTTTTTCCAATGGAGATGAGAATGCTTTCTTTCTAAAGAAAACAATATAGCTTTTTATGTAGTTGAAAGATTGTTATGGACTCAGTGATACCTATGGAGAGAGACCTAGTACTCGGCTTTTATTCGAGTAAAGTGCAAACAACTTCCTTTAAGTTGTGACTTAGCCACCTCTACCTCTTTGCTAAGCTACCTCTTAGCTACTTGAGCTTTTATTCATATTTATTGAAAGATTTTTGGTGTTATGAATATCTTGGTGACATGATAGAAGATCATGGCCTTGAAATATTCTCATGGATAGCAATTATAATACTCATAGGCATTGTCTAATCTTGACTTGTTTCTTCAAAACATTTGTATAATAAATTACTTATTATTTGAACACTGTCAGTTTTTTAATTGGGCTTGGGCTTTTTTCCTTTTTTCTTACTTGACTCTTACAGGTTTCCTTTTACAGACACGGTTGGCTAAAAACTCCTGTCCTGTGCCTTTAAACTAGCCTTCTGCTGCTACTGGTTTTGGATGTCTTGACTTCGATGTCAGTCAGTGGGGGAGAGTCACAAACTAATTACAGTTATTACATTTTTAGCAGGACTTACACATGAGTATCCGACACACTCCTAAAATGAGTAGGAGAATTATCACAGCAACAAATACAGCGACACGTGTTCTGGAGGAACAGCTTTTACCTACAGACAGACAGAAAAAATCAAGATTAAGGCAGCAACTGGAAAAGGAACCCTTCATCTTCATTCACAGATGCCCTTTTCGGGCTCACACTCAGAGTTTGAATATCTCCTAGGATGAAGACTCTACAACCTCAGCTTTAGGAAGTATCCAGAAGGAAAATGAACAAAAATCAGGGATGTTTTGTCTGCTACATGGTTTTATAAATCCATGATTCACCTCTGCCTTCCAAGGTGCATGCAAGTCTACTACTCCTATTTGAAAAAGCATATAGGAAAAGGTTCAGAGAGGGGAAGCTGTAAATGACAGCGCAGACTAGGTTCCTGCAGTATGGAAAAGAGATGACAAGAAGAAGCTATGTCAGAGTTACTGTGTGTCATGGAGACCTTGGGTAGGGTTTGGCTGCTTATTGTCTCTTTCAGGGACTATAAGCTGAAACTAATAGGAGGCCATTTCAGAACTAAAAAATGCAGCTGGTTCTTCGTGTGATATTGAAAAGAACTGTGGATTCCCTCATCAAAGGATGTTATAGAAGTCAGGGCTATGTATAGAACTAAGGGGAGATTGGGCAAGTTTGTAAAAGAGAAATCCACTGAGGGTATGTAAGTAGAAACACATCTGTCTCAGGAAGTCCCTGAGTGCATGTGGAAGTGTTACAGGAAGGTATCATATGTGCCTGCCCTCTTCTTATTCATCTCCCATTGTTCACTTATGCCTACTGTTGGAGACAGGAGGCTGGGCTAGGTGGTTTCTTGGTCTGTCCCAAAATAGCTATGTGTTCCCTTACCAGTGAAGCCAACAAGTATTTAGCTGCATATAACGTAACACATCAATTGCCCCCTGCTTTGGCCATGCAAAGCAGGTAACTGTATCTTCCTGTCTGCCATACAGCTTTATACCATTGCATTTTTGGAAACTAAGGAAAAATAAGGAATGGCCTCCTCTCCTCTCATTGTTGACGTTTATATCAATTTAGCAGACAGCTAAAAATTCACTGGACGATATGTAGCTAGCGGGAGCATTTGTATCCCGGGATTGCACTTTCACTTCTGCATATGTAGAACCTTAACCCAGCAAAAATAACAGAGAGCAGAGGAAGCTGAGAAACAACTTAACTGGAATAAAAATAACTGAAATGATGAGAAATGCTAAACGCATGACAGCAACTGATTTATAGGACTGTTTAACTATGCCCGAATAATATTTTTGTCCACTGCAGTCACACCTTGCTATAGGACTCGCTAAAAGCAGAAACAGATCTGGTTTATCTTCCGTGCAGACTATAACAGAGGAGACACGGGCACATGCACAGGCGTTTTAAATCCAAACAGAAGTGGAGAAAGAAGGTTGTCTGCTAATCTTATTCAATTCACATCCACATCTGACTGCTGTGAATGGCTACAACATCAAAGCAAACCTGAAAACTGCAGATCATGCTGAACTTGAAGGAGTAACTAGTTGATGAGGAGATGGTGAGAAAAGTGAAAACTATTCTAACACCTGCAGATAAAAAATGCAAATAAGTATGGAAGAAAACATGCGGGGAAGTAACCTGGGGAAGTCATGAAGTAATCAGTTGAAAGTGGTGGTAGAAACATTGTTTAGAAATAGCATCCAGCCATCTGAAAACTGATGCAAAAGACAAGCGCAAGGTGACAAGAAATAGAAACTACTATTTCTGTCAAAGAGATAGTAAGTTTTAAAAGAAGGGAAGAAAAAAGATAATGAAATACAGAGAGAAAGTGTATAAAGTTTATAAATTACCATTGGACCAGTCCATAAATTACCATGGGACCCAGGGGTGCGTGCAAGTCGCATGAAGAGTGCACGAAGCGCGGATGCATTGATAGATTGTAAGGGTATAATTGCCCAGCAATGTCTTCGTTCTGGGTCCCTCTCTGCAGCCACCCAGCTTGAGAGGTCCTTGCTGCTGTACTGCTCAAACAAATTCTCTGGGGAAGGGAATTATTGCCTGAGACTCTGCCATGGGAAACTTAGGGTGAAGAAAAACCTTTTTAACACACGACACTCTTTCAAAAGATGTGGGAGGGAAGCTGAAGAGCACAAAGAAAGCTCAGTGCAGACTGATTGACCTACCTTGGAAATCAGTGACCTTCTGTAGCCTGGGCCTGGTTGGTTCAGTCAAGTTCAAGTCTGCGTAAATGCGATTTTCTGACATTCTTGCTCCCCCTTCTTTTTTCCTCTCGCTGCTGTTTTTAAAATGGTACTCTGGACTGACAACAACTCATAGCTCCCACCCCTCTAACCTTCAGGAGGAAGTTCTTTGCTCTGCTTCTGTCATTCAGAAACTCATAATGAGAAAGGAAGACTACTTCTAATTGATCTTTTGGTAGTAGCGTGTTAAATGTAAGGTGGTGGAGCCTTGATGTGGTCGCCTTTGTTGGGAAGTGGTTCTGGCATTAGTAGCATTTTGAGTTTCAAAAACTTGACACCCAGCTCCCCCTTCCCCCCTTTCTATTTGGAAAGGACAAGTTTTGTTACATGAAATGGAAAGGAGAAGAAACATAGAGAGCTTCAGAAGTCAGCCCCAGGAAGCAGAGGGAAGCTCTCAGGGTGGACCCATGGCACATGATGGGGAGCAGCCCTGAGGAGTCCAGAGGCAGTGCTCTCAAAAGCAGCCATCTGAAAGCACGACACATTTGCCCCGGTCCATAGAGAAAGGTACTCAATGCTGCTGAAACAGGACGCTGCCTAATGTGCAGAGGCAGCAACTAGAATGAGTTAGTAATTAGTCAGGTTAGTAGTTAGTTTAGGTTATAAATAAGACAACCCCTAGGCTATCCAGCTTTTTAATTGGCGCATGACCAATGCTTTCACAGAGCAGGAGGTGGCAGCTATGTGGACACTGTGCTGTGAATCATTGTTACAGGAAATATCCTAGCTCACAGCAGCATTTGCCAATTGAAAATGCCAGGTTTAGTTTTTTGCTGATGGCAGATGAAATCTGCCAGCAGAAGCCCGATCACCCAGCCTGATGTGCCGGTCGACAGCAGCTCAATTTGATGTCAGCAGTGTGCCCTGGCAGCCAAGAGGCCAAATTGCCTCCTGGGGTGCATCAAACACAGCGTAACCAGCCGGTCAACAGAAGTGATTATCCCGCTGTGTTCAGAGATGGTGCAGCCTCACCTTGAATACAATGCGCAGTTCTGGGCCGATGTGCTTTAACCCCAGCTGGCAACTAAGCACCACACAGACACTGCCTCCCGCCCTCCCCCAGTGGCCCGGGGGAGAGAATTGGAAGAGTAAAAGTGAGAAACCGCGTGGGTTGAGACAAAGACAGTTTGACAGGTAATGCAAAAGTCACGCACACAGGCAAAGCAAACCAAGGAATTCATTCACTACTTCCCATCGTCAGGCAGGTGTTCAGCCAGTCCGTGAAAACAGGGCTCCTTCACATAGTTTGGGAAGACAAAATGCCATCAAATGCACATATCCCTTTTCTTCTTCCCTCAGCTTTATATGGCTGACCATGACGTCATACAGTATGCAATATCTCTTTGGTCACTTGAGGTCAGCTGTCCCAGCTGTGTCCCCTCACAACTTCTTGTGCACCCCCAGCCTAATTGCCGGTGGGGTGGCATGAGGAGTAGAAAAGGCCTTGATGCTGTGTAAGCACTGCTCACCAGTAACTAAAACATCCCTGAATTATCAACGCTGTTTTCAGCACAAATCCAAAACACAGCATCATACAAGCTACTATGGAAAACCTTAACTTTATCTCCAGCCAAATCCAGCACAGGGTCCCACCACTGAAGAAGGATGTGAAGGTCCTTGAATGCATCTAGAGGAGGGCAACCAAGCTGGTGAAAGGGCTGGAAGGCGTGTCCTGTGAGGAGTGGCTAAGGACTCTGAGTTTGTCTAATTTGAAGAGAAGGAGTCTGAGGGGCAACCTCATTGCTCTCTACATCTTCCTGGGGAGGGGAAGTGGAGAGGAAGGTGCTGACCTCTTCTCGCTGCTATCCAGTGGATAGGAGGCATGGGGATGGTTCAAAGCTGTGCCAGGGGAGGTTAAGACTTGAAATTAGGAAGCATTTCTTTACAAAAGGGTGGTGAAACACTAGAACAGGCTTCCTAGAGAGATGGTTGATGCCCCAGGCCTGACAGTGTTTAAGAGGCATTTGGACAATGCCCTTAACAACATGCTTTAACTTTTGGTCAGCCCTGAAGTGGTCAGGCAGTTGGACTAGACAGTCGTTGTAGGTCCTAGGTCCCTTCCAACTGGAACTATTCTTCCCTTCCCTTCCCTTCCCTTCCCTTCCCTTCCCTTCCCTTCCCTTCCCTTCCCTTCCCTTCCCTCTTGCCCTAATTAAATACAAGGGAGGATGAACATGTGACTCAGTACGAACAGCTTTGCTGTGACTTGCTGCATGACTAGCACACCCTTGCTGTGACTTCGCTGGATGATTCTCTTGGAATCTCATGGATTCTCTTCATGAGTTTGCCTTCAAGGCAAAATTTTTTTTTTTTTTTTTTTTTTTTTGGCTGTGCTTCAGTTATAGCCAACTATCTATCAGCATAACTATCATCAGATTTGCTCTTCTAATTCTCATGTATACATTGGGGGAAAAATAGAGGAAAAGAGAACAGCAAGTGATTCGGTTTTTGTAAAACTGGATTTCATAGATTTGCTATATAACAGAGTATAAGGTCTATTTGTCAGTAAACACCAGGTCATTGCTTCGTTACTACCTGGCAATCAGCAGGTAAATCCCCTGCCATGCAGTCAATGATGGATACAGCAGGACGGGTTTTAGAATCGGTCACATTATTTAATAACCAAGGAGCCTAGTTTCCTATACTGACCTAAGTACAAGGAGGATGTAGATAGCTTGGGACTACATAACGATTATTGAAATGCCAGGGAGCAAATACTTACAGTAGCCCACCTATGAAACCTCTGGATTTAAAAATTAATCAGGAGCTACTGAAGACATGATTGTATTCAGGTCTTTACTGCATCACACTACACAGCTTTTCTGATTTAGAACAAGCTATATGAGAAAGTATTTTTTATGAAAATAAAAGAAAATGCCAATGCCCGTTGAATCTATTTCTTCCAAAGGCCGACAATTTTCTATTATGTAAGTATCCTCTCGTGTTCAGGGCCATCAAATCTGGAATACCCTGCTAACAGGCGGTAACTACAGAGACTTCTTCAACGGGCCAGTGATCTGTTCTGGTATTCTGTCCCTCACTTCCTGTCCTCAGAGGCCAAGATAAGCCAAGCAAACACCAGCTGTGTGAGAGAAAGAAGAGGAAGTGAAGCAGTTTCTTTGGTGGTTGATGACTCAGAAGTGCCTACTGCAGTCAAGCGAAGGTTTGCAGTGGCCCTCAGACCTGACAGCGAGTGGTATCCAGAAATATTGTGACAGGCAGCCCGCTCTGGAATACTGATATCTCTGATTCGACTAGTCTCGTTTCTCTGGAGTTCCTGGGGGTGGAAGGAAAGAGGGAAAAATAAAATTACATTTACATTGGGAGCCACAAGACTCTGGCATAACACTGCAAGTTTTGAATGCGTTTTAGTCAGTTTTCTTATTGTCTGGATGTGTAACCAGCCACCTCAGAGAAAGTCATGCCATGGGTCTCCCCTCTGACAGCAGAGAAGCTCGCTGAGCGAGGGGAGGAAGATGGAATTCAACTTCAGATTTTTCCCTCATTTACCTTTAAGATGAGTGGGTACCAGACAGACACACTGAAATGCAGTGATGGATTTGTGTCATTTCAGTCTGGAAAAGAGAAGACTGAGGAGGGATCTTATCAACGCTTATAAATACTTAGAGGGTGGGTGTCAGGAGGATGGGGCCAGGCTCTTTTCAGTGGTGCCCAGTGACAGGACAAGAGGTAACGGGCACAAACTTGAACATAGGAAGTTCCATCCAAACATGAGGGGAAACTTGTTTACCCTGAGGGTGGCAGAGCACTGGCAGAGGCTGCCCAGAGAGGCGGTGGAGCCTCCGGCTCTGGAGACACTCGGAACCCGCCTGCATGCATTCCTGTGTAACCTGCTCTAGGTGACCCTGCTCGGGCAGGGGGGTTGGACTAGATGATCTCCAGAGGTCCCTTCCAACCCCTACCATTCTGTGATTCTGTGAGGTAAGCTACGTTCCATGTATGTGGACTTTCTGGGTCACCGTAACTCCCTTTGTATGCATGTTGTCTGAGGGACCTTCAGCACTATTTTATTCCTCATTCCGTCAAAAATGCCCTGCTATGGCATTGCCCCCTAGGCACTGTTATATTACCAAGATGCAAGAGGGATTTTTCTCTTTGGGGGAGAATTTTTAGCTTTCTTAGTTGAAAGTTAAGTGATTACTAAACATTTCTTGGACAGTTACTTGCAACTGCAGCCTAAGAGAGCGGATTTTGTAGTTCAGGTAGTCCCTTTCAGGTCCTGTAACCAGGGGTAAGGTATGACCAGCTGGTGTTACCCAGGGTTTTGTGTGTTGGCTCTATCTCTCAGCTGTGCTTTACTCTTGGAACATCAGAGCTGCCTCCATTTCCCCAGCCACCTATAGATTCCTGGAACAAGGGAGCTCAATTTGACAGATCGAGGTACGTGGCTTGTTCTTCCCTATCAATCAGAAACCTTTCATTTTCATTATTTTTTCCATTTATCATTCTTCATAGCTACATTTTCCTCTGCTACCTCCAGAAACATGCTCAAGCTTCCTGCTTGAGTACATGCGCAACATACAAAATGTCAGGGCAGCCCATGCAGCTGGAGATGTTGTTACGGGGGTAGTAGAAGAGGAATGTGAGACACATCTCATTCATGGTGCTTGGCCTACCCTGAAAAGACATAAGGATGACTCAAAGGTCTGCTGAGACACAACAAGGAGACTATTTCTCCTCGGGAAAGCACTCTTGTTCACAGCTCACAAAAATTCCGTGTGGTTAATAAAAAAGTATTTATTTCTTTGACAGTTAGAGAATCAAAGTATCCTTTGACAAGAGTCTGATAAATACGCTGCTCTGTAGTTTTATAGCTAAATCTACTTATCCTCTCCTTCGGGAAGACTACTGCATTTGTATTTCAATCTACAAGATCCCCAAATCTGAATCTTTGGAAAGTTCAACTAAAACATTCAGGGAACTAACTGAGTGTGACATCCAGATCAGAATTTTTCACATGATCCCTTCTCCTGTTTCCGGCGGGGATAGGGTTAATTGTCCCCAGGACATGGGTATTCCATGCCATGTGAGCCATGCCCACCCTGAGCTGCTGGGGGAGGGGAGAGGAAGTCGCCACTTGGAGAAGGCTGGTGCGTTGGGACTGGTCAGTGAGCGGCAGGGAGCGGTGGTTCTGTAATTGTGTTTGTATATTCCTCTCTCTATGTTATTGTTGCTGTTTTTCTTGTTCCCTCTGCTGTTCTGTTAAACTGCCTTTGTCTCAACCCAAGAATTTTGCCTTTTTCTTCTCATTCTTCCCATATTGGGAAGACCCAAGCAAGCGGCAAGCGGTTCTTTGTTGCCATATGAGGCCAAACCACAACAGTCCTTTTTGGTGCCCAACGTGGGGCTTGAAGCGTTGAGATAACGACAGAATCCAACTAGAGCTTGTAAAAAACAAATTTGTTGTATGCATTTATTGTATTAGGTAAATAGTGGCTGATCATCATGTTGCTTAGTTTGTTCTCATGGCTGTGTTATGTAAATTCCTATATGGTTTATGTACTCCCTGCAATGCTGATTATCATGTCTGGAAGAGGATTATCATTTTGCTCTCCTGCACAATATCGGTTTATGATATGATAACATCACTTGTTAGACAGCTATTTTGGGGTGTTTATGTGGTATTGCTGTCCTGTCCGTACATTGGGCACCGTCTCTCAGAATTTATTAATAATGACACCCAGTCTATGGGGGAAACAGGGGGGGACACTTTCCCCAGCTCTTTTGCCTCCCTTTTCTCCTTCGGGTCAGGTATGACAGCTTTTGAGAATGTTGAATATCCTTGGGATGCTCAAACCAGCATGTTCCTAGTGTTATGTCTGCTGAATGTTCCAGGTCTTGTTTAGGGTTAAAAGACTATTTAAGACCACCACCCAGAGATCTGCTCCGAGGCTGGAGAGTCAGGGGTGGCATGGCATGTGGGAGAACATGGGAAGGTACCTAGATAACTTCTCGCCTCCAATGGTCTGGAACTTCATCCCTGAACAATTACAGGACCCTGACAGAGTAGCAGAATATCTGAAGGGAAAATGCTGTGGCTATTCTAGAGATGCACAACTCATCACGCTGTGCTGGGCCCTGACCAGTATTTACCAGGCCCTGCTCAGTGTTACGCAGCACGCTCAGGGGAAAGAGATGGAGACCAGACCGACAGACACTGCAGCTACTGCAACCCCTGCGACAGGCACTGTGGCTACTCCAATCCCAGTGGCAGCCACTGCCGCTGAACCAGGGACCCAACCCATGCCAGTATCAGTTGCCCCCATACAGAAGAAGAAGTACACAAAGAAATCAGTTTGCTTAGTAAGAGATGATGATGAACCAGGGCCATCATGAGAACAGGAGGAAGAGGCAGAACCAGAGATAATTACCCGATCCCTACCCTTGAGCGAGCTGCGGGATATGTGAAAAGATTTCAGCCGACTTTCAGGTGAGCACATTGTCACCTGGCTGCTTCGGTGTTGGGATAACGGAGCCAGTAGCCTGGAATTAGAGGGTAGGGAAGCCAGGCAGCTGGGATCCCTGTCTAGGGAAGGCGGCATTGACAAGTCAATTGGAAAGAAGACCCAAGCCCTCAGCCTCTGGAAACGACTCCTGTCAGGCATAAGGGAGAGGTACCCCTTCGGTGAAGATGTTGTATGTCAACCAAGCAAGTGGACTACCGTGGAAAGAGGTATCCAGTACCTGAGAGAATTAGCTGTGCGGGAGGTGATTTATTATGACTTGGACAATGCACAGTTACCCACAGACCCTGATGAGGAGCAATGCTCAAGGCCCATGTGGCGGAAGTTTGTACGGAGCGCACCATCATCATATGCCAACTCACTGGCAGTAATGGAACGCAAAGGCGAAGAGGGACCAACGGTGGATGAGGTGGCTGGCCGGCTCTGGTGATATGAAGAAAGTCTCTCTTCCCCCCTTGTCTCAGCTGTGGAGAAACTGTCCTGGAAGGTCCAACAACTTGAAGAGAATATGTCCTACTCCCCACCTGTACGGGCCAGCATCTCAGCTATTAGGAGCAGGCATTTCCCCACTAGAGAGAGAGTACAGAGGGTACACACCACGAGGCACCCTGTGGTTCTACCTGCGTGACCACGGAGAGGACATGAGGAAGTGGGATGGACAACCTACTTCGATCCTGCGGACACGGGTACAGGAGTTGCAAGGAAGGACAACCACAAAAGGGGATCCCTCCAGGAAAAGTGCCGCCCCAGTTTCCAGCGAGCAGCTCCCCAGACAGAGCAGAAGGCCTGATCTTGCTTCTGATCCTCTTGAAGGAACCTCCAAGTCATTTCTGCAAGAAGTGAGTACCGGATACTATGACCAGTATTAGAGGGGCCCTGCCTCTGGCCAGGTGGAGGAAAGGGACAACCGGGCTTATTGGATGGCGTGGATTCGATGGCCTGGCACATCAGACCCACAGGAGTACAAGGCTCTAGTGGACACAGGAGCACAGCGCACTCTGATACCATCAGGCTATAGAGGGGCAGAACCCATTTGTATTTCTGGGGTCACAGGGGGATCCCAAGAGTTGACTGTACTGGAGGCTGAAGTGACCCTAACTGGGAATGGGTGGCAAAAGCATCCCATTGTGACTGTCCCAGAGGCTCCATGCATCCTTGGTATACCCTCAGGAGAGGGTATTTTAAGGACTCAAAAGGGTACTGGTGGGCCTTTGGCATAGCTGCCTTGAAGACGGAGGAAGTTAAGCAGTTGTCTACCTTGCCTGGTCTCTCAGAGGACTCTTCTGTTGTGGGGTTGTTGAGGGTCGAAGAACAACAGGTGCCGATTGCTAGCACAACGGTGCATCGGCGGCAATATCGCACTAACCGAGACTCTCTGATTCCCATCCATAAGCTGATTCGTCAACTAGAGGTTCAAGGAGTGATCAGCAAGACTCGCTCACCCTTTAACAGTCCCATATGGCCGGTGCGAAAATCTGATGGAGAGTGGAGGCTAACTGTAGACTATCGTGGCCTGAATGAAGTCACGCCACCGCTGAGCACTGCCGTGCCAGACATGCTAGAACTGCAGTAGGAACTGGAGTCCAAGGCAGCCAAGTGGTATGCCACGATTGATATAGCGAATGCCTTCTTCTCAATCCCTTTGGCAGCAGAGTGCAGGCCACAGTTCGCTTTCACTTGGAGGGGCATCCAGTACACCTGGAATCGACTGCCCCAGGGGTGGAAACACAGCCCCACCGTTTGCCATGGACTGATCCAGACTGTACTGGAACAGGGTGAAGCTCCAGAACATCTGCAATACATTGATGACATCATCGTACAGGGAAACAGAGCAGAAGAATTTTTTGAGAAAGGGAATAAAATACTCCGAATCCTTCTGAAAGCTGGTTTTGCCATAAAACGAAGTAAGGTCAAGGGACCTGTGCAGGAGATCCAGTTTTTAGGAATAAAATGGCAAGATAGACGCTGTCAGATCCCAATGGATGTGATCAACAAAATAGCAGCTATGTCTCCGCCAACTAGTAAAAAGGAAACACAAGCTTTCTTAGGTATTGTGGGTTTTTGGAGAATGCATATCCCAGATTACAGTCTGATTGTAAGCCCTCTGTATCAAGTAACCCAGAAGAAGAACGATTTTAAATGGGGTCCTGAGCAACGACAAGCTTTTGAACAAATCAAACAGGAAATAGTCCATGCAGTGGCCCTGGGGCCAGTCCGGGCAGGACAAGATGTTAAAAACGTGCTCTACACCACAGCCGGGGAGAATGGCCCTACCTGGAGCCTTTGGCAGAAAGCACCAGGGGAGACCCGAGGTCGACCCCTAGGGTTTTGGAGTCGGGGATACAGAGGATCCGAAGCCCGCTACACTCCAACAGAAAAAGAGATATTAGCAGCATATGAAGGGGTTCGAGCTGCTTCGGAAGTGGTTGGTACAGAAGCACAGCTCCTTTTAGCACCTCGACTGCCGGTTCTGGGGTGGATGTTCAAAGAAAGGGTCCCCACCACACATCATGCAACTGATGCTACATGGAGTAAGTGGATTGCACTGATCACACAGCGAACTCGAATGGGAAATCCCAGTCGCCCAGGAATTCTGGAAGTGATCATGGACTGGCCGGAAGGTAAGGATTTTGGGATGTCACCAGAGGAGGAGGTGACGCGTGTGGAGGAGGCCCCACCATATAATAAACTGCCAGAAAATGAGAAGAAATGTGCCCTGTTCACTGATGGGTCCTGCCGGATTGTGGGAAAGCATCGAAAGTGGAAGGCTGCTGTGTGGAGTCCTACACGACAAATTGCAGAAGCCAGTGAAGGACAAGGTGAATCAAGCCAGTTTGCAGAGGTGAAAGCCATTCAGCTGGCTTTGGACATTGCCGAGGGAGAAAAATGGCCAGTACTTTATCTTTACACTGACTCCTGGATGGTGGCAAACGCTCTGTGGGGGTGGTTACAGCAGTGGAAGCAGGGCAACTGGCAGCGCAGAGGCAAACCTATCTGGGCTGCTGAACTATGGCAAGATATTGCTGCCCGGATAGAGAATCTGGTTGTGAAAGTACGCCATGTAGATGCCCATGTACCAAAGAATCGGGCCACGGAGGAACATCAGAACAACCAGCAGGTGGATCGGGCTGCTAGGATTGAAGTGGCTCAGGTGGATCTGGACTGGCAACATAAGGGTGAACTATTGATAGCTCGGTGGGCCCATGATACCTCAGGCCATCAAGGCAGAGATGCGACATATAGATGGGCTCGTGACCGAGGGGTGGACTTGACCATGGACGCTATTGCACAGGTCATCCATGAATGTGAGACATGCGCTGCAATCAAGCAAGCCAAGCGTTTGAAGCCCCTTTGGTATGGAGGACGATGGTTGAAATATAAATATGGGGAGGCCTGGCAGATTGATTATATCACACTGCCACAAACCCGTCAAGGTAAGCGTTATGTGCTCACAATGGTGGAAGCAACCACCGGATGGCTGGAAACATACCCTGTGCCCCATGCCACTGCCCGGAATACTATCCTGGGCCTTGAAAAGCAAGTCCTGTGGCGACATGGTACCCCAGAAAGAATTGAGTCAGACAACGGGACTCATTTCCGAAACAACCTCATAGACACCTGGGCCAAAGAGCATGGTATTGAGTGGGTATATCACATCCCCTATCACACACCAGCCTCTGGGAAGAGAGAACGATACAATGGACTGTTAAAAACTACACTGAGAGCAATGGGTGGTGGGACCTTAAAAAATTGGGATGCACATTTAGCAAAGGCTACCTGGCTAGTTAACACCAGGGGATCTACGAATCGGCCTGGCCCTGCCCAATCAAAACTGCCACGTACCGTAGAAGGGGATAAAGTCCCCGTAGTGCACATGAAGAATATGTTAGGGAAGACAGTCCGGGTTAGTCCTGCCTCAGGCAAAGGCAAACCCATCCGTGGGATTGCTTTTGCCCAAGGACCTGGGTGCACTTGGTGGGTGATGCTGAAGGATGGGGAAGTCCGATGTGTACCTTATGGGGATTTGATTTTGGGTGAGAATAGCCAATGAATCACTCAAATTAAGGACAGATGGACTCTGATGAAAAATTGAGTAAAGCACAGCGGTGATGGGATCAGAACTGACCTCAGCAGTTGGCGCCCAGTGACTTCCTCAAGATCTACATCTTCAGCCCATGGACTGGGTGTGTGTGTGAGCCACGCCGGGTACACCAGTCAGGCTCTGAAAATACAGCATGCAATAGGCCAGCACCACACACCATCGCACCCGCCCTGAGAGACTGTTCTAACAAATGGAACCCCGTAAGATCTGGGCATGGCAAAAATGGTATGGAATAAGGGGTGGATAATGTCCTGGTTCCGGCGGGAATAGGGTTAATTCTCCCCAAGAGACAGTATTCCATGCCATGTGAGCCACGCCCTCACTGAGCTGCCGGGGGAGGGGTCAGGAAGTCACCGCTTATAAGCGGGCTGGGGCGGCCTGGGCTGGGCGGTCCGGGAGCGGTCGGGGAGCGGTGGTTCTGTAATCGGGTCTGTATATTCCTTTATTTGTGTTATTGTTGCTATTTTTTTTGTTCCCTCTGCTGTTCTGTTAAACTGCCCTTGTCTCAACCCAAGAGTATTGCCTTTTTCTTCTGTTTTGACCTCTATTGGGAAGATCTAAGTGAGTGACACGTGGTTCTTTGTTGCCGTCTGAGGCTAAACCACGACAGACATATAGATGGGCTCATGACTGAGGGGTGGACTTGACCATGGACACTATTGCACAGGTCATCCATGAATGTGAGACATGCGCTGCAATCAAGCAAGCCAAGCGTTTGAAGCCCCTTTGGTATGGAGGACGATGGTTGAAATATAAATATGGGGAGGCCTGGCAGATTGATTATATCACACTGCCACAAACCCGTCAAGGTAAGCGTTATGTGCTCACAATGGTGGAAGCAACCACCGGATGGCTGGAAACATACCCTGTGCCCCATGCCACTGCCCGGAATACTATCCTGGGCCTTGAAAAGCAAGTCCTGTGGCGACATGGTACCCCAGAGAGAACTGAGTCAGACAACGGGACTAATTTCCAAAACAGCCTCATAGACATCTGGGCCAAAGAGCATGGTATTGAGTGGGTATATCACATCCCCTATCACGCACCAGCCTCTGGGAAGAGAGAACGATACAATGGACTGTTAAAAACTACACTGAGAGCAATGGGTGGTGGGACCTTAAAAAATTGGGATGCACATTTAGCAAAGGCTACCTGGCTGGTTAACACCAGGGAATCTACCAATTGGGCTGGCCCTGCCCAATCAAAACTTCCACGTACAGTAGAAGGGGATAAAGTCCCCATAGTGCACATGAAGAATATGTTAGGGAAGACAGTCTGCGTTAGTCCTGCCTCAGGCAAAGGCAAACCCATCCGTGGGATTGCTTTTGCCCAAGGACCTGGGTGCACTTGGTGGGTGATGCGGAAAGTTGGGGAATTCTGATGTGTACCTCATGGGGATCTGATTTTGGGTGAGAATAGCCAATGAATCAAATTGGGTGTTGTTGATTGCTAAGTAACACTGTCACTGTTTGTCCTCGTTACTATAATTGCTGTCAGGTGTACTACAGTAAGAATCACCCAAATTAAGGACAGATGGACTTAAATGAAAAATTGAGTAAGGCACAGTGGTGATGGGATCAGAACTGACCTCAGCACCTGGCACCCAGCAACTTCCTCAAGATCTATATCTTCAGCCCATGGACTGTATGCATGAGCCACGCTGGGTACAGCAGTCACAAGCTCTGAAAATACAGCGTGCAACAGTCCAGCGCCACACACCATCTCACCTGCCCTGAGAGACTGTTCTAACAGATAGAGCCCAAAGGCATGGACTGAAGGAACTCACCAGACACTTTGGAGGGATGGCCCATAAACTAAGGGCATTATATCTGCATGAATATATATGTGCATATATACATATATGACAGGGGAAAGTGGTGGCAATTCATTGGAACCTCTAAGATCTGGGCATGGCAAAAATGGTATGGAATAAGGGGTGGATAATGTCTTGGTTCTGGCGGAGATAGGGTTAATTCTCCCCAGGACACAGGTATTCCATGCCATGTGAGCCATGCCCACCCTGAGCTGCCAGGGGAGGGGGGAGGAAGTCGCCGCTTGGAGCGGGCTGGGGCGTCCCGGGTCCGGTTGGTGAGCAGCAGGGAGCAGTGGTTCCGTAATCGTGTTTGTATATTCCTCTATCCGTGTTATTGTTGCTGTTTTTCTTGTTCCCTCTGCTGTTCTGTTAAACTGCCTTTGTCTTAACTCAAGAGTTTTGCCTTTTTCTTCTGATTCTTCTCGTATTGGGAAGACCCGAGCGAGTGGCACGTGGTTCTTTGTTACTGTCTGAGGCCAAACCACGAGAAACTGCTATTCGGAATTTTTTTTTCTTACGTGTCAGCATTGGGATCTTTGGAAATCTGTTAATGGAACAAATCGTGTGGTGCTACAGTTTTGGAGTTTTTTCAATAGAGGGGCAACAATGAGAGGAGCAGGCATTCTGTGTGGGGTGACAGTGGGGGTCAAAGATGTCCAAAAGAGCTATGACAGTGTGTGGCAAAATGGTCAGACATTCAAAGCAGAAATTCCACTCTCATTTCCAGGCTGTCCAACTGCAAGCAGCCCGGCTGACTCAAAACCATTCTCCAACAACTCTGAAGAGGCACTAGGTAGGTAATGCTCTGTCACTCAAAAGACAGTGTCCAGAACCCTGATAGATTGCTTTTTAAGGTGGGGGTAGGGGGGGAAGGTGTCTAGATTTTGTTCAGAAGAAAAACAAACAAACAAACACTCTGACATCTCAGGAATAAATAACTTTATCCTGTACAGTCACAGGACGAGCTCTCAAGGCCAGAGACATTTCACACTTTCGTCTTCCTTAAAAGTAGTGCTTGGTCAGCACTGTGTTACTGTTTCAGAGGGAACAACTGATTACTCTCTCACGCTGGTGCAGAAGGTTGGCAACAGACATGACTATAACAATCCCTTTGGTATCACAGCACTGTAGTGAGCATGATGGATCAAAGTACATGCACTGCTTTCCAAAAACCCCTCCATTCTTAGCATTTTAACTAAGTGCATTTCCCTTTTGCTGTTCAGGAGCTGCTGGATAACCAACAAAACTTTATCACGTAGTCCCTGTTTCCCTGATTCGTATCACCCTTCCCAGGTCCCATTCTCTGTTCCTCCCAGAACACTCCCTGGCAACGGAGAGAAATGTTTTTCCATGCAATAACAGCACTTTTGCAATATTTTGCAGCAGGCAAATCAGAGGTTTGCAAACTGAAAGCTGCTTTTTGCTCTGACCATTTCTCTTTAGCCCCTGAGCAAGATTTAAAAGACTGGGTAATGTTATCTGTGATTCTGCTTCTGTGATTCATGCTTCGTGACTCTTGGACTGCTATTTTCTACAGAGACTGGCACGCATCCCCCGTGGTCTGGAGAAAATGACAAGCAGAACCGCTCAGGCACTTTTCTGGCTGTGACTTACTCTCTTACCTTTCTTTTGTAATGGGATCCTTTTGTTTGCATGTACACGGATTTTTCCACACGTGTTCTTCCCTCCTGCAGGCTGCCCCCAAGACTGGGAAAAACATGGCGGAAAATGCTACTTCTTCTCTCAAACGTGGGAAATAAAAGACTGGAATGCCTCCCGTAAAGAATGTACTGACATGAATGCAGACCTGGTGGTCATTGAGAACAAGGATGAACTGGTGAGATCTGAACCATCTCACCTGCCCTGAGAGACTGTTCTAACAGATGGAGCCCAAAGCCATGGATTGAATGAACTCACCAGACACTTTGAAGGGATGGCCCATAAACTAAGGGCATTATATCTGCATGAATATATATGTGTGTGTGTATATATATATATATATATATATATGTATATATATATGACAGGGGAAAGTGGTGGCAATTCATTGGAACCTCTAAGATCTGGGCGTGGCAAAAATGGTATGGAATAAGGGGTGGATAATGTCCTGGTTCTGGAGGGAATAGGGTTAATTCTCCCCTGGACATGGGTATTCCATGCCATGTGAGCCATGCCCACCCTGAGCTGCCAGAGGAGGGGGCAGGAAGTCGCCGCTTGGAGCAGGCTGGTGGGTCCCGGTTCCATAATCGTGTTTGTATATTCCTCTATCTGTGTTATTGTTGTTGTTTTTCTTGTTCCCTCTGCTGTTCTGTTAAACTGCCTTTGTCTCAACCCAAGAGTTTTGCCTTTTTCTTCTGATTCTTCCTGTATTGGGAAGGCCTGAGCGAGCGGCGCATGGTTCTTTGTTGCCGTCTGAGGCTAAACCATGACATGCCTACTTTTGGAATGGGCCCAGGCAAATCAGTGTTTCTCTCCATGAACAGCTAAAGACTACCCCGAGTTTGATCAGTGCAGGCACATGGAAACACTGGGCTGTAAATTTAGTGAAAGCCACTTGGCTGGTTAACACCAGAGGTTCTGCTAACTGACCTGGCCCTTCCCAGACAAAGGCTCTACACACTGTCGGAGGAGGTAAGGTTTCCAAAGTACATGTAAGGGCAAGGCCTGGAAAAGACAGTGTGGGTTGCTCCTCCCTTGTGGACAGGTAAACCCATTTGTGGGATTGCTTTCACTCATGGACGTGGGTGCAAGTGGGGTGGGGAAATGTGGAAGGATAGGGAAAACTGGCACGTACCTCAAGGAGATTTAACCTCAGGGGGAAATTAGTCATGATTTGAGTTGTATGTTATAGGAAGTACTATGGCGAGAGCTACCTGAACCAACGGAGGATAATCACCGCACAAGAAACCAGGCAAGTGCAGCGATAATCCTGCCCAGACTGGATTTAGCACCCAACAAGCCATGACAACATGCCACCTCTCCTGTCCTGAGTGGCACCGTCACAGATGGAGCCCAAGTTATGGACTAACTAACTGAACAGGCTTTAATGGATCTTTGAATGGATATTGGAAGCAACGTTTGAGGGGGATGGCCTGTAGACTTAGGGGAATGACATCTGTGTTTATATCAAAGGATGGGGTGGGTGCTGATGATGGGATATGAGCATGATGCAAATGATAGGGAATAAGGGGTGGAGATTGTACTGGGCATGGCTGGGATGGAGTTAACTTTCTTCACAGCAGCCTGTACAGTGCAGTGTTTTAGATTTGTGGCTAAAACAGTTTTGATAACACACTAATATTTGTCTGCTGCTGAACAGTGCTTCCACAGCATCAAGGCTTTCTTGTTTCCCTAATGTGGCCCCTGCCTCCATCTGCCATGAGTGGGCAAGAAGGTGGGAGGAGAAACAGCCATCACAGCTGACCTAAATTGACCAAAGTTTTTTTTTTTCATAGAATCACAGAATCACAGAATGGTTTGGGTTGGAAGGGACCTTAAAGATCATCTAGTTCCAACCCGCCATCTTGGGCAGGGACACCTCCCACTAGACCAGGCTGCTCAAAGCCTCATCCAGCCTGGCCTTGAACACTTCCAGGGATGGGGCATTGACAGCTTCCCTGGGAAACCTGTTCCAGTGCCTCACCACTCTTACAGTAAAGAATTTTTTCCTGATACCCAATCTAAATCTACCCTCTCTCAACTTGAGGCCATTACCCTGTGTCCTGTCGTAACACTACCTGATAAAGAGTCCCTCCCCATCCTTCCCGTAGGCCCCCTTTAGGTACTGGAAGGCTGGTATAAGCTCTCCCTGGTGCCTTCTCTTCTCCAGGCTGAACAACCCCAAGTCTCTCAGCCTGTCCTCATAGCAGAGATGCTCCAGCCCTCTGATCGTCTTCGTGGCCCTCCACTGGACCCATTCCAACACGTTCATGTCCTTCTTGTGTTGAGGATGCCAGAGCTGGACGCAGTACTCCAGGTGGGGTCTCACCAGAGCAGAGTAGAGAGGCATGTTTCAGCAAGGTTAGTCTGTGGGCTGCTTTTCCTTAATATCCTCCCTGGATCTCTCTGATACACAACTGAATTCAACAAGCATGACTCCTGCTTTTGAAAACTGTGTTTCTCTTGTATTTTCCAGTTCCCTATACAGTCAAGAGGGCAATCAGGGAGACAGCCAGGCTCTCCAAAAGCTTTTCATTGTATCCCATTGCGAAATTCTTGTTGAAGAAATGAAGTAACTGCAATTGCAAGATGAAATCCTGTTGTTGATTTATGAGACAGGAGAGACGACTAGCATATTTCAGTTAATGGTAGAACCTCTCTAAGTGCTGTGCAAGGCTGGAAGTTGCTGTTAAAAGACCTGGAAAGGATGGTGAGCAGGAAGTGGGAAAATAAGTTACATCTGAAAACAAATTTTTGAGATTAAGTAAAACATTGTTAGTATGGCGATGGCTACCCTCAAGTCTTTAGTACAGTTGCAAGTTTTTACAGTCACCTATGCTACCATCAGTTAAAAATATGGATTCCTAAGCATACTAAGAACATGACAAAGTATTGGGTCATGTGTTATTGTTTCTGCCAATACGAAGTTTCCTGATACATGTTTTTCTGTTTGTATCTTACAAAAAAAGTAAATAAGGTGCTTTGAAGCCCAGTGCTGAGTAACTACTTTCTCAGAAAGCTCCACATTCTTCTTAAAACCTACAATCAATCTGTAAATGCACTTTATTCTCCCAGAGGATTCCTGCACAGTTGAAATAATTATTTTTTTCTATTATGTCTATGGTTTTTTGATCTTCAAATTAAGTCCCAGCCCTCATAATACTCCCTTTTGGTCATATTTTACAGTTTATATTTCTTCCCACTGATTTCGGCAGAATATATTCCTATGATTAAAAGACGACCATGGGACTCACATCTCCTTGAAATCTGAGCATTTGTCATACTCGCTTGTTGCTATGTTGTTTCCCTTTCTATTTGAAAATGTGAAACGCTGTTTTCCTGAGTAATTTCTGCCACAATTTAAACCTTTTTTCCTAACTCAGTGTCCTTAAAGCCTCCCTCCCTAAAACTGTACTGCAGTTTCCCTCAGAGCAAACCACCTCAGCTAGTTTTAAGCCCTTCCACAGTCTCTATCTCTAGTAAATGGATCACGAGAAGTGAGAATGTCTCAGTGTTTTAGTTCCTAATTAGCACCTATCTGCTTTTAACTCCAGACAAATTTCCCTTTGGTGACTTCATTGAGGTATTTTTGTCTTAGGGCTGCTTCTTCTAGCAAACCATGCTGATTTCCCAAAATCAAAAGTGAAAGCAAAAATGTGTTTCCAAAAATATGATAAAAATATGGTACCTTCTCTAAAAAGATAAATACATGTATATCAACACCCACAAAGTCTGGAAGCCAAATAAAAGCCTAGCTTCATCTTTTTTCAGAGATGAACCCACAAGACAGAAGGTTCACACATTTTTAGGCCTTCATAATGCTGAAAGTTTTAAAACTTTAATCACACAGGCATGGCTACCATACAGGCACTCTGCTGTTCAGCTCATGAAGGAAAGAGAATGTGCTTTCCAAGTATGAGCTACCTTATATCAGAGCTACATTAGAGAGTAATAATTGACCAACCTGGCATCAAGAAAATACCACACAGAGACAAAACAGTTAGAGCAATTGCAACATCATGTCCAAGTGCTGGCTTAGTTGTAGGAAGCCTTTGTGCTGCTCACTTGCACTCAGACTCTAGTCTGGGACCAGGAGGAGAAAAGGGGAAACTCCTACCAGTCAGGTCTCTGCCAAGCATTTCTGCTCATATCGAAGGGTCCCTTTCTTAACAAAGAAAGTTGTAGGTGAGAGAGCAAAACTGGCCTTTTAAAAGCAAGCCAGTATCAGCAGGCACCTTTAGGAATGTTTGGTTTTTTTCTTTTGAGATACATGGAGCAAACAATAGCACCTATAGTTTAAGTCTCAGTTCAAGAATTCTGTTATTTCTAATGCTGAAACAAGGAAAAAAGCACATGCTTAGTCATGTTAAAAGTACATATACAGACAATTCACTGAAACTTTGTAGCACCTCCACCAATGGAGATCAGAAATCTGACAGGGAAATTACCCTTTCCCCTAAATACAGCCTCCCTCACTTTGTACATGCTCACTAGAGGCTCAGCAGAGTCTGGTAACTGCCCCTCGAAAGATTTGGCATGTCCTCAAAATGCTCAAACATAAGTTCCCAGAACTAGGAACAACAAACAAACAAACAAACAAACCCAAACAAGACTCAACCAACTAACCAAAAAACCCTGTATGGATGAAACTTGCATTTCCTGTGTTGGAAATGATCCTTCTCTCCTCCCATGGTGCCCCTCCTCATCTAGTAGTTGATCCAGCGGAAGAGGAAACATTGGTGTTTTCTTCATAAGAAAAAGCCTTCTGAAAATGGAATGTGGGCAGAGCTTAATCAGCAAAGAGTTTTAACCAAGGAAGCTTTTCATGGGGTTAATGTGCATATTTGTGTCTATGTGTGTGCATATATACACACACAAATATTTTCTCCTCAGCATGTGCACAGCCACTTAGCTCTGTTTGTTAATGCTTGCATGGAAATCCTGTTTCTATGTCAGCAGCATCACAGCTAAAAGTGGATGGGACAACTCTTACCAATGACAGAAGTGAGGCTGGAGGAACATTGTCCCAATAACTGAGCAGAGTAAGCCAGTTAATCCACTGAAGACCACATTTTGCTTGAAACACACTGGGTTATAGGTCTACGACAACAGGACGATCCCTGAGGAACACCTCTTGGAGGTGTCCCTTGGTCGCAGGTCCTTCTTGATAATGATCACCAATGGAGCCTGCCATGTGTCTAGGATGTCAGCCTATGACGCTGAAACTCTCAGCCTGACCCATCCAAGTGACTGTCAGCCTACTGCTCAAGGGCATAAAGAATTAAAACCAGCCTTGTAATTCTCTGCAGACACCAACCACAGAAGCTCCAAGAGGCTGGGCCTGGGTAGATTTGGGACTCCTGGTCCGTGGCATCAGGATGAGACCCTGCCCAAGCCAGAGTTAGTGAGCAATGTTCCACCTTTTCCTTGCAGTGGGTGTGGCAAAAGATGATAAAACAATCCCACACTGTCAAGTTAAGGTTTATGTAAAACCTAAGACAACAAAATCAGAAAGAGAGAACCTTGTGAAAAAAGAAAGCACAGAGGCAGAGTAAATAAATCACTTCAAATCAGACTTCCTCCCTTGCTAGGGATTTCCTTGTAAGCAGTGTTTGCTCCTTAGTCCTGTGACTTTCTGTCTCAGGGTTTAATGATCTTCATGTGGTCCCACAGTGGCCCTGTGGAACAGCTTTCCCCTTTCTGTCACCTCTGATGCACAGCAGCTTGGATCTGCTGCTGGCTGAAGCCTCCTAAATCCCGCTAGGTCCAGTGGCTCCCAGGGAAGAGATATTTTCTTGGCTTTCGCCTTCAGTAGATTCCGCCTGATCAAAGGCCAGCAGCTCTAAGACGAAAATAAAAGGGCAGCCCTCCTCCAGGCTGCTCCATAACACAATGTGGAGTCCTGTCCCCCCCTGTCTGGTAAACTGAGTAGGAAGAAAGAGCCCCTCTAGCACAGCTTCCTTCTGAAATCATAGTTTAGATTCTGGTTTCTGCCACTGAGATTATTCTGTTATAGCTACTATTAAATTGTTAAAGGAGAAGCCACTGCCTGAGCATTCACACACCAGTCATGGTGTTGCACACTCACACACACTGAACTCTCGGGTGCGCTTCATCCTTCTTCAGGCTCAGCAATAGGTTTCCTGCAGCAGAGTCTCAGGCGTTGTATTTTAGAAAATAACGAATTTTATTGAAAGGTACAGCAGCAAGGACAGCGTGGGCAGGGTGCCTCCAAAGAGAGGGACCCCAAGCAAATAAATCCCAGGCAATGATACCCTTGTGATCTATACGCCTGCCCCTCACACGCCCTTCACGCGCTGTCCACGCATCTTTTAGTCCAATGGTGATTTTTGGTCTGGGGTCTTCTAACATCGAATTGGAGTCCTTTTCTGTGTCCAGGCAGGCAGACCCTTATCTTGTTGATTTGCAGTTTCAGCCAAGGCTTGGAGCCTCTGTACCTTCTGGTTCACATTCCTTGTGCATCTGCACTCGCTGGCAGAGCATGGAGAACTGAAGAGTCCCAAACGTGGGAAAAACACTACCAAAACATCAGTGTGGTATCAAAACACTTTCTGTACTTAAAAGACACTTCCTGTACTAAAACAAACACTTCCTGTACTAAACACAACACCCTACCAGCTGGTAGGAAAACCACTAAGACAAATAACTCCATTGCTTCATCAAATCTAGCCACTCTTGTTAAGTAAAGCCAAGCAAACAGCATAAATCACACCATATTATAACCCTAAGTAATTTATTCTAAGTAAAACTTACCTATTTATGTTAAACAGCTCATATCCCTCAACAGCCCCTCCCTTTGTTTTCTTTAAGCATCCCTGCTAACATGCTAAACAAAGTTCATGAAGCCTTTCGAGTCGCCCAATCATTATCCCCAGTTTTACATATACAATGATTATCAGCCACAACTAAATAACTTAACAACTTATTAAGATTACTGTCCGGAAGCCAGGTCCCCGTATTTTATGTTGATTTTTTCTTGTTCTCATTTTACTGCTGTTCCAGCACTCGGGATCATCCATTCTCTGTAATTTCATACTTAGCCAGGCTGTAGCAGTCGTCAAAGTCAACAGTACCAAGAGCAGAAAAACAATCCACTTCATCTCTGCTGATTTTCAGGAAGCTGTCAGCTGTCAGCTGGTGTGGTTACCCACCACTTGCTTGCCATGGGATGGTGTTTCCAAGTTTCTTTCCCTAATGCTTCAGCAGCAAACTAAGGACACAATAAAACAGTGTATGGTCCCTCCCATTTGGATTCCAATTTTGATTTGGGGGAGTTTCTTACTTTGTTCTTTGGTGATTACAGGTCAGTGGGAAACTACAAATATGTTTCAAAAGAGCCTTGATGAATGAGGGCAGTGAGAAGTATTGCTTGTCTGAGGGACATCAAAATGTGCTTTTAAGTCAGAATGAGGGAGTTTTTCCATTATGATTCCATTATCCCTACCCTTAGCCACAACATTCTGAGACAAATTCTATGATTAAGCAAAAACTTTTTTTTCCCAAAGAGAAAGCATGACACCTCTGTCACTTCATCAAGGAGTTCACAGAGCTTTCTCCATCCTGCAGATGAAGAAGAGAGCCATGAATGGCACCATTTTCAGTAGGACTGATTCTGCCTCAAAGGACACAGTAAGAACGATAATCCTTGGTGTCACAAAAGCCCCAGGGTCTCATGAGCCACTGAAGCACATTGGAAGAGCTTTGGTGATATTCACTGTTTGCTGGTCACATCTTTGTTCTACTGGTGCCACCTGTTTCTGCTCTTGGCTCTAACATTTCTGTGAAGCAAAAACCTTCATGCATGATTTTCGCCTTTGATCATTATCCAAGAAAAACAGGACAGTCCTCTGTGTTGTCATTCTCTGTAGCTCACCCTCATACTTCTCACCAGATTCTTCACAGGTAACTGTGGGTTTGATTTGACTCTTTTCTATCCAGTTGACACTATTATGGTGACTCTCTTTTTCAGGCTTTGGTGGTCTCAACTGTCCTTCATCCTGTGCACTTCCTCAGCAGGGCTAAGTCTAAAGCTGACATACTTTCCTTGACCTACACAGGATTAGTGGCGATGTTATGCGCAGAGCTGCGGTGTAGGATCATTTCCCTTTTGGTGAATCACATCTTAACCCCACAGGGTGTGGTATCCTGCGTGGTTTTTTAACAGAGACAATCTTTTACAGAGTAAGGTTTATACACACACACATTTGACTTTGTCCTGTCAATCATATCGACATGGCAATGAGCATGGTTGCACTTTTCTAGAGGACCCAAATTATATGTTAACCTTCACTTGTGGCTGCAGGGAAGACCAGTGCATGGCAAGGCTTTGAAGTGTCTCCTTGAGCACAAGCAGGGCTGAGAATGTATGGGTGTATAGGCATGTGTCTGTGAGAGATAGGATCTCTTTGTGGTCACCCCTGTCACCGAGGTTGGACTCCTGTCACCTGACAGGGGCTGCCTGAAACTCAGGCGTCTGGCACAAGCAAGTCACCTGGACTTGTAATGTGTGGAAATGCAGGCTCCTCTAGAGGGGGATTCATGCAGTCTCCGACCCCCATCTGGGCAAAGAATGTGCTAAGCTTGGCAAGGTGTCTAGAGGGAGCCTGTGAGTCCCTTTGACTAGATTTTTAGACAGCTACAGATAAAGGAGACAAATCCCATCTGCCGTTCCTACAGGAAGCTGGGGATGACCTGCCTGCCTGGAGCTATTGGGTTTAGTTCTCCTTCTGCTCTTTTAAAATATTTGCAGCTTTCTCACACATATTTTGTGTTGTCGAGGATCCATCGCAAGATGCAGTTTCTACTTTTTCATGTCCAATGACAGTGCAGAAATAGTCAGGAAAGTCTCCTTCTATATTAAACCTGAAAAAGGGAGAGAAAGGCAGATTTAGTTGCATTCCTGACTTATCTGGATGCAATGCAGTCACTGTCACTTCCATGAAAGAGACTGTGGCACCTGGCCTGGCTGCTAAGTTATGTTATTGCCAGTGGGATTAGAAGCTGCCTTGTTGGAGTCTCCCTCGCATTCGTTAATTTTCTCCCCCTGACCTCAGCAAAAGTATACGGGCTAGGCTTTCCCTCCAGAGACCTTCCCCTTCTCTGGCAGCCTCCATTCAGTGGTGCTGACATCGCACTCTCTCTTGTCCCTGCCCTCTCCTTTCTTTCCCCACTGAACTCCATCTAATCAGATTCCTCCTTCCCCGCCGCAACTACAGCTGTGTCCTCTCTTGCCATCCTGATGGGACCTGCCTGTGGTCCCACTGGCGCCTTGCAGGCTCCCTGGGATAGGGAGGGCACAGGACAGCACAGGGATGTGCTGAAGCATCTGAATCTCAAGGAATCGGGTTGCTACAACTTGCGGGTCCTGATCTCTCTTGTACTCCCTGGTGCTGGCTCTTGGTATTTATTTTTTTTTTTAACTGTTTCCGTGTGTTACATCACAGTGACTTGCTGCAATAAGCTTACGTGTCTGTGTTATGTTCCATGCCGTTAATCCACTTCCACTTCTCGCTCTCAGAGTATGTGAGACCAAGAAAGTAGTAATTATTTTCGGATCGAAACATAAGATAATTCTAGAAAGGAAATGAACAATGAGAATATGTTAAAATTATGTTTTCTTCACCAGAGGTACACAGAAAGCTTAGTGCAAAATATCCAGCCACACCATCTCTTTCCTCGGCTCCAGAGGCTGAATTTTTCCATTTTTATTTGATCTCATCTCTCTTCCTGGGGCTTCTTAGGAATAGATCAAATAATAGAAAAATAACACAAGTGTGATACCATTAAAGCTATGCATTGTAATTCACCAGGTGTGACTTGATACCTGGAGCCACTGTTCTATTCTGATTGTGATGAGAAAGCCCTTTCCATTTTCGTCAAAGCAATGGATCTCACAAAGAAGCGTCTGTTCACCTTGCTTGGTCTTGGTTTGTGTGCTAAATCGCTTTAAAACATAAGTTAGCTGGGCAGACACTTTGCTCCTTCCCATGGGAGCATGCTTGCAGAGAGAAGCTTCTGGACGGAGGATTTCAACCACCAAGATGTGTCTTACTGTGCAGGTGTCTGCTACCATCCAGAGGTGCCTGGTGTGTCTGGCTAGCAGCAGATTATAGACCCGCAAAGACACCTAACATGAGAAGACACAAGCGTAACCCGTCAGCCCTTTGGCGTACAGGCCAAGCAACCCTAGAAGCAGCCCCCTGAGTTCAGATCTCACCAGTTCATCCTTGTTCTCAATGACCACCAGGTCTGCATTCATGTCAGTACATTCTTTACGGGAGGCATTCCAGTCCTTTATTTCCTGCGTTTGAGAGAAGAAGTAGCATTTTCCGCCATGTTTTTCCCAGTCTTGGGGGCAGCCTGCAGGAGGGAAGAACAGGTGTGGAAAAATCCATGTACATGCAGACAAAAGGATCCCATTACAAAAGAAAGGTAAGAGAGTAAGTCACAGCCAGAAAAGTGCCTGAGCGGTTCTGCTTGTCATTTTCTCCAGACCACGGGGGATGCGTGCCAGTCTCTGTAGAAAATAGCAGTCCAAGAGTCACTAAGCATGAATCACAGAAGCAGAATCACAGATAACATTATCCAGTCTTTTAATTCCTTGCTCAGGGGCTAAAGAGAAATGGTCAGAGCAAAAAGCAGCTTTCAGTTTGCAAACCTCTGATTTGCCTCCTGCAAAATATGGTAAAAGTGTTGCTATTGAATAAAAAGACATTTCCCTCTGTTGCATCATTATAGTTTTGTTGGTTATCCAGCAGCTCCTAAACAGCAAAAGGGAAATGCACTTAGTTAAAATGCTAAGAATACAGTGCATGTACTTTGATCCATCATGCTCACTACAGTGCTGTGATACCAAAGGGATTGTTATAGTCATGTCTGTTCACATACCCACGTGCTTTTCTGCACCAGCGTGAGAGAGTAATCAGTTGTTCCCTCTGAAACAGTAACACAGTGCTGACCAAGCACTACTTTTAAGGAAGACGAAAGTGTGAAATGTCTCTGGCCTTGAGAGCTCGTCCTGTGACTGTACAGGATAAGGTTATTTATTCCTGAGATGTCAGATTGTTTGTTTGTTTGTTTGTTTTTCTTCTGAACAAAATCTAGACACCTTCCCCCCCCCCTTCCCCTTCCCTTAAAAGGCAATCTATCAGGGTTCTGGACACTGTTTTTTAGTGACAGAGCATTACCTACCTAGTGCCTCTTCAGAGTTGTTGGAGAATGGTTTTGAGTCAGCCGGGCTGCTTGCAGTTGGACAGCCTGGAAATGAGAGTGGAATTTCTGCTTTGAATGTCTGACCATTTTGCCACACACTGTCATAGCTCTTTTGGACCTCTTTGACCCCCGCCATCACCCCACACAGAATGCCTGCTCCTCTCATTGTTGCTTCTTCATTGGAAAAAACCTTCAAAACTGTAGTACCATACAGTAGTAGCAGTACTTATGCTTAAATTACTGGAGAAGCTCATGTGATGTTTATGTATTTTTAATTTCTTCTCAGGGCTTTGGTTTTATCCGTTTAGAAACTCCCTCAACTCCTGTTGAAAACATGGAGTTCAGGGATCACTCACAGTTAAGCTAAAGGAGGATGATGTTGTTCCAGCTGGCTCTTTGTAGCAGAAAGAAAACCCTCATACTCTCCCAGCTTCTCTGCTAGGGAAACCTCAGCTTTAAAGACAAAATTGCCCAGATATCGGGGTGGTTAAATTCCCCCATGAGAACCAGAGATTGTGAACATGAGGCTACTCCTATCTGTCTATAGATGACCTCATCTGCTTGATCTTCCTGGTTGGGTAGCTTGTAGCAGACCCTCACTGCAGTGTCCCCTCTCCCTGCCCTCCCTTGAATCCTGACCCATAAACTCTCAGTTGTCTCCACATCCATCCCCAGGGGGAGCTCCAAGAGCTCCAGCTGGTCATTGACATAGAGGGCAACACCCTCTCCTTGTCTCCCCTGCCTGTCCTTCCCAAACAGGCCTGTATCCTTCCATTCCAACACTCCAGTCATACCAGCCATCCCACCACATCTCCATGATGCCAGTAAGATCACAGCACTGCAGGTGTGTGCACATCTCTGTCTCCTCCTGTTTATTCTCCATGCTACGTGCATTTGCATAGAGGCAGGACCATTTCATTTTAGAAGATGAAGAATCTGGGTTTTGCATATAGCCTGAGCCTGTGGGTGGAAGCTTGAAGTACTGCTTGTAAGGGTACCCTGAAGTCCTTAGTATATAAGAGTGCCAAATACCGGTACTAAAACTACCTAACATTTTCTTACAAGGGAAAAGAAAATAATATCAATCTATCTACTATAAAACTCATAAAAATTTCTGGTTGGGTTCCACTGGGTAAAATTGTTGTCATTTTCGTGAACAGAAATGGAAAACGCCTTCTGGCCTGCAGAGCTCTTGTATGATGGAGCAATATCAAGAGGTGACAGTTTAGTTCATTTAAGGAAGCTGTTTGTCAACAGTGGTATATTTGGCAAAGCAAAATCGTGTGCATAACTCATAAAATTTAAACTTAGATATCAAACAGTAAAAATGGCAACAGTTAACCTCTGGAGTACAAGTGAAAACTGTATGTTATTGAAATACAAAATTAATTTGATTTACTTTCTCAAGTTTGGTCTAGATCTCAATTTTCTTAAGAGCATTTGTTCGGTTCACTGAGGCAGTACTGAAACCAACAAAGTACCTGTAACTGAAACAGCCCTGAATCAAAGTCTAATGACTCCTCATTCAACTCCTGATTTAAAGCTCCATTAAACACTGGTAATTTCACCTTGTTATGTTGTGCTGGCTTAGGTGTGGGTTGTTTTTTTTTTTAATTTTTTTCCCTTCCTGTGGTATTTTACATTTTATAAAGGCCAGAGCACTATCAGGCATCTGTCCTTTATTCTCTGCCTTGAGAAAGCAAAAACCATTGACTTCCCCCAGCCATGGAATTTTTTAATATTATAAAGGTTTCAGCAAAGATGTGGTTGATTGTGGAAGCCTCTTAAGCTTGCTCAACTAGCAAAGGATGAAAAGAAACACGCAACCACGCATGGAATTTAAAATGCTTCCTTGAAAATATTCAAAGGAAAGCACCACATGGCTCTCTGAAAATTTGATGTTTTTTTTTTCCAATGGAGATGAGAATGCTTTCTTTCTAAAGAAAACAATATAGCTTTTTATGTAGTTGAAAGATTGTTATGGACTCAGTGATACCTATGGAGAGAGACCTAGTACTCGGCTTTTATTCGAGTAAAGTGCAAACAACTTCCTTTAAGTTGTGACTTAGCCACCTCTACCTCTTTGCTAAGCTACCTCTTAGCTACTTGAGCTTTTATTCATATTTATTGAAAGATTTTTGGTGTTATGAATATCTTGGTGACATGATAGAAGATCATGGCCTTGAAATATTCTCATGGATAGCAATTATAATACTCATAGGCATTGTCTAATCTTGACTTGTTTCTTCAAAACATTTGTATAATAAATTACTTATTATTTGAACACTGTCAGTTTTTTAATTGGGCTTGGGCTTTTTTCCTTTTTTCTTACTTGACTCTTACAGGTTTCCTTTTACAGACACGGTTGGCTAAAAACTCCTGTCCTGTGCCTTTAAACTAGCCTTCTGCTGCTACTGGTTTTGGATGTCTTGACTTCGATGTCAGTCAGTGGGGGAGAGTCACAAACTAATTACAGTTATTACATTTTTAGCAGGACTTACACATGAGTATCCGACACACTCCTAAAATGAGTAGGAGAATTATCACAGCAACAAATACAGCGACACGTGTTCTGGAGGAACAGCTTTTACCTACAGACAGACAGAAAAAATCAAGATTAAGGCAACAACTGGAAAAGGAACCCTTCATCTTCATTCACAGATGCCCTTTTCGGGCTCACACTCAGAGTTTGAATATCTCCTAGGATGAAGACTCTACAACCTCAGCTTTAGGAAGTATCCAGAAGGAAAATGAACAAAAATCAGGGATGTTTTGTCTGCTACATGGTTTTATAAATCCATGATTCACCTCTGCCTTCCAAGGTGCATGCAAGTCTACTACTCCTATTTGAAAAAGCATATAGGAAAAGGTTCAGAGAGGGGAAGCTGTAAATGACAGCGCAGACTAGGTTCCTGCAGTATGGAAAAGAGATGACAAGAAGAAGCTATGTCAGAGTTACTGTGTGTCATGGAGACCTTGGGTAGGGTTTGGCTGCTTATTGTCTCTTTCAGGGACTATAAGCTGAAACTAATAGGAGGCCATTTCAGAACTAAAAAATGCAGCTGGTTCTTCGTGTGATATTGAAAAGAACTGTGGATTCCCTCATCAAAGGATGTTATAGAAGTCAGGGCTATGTATAGAACTAAGGGGAGATTGGGCAAGTTTGTAAAAGAGAAATCCACTGAGGGTATGTAAGTAGAAACACATCTGTCTCAGGAAGTCCCTGAGTGCATGTGGAAGTGTTACAGGAAGGTATCATATGTGCCTGCCCTCTTCTTATTCATCTCCCATTGTTCACTTATGCCTACTGTTGGAGACAGGAGGCTGGGCTAGGTGGTTTCTTGGTCTGTCCCAAAATAGCTATGTGTTCCCTTACCAGTGAAGCCAACAAGTATTTAGCTGCATATAACGTAACACATCAATTGCCCCCTGCTTTGGCCATGCAAAGCAGGTAACTGTATCTTCCTGTCTGCCATACAGCTTTATACCATTGCATTTTTGGAAACTAAGGAAAAATAAGGAATGGCCTCCTCTCCTCTCATTGTTGACGTTTATATCAATTTAGCAGACAGCTAAAAATTCACTGGACGATATGTAGCTAGCGGGAGCATTTGTATCCCGGGATTGCACTTTCACTTCTGCATATGTAGAACCTTAACCCAGCAAAAATAACAGAGAGCAGAGGAAGCTGAGAAACAACTTAACTGGAATAAAAATGACTGAAATGATGAGAAATGCTAAATGCATGACAGCAACTGATTTATAGGACTGTTTAACTATGCCCGAATAATATTTTTGTCCACTGCAGTCACACCTTGCTATAGGACTCGCTAAAAGCAGAAACAGATCTGGTTTATCTTCCGTGCAGACAATAACAGAGGAGACATGGGCACATGCACAGGCATTTTAAATCCAAACAGAAGTGGAGAAAGAAGGTTGTCTGCTAATCTTATTCAATTCACATCCACATCTGACTGCTGTGAATGGCTACAACATCAAAGCAAACCTGAAAACTGCAGATCATGCTGAACTTGAAGGAGTAACTAGTTGATGAGGAGATGGTGAGAAAAGTGAAAACTATTCTAACACCTGCAGATAAAAAATGCAAATAAGTATGGAAGAAAACATGCGGGGAAGTAACCTGGGGAAGTCATGAAGTAATCAGTTGAAAGTGGTGGTAGAAACATTGTTTAGAAATAGCATCCAGCCATCTGAAAACTGATGCAAAAGACAAGCGCAAGGTGACAAGAAATAGAAACTACTATTTCTGTCAAAGAGATAGTAAGTTTTAAAAGAAGGGAAGAAAAAAGATAATGAAATACAGAGAGAAAGTGTATAAAGTTTATAAATTACCATTGGACCAGTCCATAAATTACCATGGGACCAAGGGGTCCGTGCAAGTCGCATGAAGAGTGCATGAAGCGCGGATGCATTGATAGATTGTAAGGGTATAATTGCCCAGCAATGTCTTCGTTCTGGGTCCCTCTCTGCAGCCACCCAGCTTGAGAGGTCCTTGCTGCTGTACTGCTCAAACAAATTCTCTGGGGAAGGGAATTATTGCCTGAGACTCTGCCATGGGAAACTTAGGGTGAAGAAAAACCTTTTTAACACACGACACTCTTTCAAAAGATGTGGGAGGGAAGCTGAAGAGCACAAAGAAAGCTCAGTGCAGACTGATTGACCTACCTTGGACATCAGTGACCTTCTGTAGCCTGGGCCTGGTTGGTTCAGTCAAGTTCAAGTCTGCGTAAATGCGATTTTCTGACATTCTTGCTCCCCCTTCTTTTTTCCTCTCGCTGCTGTTTTTAAAATGGTACTCTGGACTGACAACAACTCATAGCTCCCGCCCCTCTAACCTTCAGGAGGAAGTTCTTTGCTCTGCTTCTGTCATTCAGAAACTCATAATGAGAAAAGAAGACTACTTCTAATTGATCTTTTGGTAGTAGCGTGTTAAATGTAAGGTGGTGGAGCCTTGATGTGGTCGCCTTTGTTGGGAAGTGGTTCTGGCATTAGTAGCATTTTGAGTTTCAAAAACTTGACACCCAGCTCCCCCTTCCCCCCTTTCTATTTGGAAAGGACAAGTTTTGTTACATGAAATGGAAAGGAGAAGAAACATAGAGAGCTTCAGAAGTCAGCCCCAGGAAGCAGAGGGAAGCTCTCAGGGTGGACCCATGGCACATCATGGGGAGCAGCCCGCGGAGTCCAGAGGCAGCGCTCTCAAAAGCAGCCATCTGAAAGCACGACACATTTGCCCCGGTCCATAGAGAAAGGTACTCAATGCTGCTGAAACAGGACGCTGCCTAATGTGCAGAGGCAGCAACTAGAATGAGTTAGTAATTAGTCAGGTTAGTAGTTAGTTTAGGTTATAAACAAGACAACCCCTAGGCTATCCAGCTTTTTAATTGGCGCGTGACCAATGCTTTCACAGAGCAGGAGGTGGCAGCTATGTGGACACTGTGCTGTGAATCATTGTTACAGGAAATATCCTAGCTCACAGCAGCATTTGCCAATTGAAAATGCCAGGTTTAGTTTTTTGCTGATGGCAGATGAAATCTGCCAGCAGAAGCCCGATCACCCAGCCTGATGTGCCGGTCGACAGCAGCTCAATTTGATGTCAGCAGTGTGCCCTGGCAGCCAAGAGGCCAAATTGCCTCCTGGGGTGCATCAAACACAGCGTAACCAGCCGGTCAACAGAGGTGATTATCCCGCTGTGTTCAGAGATGGTGCAGCCTCACCTTGAATACAATGCGCAGTTCTGGGCCGATGTGGTTTAACCCCAGCTGGCAACTAAGCACCACACAGACACTGCCTCCCGCCCTCCCCCAGTGGCCCGGGGGAGAGAATTGGAAGAGTAAAAGTGAGAAACCGCGTGGGTTGAGACAAAGACAGTTTGACAGGTAATGCAAAAGTCACGCACACAGGCAAAGCAAACCAAGGAATTCATTCACTACTTCCCATCGTCAGGCAGGTGTTCAGCCAGTCCGTGAAAACAGGGCTCCTTCACATAGTTTGGGAAGACAAAATGCCATCAAATGCACATATCCTTTTTCTTCTTCCCTCAGCTTTATATGGCTGACCATGACGTCATACGGTATGCAATATCTCTTTGGTCACTTGAGGTCAGCTGTCCCAGCTGTGTCCCCTCACAACTTCTTGTGCACCCCCAGCCTAATTGCCGGTGGGGTGGCATGAGGAGTAGAAAAGGCCTTGATGCTGTGTAAGCACTGCTCACCAGTAACTAAAACATCCCTGAATTATCAACGCTGTTTTCAGCACAAATCCAAAACACAGCATCATACAAGCTACTATGGAAAACCTTAACTTTATCTCCAGCCAAATCCAGCACAGGGTCCCACCACTGAAGAAGGATGTGAAGGTCCTTGAATGCATCTAGAGGAGGGCAACCAAGCTGGTGAAAGGGCTGGAAGGCGTGTCCTGTGAGGAGTGGCTAAGGACTCTGAGTTTGTCTAATTTGAAGAGAAGGAGTCTGAGGGGCAACCTCATTGCTCTCTACATCTTCCTGGGGAGGGGAAGTGGAGAGGAAGGTGCTGACCTCTTCTCGCTGCTATCCAGAGGATAGGAGGCATGGGGATGGTTCAAAGCTGTGCCAGGGGAGGTTAAGACTTGAAATTAGGAAGCATTTCTTTACAAAAGGGTGGTGAAACACTAGAACAGGCTTCCTAGAGAGATGGTTGATGCCCCAGGCCTGACAGTGTTTAAGAGGCATTTGGACAATGCCCTTAACAACATGCTTTAACTTTTGATCAGCCCTGAAGTGGTCAGGCAGTTGGACTAGACAGTCATTGTAGGTCCTAGGTCCCTTCCAACTGGAACTATTCTTCCCTTCCCTTCCCTTCCCTTCCCTTCCCTTCCCTTCCCTTCCCTTCCCTTCCCTTCCCTTCCCTTCCCTTCCCTTCCCTTCCCTTCCCTTCCCTTCCCTTCCCTTCCCTTCCCTTCCCTTCCCTTCCCTTCCCTTCCCTTCCCTTCCCTTCCCTTCCCTTCCCTTCCCTTCCCTTCCCTTCCCTTCCTTTCTCTCTTGCCCTAATTAAATACAAGGGAGGATGAATGTGTGACTCAGTACTAACAGTTTTGCTGTGACTTGCTGCATGACTAGCACACCCTTGCTGTGACTTCGCTGGATGATTCTCTTGGAATCTCATGGATTCTCTTCATGGGTTTGCCTTCAAGGCAAATTTTTTTTTTTTTTTTTTTTTTTTTTGGCTGTGCTTCAGTTATAGCCAACTATCCATCAACATAACTATCATCAGATTTGCTCTTCTAATTCTCATGTATACATTGGGGGAAAAATAGAGGAAAAGAGAACAGCAAGTGATTCGGTTTTTGTAAAACTGGATTTCATAGATTTGCTATAGAACAGAGTATAAGGTCTATTTGTCAGTAAACACCAAGTCATTGCTTCGTTACTACCTGGCAATCAGCAGGTAAATCCCCTGCCATGCAGTCACTGATGGATACAGCATCACTGCATCACACTACACAGCTTTTCTGATTTAGAACAAACTATATGAGAAAGTATTTTTTATGAAAATAAAAGAAAATGCCAATGCCCGTTGAATCTATTTCTTCCAAAGGCCGACAATTTTCTATTATGTAAGTATCCTCTCGTGTTCAGGGCCATCAAATCTGGAATACCCTGCTAACAGGCGGTAACTACAGAGACTTCTTCAGCGGGCCAGTGATCTGTTCTGGTATTCTGTCCCTCACTTCCTGTCCTCAGAGGCCAAGATAAGCCAAGCAAACACCAGCTGTGTGAGAGAAAGAAGAGGAAGTGAAGCAGTTTCTTTGGTGGTTGATGACTCAGAAGTGCCTACTGCAGTCAAGCGAAGGTTTGCAGTGGCCCTCAGACCTGACAGCGAGTGGTATCCAGAAATATTGTGACAGGCAGCCCGCTCTGGAATACTGATATCTCTGATTCGACCAGTCTCGTTTCTCTGGAGTTCCTGGGGGTGGAAGGAAAGAGGGAAAAATAAAATTACATTTACGTTGGGAGCCACAAGACTCTGGCATAACACTGCAAGTTTTGAATGCGTTTTAGTCAGTTTTCTTATTGTCTGGATGTGTAACCAGCCACCTCAGAGA
The DNA here is from genome assembly GCA_008658365.1 of Alca torda. Classification (NCBI taxonomy): domain Eukaryota; kingdom Metazoa; phylum Chordata; class Aves; order Charadriiformes; family Alcidae; genus Alca; species Alca torda. Next base: position 77,615,336 of record CM018076.1, read on the forward strand.
AAGTCACGCCATGGGTCTCCCCTCTGACAGCAGAGAAGCTCGCTGAGCGAGGGGAGGAAGATGGAATTCAACTTCAGATTTTTCCCTCATTTACCTTTAAGATGAGTGGGTACCAGACAGACACACTGAAATGCAGTGATGGATTTGTGTCATTTCAGTCTGGAAAAGAGAAGACTGAGGAGGGATCTTATCAACGCTTATAAATACTTAGAGGGTGGGTGTCAGGAGGATGGGGCCAGGCTCTTTTCAGTGGTGCCCAGTGACAGGACAAGAGGTAACGGGCACAAACTTGAACATAGGAAGTTCCATCCAAACATGAGGGGAAACTTGTTTACCCTGAGGGTGGCAGAGCACTGGCAGAGGCTGCCCAGAGAGGCGGTGGAGTCTCCGGCTCTGGAGACACTCGGAACCCGCCTGCATGCATTCCTGTGTAACCTGCTCTAGGTGACCCTGCTCGGGCAGGGGGGTTGGACTAGATGATCTCCAGAGGTCCCTTCCAACCCCTACCATTCTGTGATTCTGTGAGGTAAGCTACGTTCCATGTATGTGGACTTTCTGGGTCACCGTAACTCCCTTTGTATGCATGTTGTCTGAGGGACCTTCAGCACTATTTTATTCCTCATTCCGTCAAAAATGCCCTGCCATGGCATCGCCCCCTAGGCACTGTTATATTACCAAGATGCAAGAGGGATTTTTCTCTTTGGGGAAGAATTTTTAGCTTTCTTAGTTGAAAGTTAAGTAATTACTAAACATTTCTTGGACAGTTACTTGCAACTGCAGCCTAAGAGAGCGGATTTTGTAGTTCAGGTAGTCCCTTTCAGGTCCTGTAACCAGGGGTAAGGTATGACCAGCTGGTGTTACCCAGGGTTTTGTGTGTTGGCTCTATCTCTCAGCTGTGCTTTACTCTTGGAACATCAGAGCTGCCTCCATTTTCCTGGCCACATATTGTTCAGAAGGGGGACTTACTTACATTAATGGTTTTAATCATGACTACTTGATCTGCCTCCTTGGCTGCTTTCTCTGCAATTTTGACAGTCTCATTGTCCCAGTCAACAAAGTCCATGGCCATCATGCCTTCCACTGGACTGGGGAGAGAGTAAGGGGCAATGGGGAGGTGGAGAAGAGAAATGATGAGAAGGTGTGGAGGGAGGAAAAGAGAAAGGAAGGGGGAAAAATGATAAAGGAGCAGAGATTGTTAAAGTATCACAGTTGATAGATTCCTGCAAGAAGGGAGCTCAACGTGACAGATCCAGGTACACGGTTCGCTCTTCCCTACCAGCAACATTTCATTATTTTTTCCATTAGCATTCTTCATAGCTACATTTTACTCTGCTACCTCCAGAAATGTCTTAACTCTGGACTCACTCTGTGGCCTCCTGCTTGAGTACATGCGCAACATACAAAATGTCAGGGTAGCCCATGCAGCTGGAGATGTTGTTACGGGGGTAGTAGAAGAGGAATGTGAGACACATCTCATTCATGGTGCTTGGCCCACCCTGCAATGACACAAGGATGACTCAAAGGTCTGCTGAGACACAACAAGGAGACTATTTCTCCTCGGGAAAACACTCTTGTTCACAGCTCACAAAGATCCTGTGTGGTTAAAAAAAGTAATTGATTTGTTTGATGGTTAGAAAGAGAGAATCAAAGCATCCTTTGACAAGAGTTTGATAGATAGGCTGCTCTGTGGTTTTATTGCCTAAATCTACTTATCCTCTCCTTCAGGAAGACTACCGTATTTGTATTTCAATCTACAAGATCCCCAAATCTTTGGAAAATTCAACTAAAACATTCAGGGAATCATCTCCAGATCAGAATTTTTCAGTTGATCCCTACTTTTGGAAGAGGCCCAACCAAATCAGTATTGCTCTCTGTGAATATAAACTCTAATCCTCTTTATGTCAAATCTTAGTTTCTTATGCACATTTCTAAGTGCAATAACGTCATTAACTCCTTTGCATGGCATAAACTCTAAAATAAGTTATGAAGCTTGAGTATAACAATAATTGCTTATGAGTTAAGTTCTCCAAAACTGATGTCTGGTCTAAATAAGAAGAACCAAAATGAATGTCTTCATATTTTGAGAAGTCCAAATCAAATCGAGATTATGTAATTTTCTGTATTTGACATCTGTCTGCCCACTACATCCAAATGTCTGATGACTGAAAATTGACTTAGCTGCAAGTTTCACTGCTTGCACTTGACATTTTGGGCAAGAGTTACGTTGTATAGTATCAGATGCAATATATCTTTGGGATCTGTTCGTAAGCCTCTAGTAGGAGGGTCTTGCTGGAGAGCTGGAAAGCAACTGTGCAAGGCATGCCTCAGTATGCCTATGATACTGCATCTGACAGAAGAAACTTTTACCAGGACTGTACTTGCTTGGGGAAGAAGGGTATGTCTGCCCAAAGGATTTTCATGGTGATAAAGAAATTTCAAATGTAACGCAATATTTGTAGGTAGAAAAACAAACTTACAAAAGTAATCCCTGACCGATCCAGTGTCTGAAAGGTGCATTCGACCAGGATCTCATCCCCCTAGGGAACACAGTAGGTCACACCATCAGAACCGTACAAGCAAAGCACACAAAACAATCTCTTGCAACACGGGCAACCACAAAACTGTGAAATCAATGGGCCACAGCCTCAGATGGAATGAAGGACAGAATATGTCGACATGCTCTAAAAACTCTGGTGCTCGCCACTTCTCAGCCCGCCTGCCCAAGGCTACATCCCAGGGGAGGAATGTACCGGTTTGATTATGAGGATTTCCTTCATGTCCCGAATCTCCTGCAGTCTGAAGTCATACTTATTGTCCTCACAGATGATCCCCAGCTGCTCACCATTCCTGGGGAAGACAAGCAAGGGGAGAAAGTTATAATGTTTCCAGGGAGGGGTGTGGAATAACCCATTCCTGGATGAATTGAACAGAGCTGAGAAAAATCCCCCCAGCAATCCTGCCTGACCTCTTTTGTACCTTAACTCACAGCATGTATTTCAGTGACAGTCAGTCCCAAACATACACTTGAAATTTCTCACCCAACCCTCTTTGGTCTGGAGTCCAAATATGGACTTTTTACATGCCAGTAATCATTATGCCTTGAAACTTTCACCTTTCAGATAACAGTCTGGGATCCTAGAAGTAAGAACTCCAACACCTGCATTACAACACACTGCCCTAAAAAAAAAAAAAAAGAAAAAGACTCTCTGAGCCTAGCAGAGTGGAGTTGGCAGGCTGTTTAGGACCTCTCTTTTAGATGCAGAAGTATCAAATGTGAATTCTTCCTTGCTGTTTCTACAGTGCTTTGTGATACTGCTTCTTAGGTGGCCTCTGCTCTGCTTGAGCACTTCTCCATCCACGTTACACGTCCTTAGACCTTGCTAAGTACATCCACAGAGCACACAGCAAGGTGCATCAGGGCACCCAGCCCACAACTCCTTGTGGTGCTCATGGCCAGGCTGTCCCAGCAGCTGCCGCACACCCTGCTTGCTCGTTGCAGGCTCGCTCTGTGACTGCTGGCAGCTCTGAGCAGGTGAACTGCTAGGCTCATAACGTTCTCCAGCTACATCTTATAGCAAAATGGGTTCAGGAGGGAGAAACCTGTCTTGGAGGCCAGCTTCACAGAAGTTCAAGTCAAGAAAGAAGATTTCCCATCATGTGGCACATGGTTTATATATACCATGCGACTTGCATAAAGAGCAGGAGTCAAAAGCTATTGCTATTGTCTGGAATAAAATAGCTCTGGCTAAGTCACTCATACTGACTATGTGTGACTTTTGGCCTGTGCTGGGGTATTCAGGATTTAAGACCTGAAAAGGAGACAGACCTACCCCTAAATTGCTATCAAAGATCATGATCTGCTATATTCTGCCAAGGTCAACCTCCAAATTGTCCAGGGCCTCCACTAATTGGACAAGTGACTAAGAACATCATAGTTATCCTACAAGTTACAGGGAAAATCCCAGAAAAAAAATAGTCACTGTGCCTGAATCACCTCCATGCAGAAGGTGTTTCAAATGCTTGACCTTCTACTCTGGAGCCTGTCCTTGAGATGACTCCTTGAGATGGTCCTAACATGGTAAAGTCTGTAAAGCTCCTTTATCAGATATATGCTCACCCTAAGTAAGATGAACTGCTGCCTTAGTCCTCTCTAGACTGACCTCAGGTGATTCCTAGCAAAGGGACAGAACCTTCCATTTTCTTCTGAAGCTTAAGGAAAACTCTACTAATTATATCACTCCCTGCTACTTGGAGCATGCACATGGAAGGTGTTAGCCAGAGAGATGGAGGGAGGCTCATTCCTCTTCTCTTGCTGCCTAGCATAGCAATCCAAGTGTCAGGTCAATTTGGGCTGGAGACCGCTAGCATTGAAACTGAGGGATGGCTTTGAAGCCAATAGGTTTTATTGATGTCTGCTTTGCTCCTTTTCCCATTTTTCTGAGGTTGCCTTTGAAGGAGCTTCTAGTCATTTGGTCCCATTTCTTCACATACTGGGGAGCGGGTAGAGAGACACAGGGCCAGGGTGTTTAAGCCATGTTTGATTGTAGGGTGCCAGTTTCAGGATAACTGAGGAAGGCCATCTTCAAGGGCAGATGTGCAACTTGGGAACAACTTAGACTCTTCTGAATGATATTTCATATGAGTGCTTAGAAGCCAAACTAGACAACATCTGCCCTGTTCATAACTCAGCTTTGCACTTGTTGTGGGGGGGCAGGCACTCTCCTGTCTCCCACAGCTTGCCTGCAGTGCAGTGCAGTTCAGGTTCCCTGCAGACCTACGTGATCAACTCAGTATGTGTGGAGTTTCTGCAGGGTGAATCAGCATGTGAGGCAGTATGTGACACAGTGCAGGCATCTGGGGATTTGGTGTCAGAGCACAGGCAGCTAAGGAGCAGGCAATGCCAAAATTTCCCCTTGCCTTCTAGATGGAACTCACATCACATCCTAGAGTGTGCACCAGCAATGCCATGTAGACAGGCAGGGAACTTGATCTTGAAGGTGTCACATTGAGCACTCTAAGATTACAGTGTTGCTGTGACATCTCGGACTACACTCATATGCTAAATATCACAGGATCATGGATTGTTCTTTGGCTCACTGGCACTGACTAAGTGTCTGCCTCCCTGTAACTGTCTGCAGCGTGATGCTTGGCTTATGTTGGGTTATTCCGAAATTAGAAACCTAAGGAGAAGATAGGCCTTATACCTATACTAGCAAGCACATGGACCTCTGTGATGTCTCTTTGGCCTACAGCACAATAATTTTTTAGTTCTGGGTTTTGTTTTGTTTTCAAATTCTAAGCATCTGAAGTAGAGCTCAAATGCTATGCTGCAGACCATGACTGGCTATTTTCATAGCTTGAAACTGAGAATGCATGCTTCATGGGCTGGGGTGTGATCAGAGAGCACATAGGGGTGCTGAAGTCTGTAGTGTGGGAGAATGGTGGAGGAAACCAAACCCAGTGTAGTTTTGCCCATGCAAACTGGTACACTCAGTCCCCAGAACTGTGCCTGTGTAGCCTCAGGGTGAGCCTGGTGAACAGGACCAAGCTATGCAAGGGCACTGTCTAGCAGCTTAGTGTGGACAAGCAGTAGTCCAGTGCTTGAGCTCACTGCCTGGACCTGTTTTATTTAACAGGAGCCACAGTCCCGGACTCATACTCTCTGCTCAGCTGACCTCTCTTTCCTGAGGAGCTGGTTCTTTGTACTACAATTCAGACACTGCAGTCTCTTGCACTAACAGACAGATGAAGACTAACCTGGCAACATCATTCTCATCCACTCTAGCCAAAGAGGCAGGGACTGATCCTGTGACACAGGCAGCAATACTGGGAGTTTGCTTCTCTTACCGGTATTGAGCAGCTTTCACTCCTCTGCCAGACAGGTGGGTGTGAAGCAAGTAGGCAAAAACATGCAGATCTGGAATCAGCATCCCATTCATCTGCAGTTCAAAATGAAGTAGGTCAGAGCCTGACAGTCACAGCTTAGCACCAAGTTTCAGGCCTGCCCATCAGGTCAAAAGCTTGATGGAACTTGTGTAATTGTCAGCTTCACTTTTTTTTTTTTTAAAAGGGAAGTTTAAGGCTGTTTCCTCAGGTAGGTCAGTACTGATTGAAAGGCTGTCCTGGAGAGCCCTTCTGAAAATTGCTCTTCTGGCTTTAGATACTGTGGCACAGTTGTCTGAGTTTGTGATATCTCATGCTGCATACTGTAACCATATCTTGCTATCAGATATGTAAAAAAACTAAGACAAGATACAGGAGAGGTAATAAGTTAAACACACAGATACATGAACTCTAAGGAAGAGCAGGTAATAGAAAGAGTAAAAGCAGAAATTGTAAGATGCTGATCAATGGGCCATTAAAAGAATGATCAAAATGTAAATGTTAAAAGATTCAAAGAAAATATTTGAAAACTGATGAAAAGAAGCAAAACAAGATTACCTCAGGCCTCATAAGAGAGAGCAAGCATATGGGTTGTTCAAGCGGGATTGTGGGACTGTGTAAAATTTATCGGATGTTCTAAGTGGATTGTGGGAATGTGCAAAACTTATTGTGGGATGCTTAGGGAAGAGGTCAAAGGTAGGGAAAGAAAGAAACAGACATGGGAAAATGGAGAGAGGAAGAGGAGAATCCAGTGGTACTTAAGCAGACAGCTGGTCAGTATGTTTGTCTGACCAAACCTGGTACCTGATCACTGCAATCTAGACTATCGTATTAAAACTCTGTTCCTAACTATTTTCTCTGTAAATGTGCTCTGTATACTGCGTATATGCATGTCCCTATGTTTTTGGGATAGGATGATCCACTAGGGAAGTTCAAGCTAGCAAGACCCAAGGTCCAGTCACAGACTGTGTAAAAGGGCCCTGGATCTGGGCACAGATGCTAAAAGGACTTATGATCTGGACCAGAAATCAGAGAGATCATCAAATGTGATTACTTATGGGAGCTGGGTGAGTGTGCTTATGGTTATGTTCCTCTAGTGAACTTTAAGCCTGATTAGTCAGACAGGAGGAAGAGGATTGGGCCATTTGTGTTGTCCATGCTCATGTGGGTGTTGTTCATGCCTGCATGGTGCCTGTAAAGATACTGTACTCGTTTCTGTGTCAATGTGTTTGTGGCAGCTGAATCTGCTCTCTGAGTGTGTGTGTTTGGGTAGGATGGGGTTGTCTATATCTTTGAAGTTTTCCCCCAGCAGTAGCACCTGCTGGGCCTGGGAAAGGGGAAAGTGGCAACCTCACATCTAGCAGTCCTGGAGGAACCTGTGAATCCTGTGGATCCCACAGTCCTCCAGAGCCAATTATTGTTAGCCCCCTCTTGGCTGTGATTTGAGGGATGTTAGATCTCCACTCTAGAACTATCTTCTTGACCTGAGAAAGAGCACTTATACCTGGTGTAGAAAGGTACTGCCTTCCTACACCAGTACCACACACATATGGCAGGATAAAGGCCTCTTGCATGTGGTGGCATAGACTCCCTTGGGGGTCTTGGGAAGCACTACATCCTTTGGGTTTTGTTTCCCTTTCACTTAGATGGGGTGAACGGGTATTCAAGCCGTGGTTCTAACACGCTTACACAGTTCTGCTAACTCTTGGTCCAAACCTTGGGTCTCTGCTGAGCAGTTTTATTGGAATAGATATTCATTTTGCAGCATGCAGAAACGGAGGCTAAGATGGCACCCTGCACCAAATGGCTTTTGGACATGTCTAGAGCAAGATGAAAAACCAAAGTGGGAAAGATCAAGAAGGATTTCACATGGCTTTCCACACACTCACTTCATCAAACTGGCTGGAATTGCAAAGGCCATAGGATCTGTAGGATTCTGCTCTGGGAGGAATGAAATGTACAGGGAAAGTGAAGATGCCTGTTTGCAGAACCCCCACATCATATTTCCGTAGCTCTGGAGTATAGTAGATTCGTACCCCTGAGCTGTCGATCAAACCTGAAAAAAAAAATGACCGCTCTTTCAGCAATGACTCCAGAAACAGCAGAAGCAGGGCCTGAAGCAACAACACATATAGTGTTTCTTTCCTAGTCACAGGCTGGGAGCAGGCACAGATTAACAGGAAGGTCTAAGCCTTCCACCCTACCCCTGTGGTATGGTTCTCTGTAATTTACAGCATATTAAGTCATGTAAGGTGCACAGCTGCACAGATCTTCACTCATAGTACATCTGGATCCAGCCCCACTTGCAGTTTCAGATGATTCCCATAAAATCACTCCCCCCTTTGTTTCCCCTTCTGTAAAATGAAAGCATATACTGTGGTGGCATTCTTCATCACCATCACATAGGGATTGAGAGCTGTAGGTCATGGCAGAAGCTTGAGGTGGTATTATTAGGCTTTCAGGACTTTATCCTAACTATTGGTACACCTATTTCTCCAACAGCCACTCTGTCCCTTCCTTTTTCCCCAAAATGCCCACATTTCCCTGACATTTTCCCTAAGAGTCCTGCTAGTATCACAGCAGGAAGATGTGCTCAGCTTTTTCAGTGGTAAGACGTGTCCAATCTAAGTGGATATAACTACCTATGTTCCTAAAGTTAATTTAAGTTCTTCCTGAATGGGAGCCCAGGCCAGTTTCTTCTTACTGTCCTGAAGGCTGTACCGAGCAGCATACTGAAGTGTCTCATGTAGAAGCTGGTTTCTAATAAGCATGTAGGTGAGGTCTGAGGCTTCCATCCTGAGGCTGTTTGTCAGACAACTGCCGAGCATTACCCACCTGGTAACAAGTCAAAATTGCTGTAATGGATTTCTAGTCGGACATACTGAGGATCCCAAGGTGTCCCTATGGAAATTGCAGCTTCATCTGGAAATTGGTAAGACTTGTGGAAAGAGGAAGAGGAGGAATAAAGTTATATGAAGTAGTTAGTTTTTAACTCTGTTGTTTCTTGATTGAAAACTTAAAAAAAAAAGTTCTTCTTCTCTTGCATCTCTGAATATTTATTTAGACACTGATAGAAATCAAAATGTTGTGGGAAATTCTGCCAGTTCCATTTCTTTTCCTTCTGAATTGGAACAAGGAAGAATTTTCAAAATTTTTTTTTTTCATTTGCCCCTTTGATTGGTTTCATTTTTATTTTTGTACTATACTTAGTAGGAAATGGTTTTAGAATGTGTATACTCGCAGCAAATTTCACATCAGTATCGGCACTGCATAATAGAAAATCTGAATAAAATTACTGTAAGGGTTTTGTCTAAAATGTGTTCCCTTCCTCTCTTCTCCCCATGCACAAAATGCATTTTGCTCTGAAAGGCAAAGTGACCATCACAAGATAGATGATAATATTTGTGCAGCACTGACTCGGCCACTCAGCCAGAAACATCAGTTTCACTGAACTTTTAATTTTACTCTGCTGAAAAAGAGGCAGAGGCGGTAGGAAAAAAAAAAAAAAAAGGCAGAAAGTGGGTACACTTCTTTCTGTTACACAAGACTAGCACAAGGAAAATTTTGTGAAATTAATGGCAACATTATCGAAAGGTTGGAATGAAAGCCTTCTTATGTGACATACAAAACTTGTTTAATGCAGGTATGATAATAACCTACACACATATGCAGAGTATCGAGAACTACGTAGAAATTGACAGCACCACCTGATGCAGCAGAAGTAGAGTTGAGTGGGGACAGTATGAGGAAAATTCCCCAGTTTGGCTGGCCCTGCAGGACTGCTGGGTCTTAATGGACAAGCTGACGAGAAGGTTACTACTGTTCAGAACAAAAAAAACGGGGAAGGGAATGGGCCCTGCAGACTCACCTCTCCTCCGACGGCCCAGCCCACAAGCACCTGAGAGCACAGGGCAAAATCTGGATTGGCTCCATAGCAATCATCTATGCCACTGGGTAGCACACTGGCATTGCCACAGGCATAAACAAGAATATGATGAACCAAGGATATGTTGTGGGGTGTTATTACAGGTTCAAACTGTAACCAAAAGAAAGACTGAAAAAAGTTACTGTCAACCCTAAAACATTTCTTTCTCAGGCAACCAGAAAGAGCAGTTAAGCATAGCTTAGGTGATACAATCTGACTTGCAAAATGGATGGTAAAGTGGATGACGATTTATCAACTCATTTTGGTACGCACCCAGCAGAGTCCATTTGTCCAGAAAAGATTTGAATCTTCCTCTAAAGCATCTCTCCTTAATCAGAATCATGGGGGTGTCTATTTGACCTGTTATGCTGGGAAGTGTGGTTCCAGACTAGAAATGTAAATAGTTTACCTCATATACTATTTTCTTGGCTGCAAAGCAGCGTAAGGGACCTTGATCTCAGGTTCACTATAATTCACTGCTCCCTCAGTTGTGCCAAAAGTACTATAATCAAGATAGTTTAAATAAACCCCGCAAATAACCTGGAATGGCTCATTAACCACTGAACTTTTTACCAGCACTGATGAGATCAGGCCTCAAAATCCTGATGTTACCCTGACAGCTGACTAAAGCTCCTGAGTTTGTTCTGTAGGATTAACTGTCACATGCTTCTCTTTTCCAGTCCACGAAAATTCTTTGTTATGAAATTTTGCCTTATGCCATTTCAGTGGAACATCTGTTTTTAAACCTTCAAAACCCACAAAACTAAGAAGAGTTACTTGACCTTGAAGCAAAGTTATCTTAACTTGAGAAGTAAACTAGTCTTTCTTTGCAAAGTTCCTGTTTCTTTTTTTGCTCTTCTTCTTTGCATATTGAATCTTGAAAACATGACTGCAAAAATGTTAGGTTTGCTTTTTATACAAATATTCTTAGGAATTTCCGAGAACAAAAGCAAAAGTCATTTCAAATATAGAAAATTCTGGAGGCTCCTTTTGCTCTCAAAGATACCAATAGGTATCATGGCCTGAGCTCACTGTACTGAGACATCAGACTTGTAGCAAGGTTTTTTCAGGAGTGATGTACATGAAGACAAAGGTACTTCCAAAGCTAGAAATAAGACAGAGCTTATTTCCACACAAGCCAGACAAATTAGCTGGCTCATCCCAATGGCAGTGAAGGACAGATGGAATGCTCCCAAGTTTTTACTAAAATGCTGTAAAAGACAGCTTTGTACACATGACTGAAGGAGTAAGTCTGTTCTGTCCTGTTTTTTCCCCAGTAATACAACCTGCAAATTTACCTTGTAGATATGGTGTTTCTGATTGACCATGGGCAGTGGGATAAAGGTACAGGCGTACTTGGTTTCTTCAAGTGGAACAGCAAACTGAAAAAGAAGCAGACACATGAGTCATCTGAAGGTTACCCCTGCAACTCAATAATGTGCACAGGGAATTGGAGAAGCCAAAGGGAGGCAGTGCAAGAAGAATCAGACCCAGAAGGGGAGGGGGCAGGAAGGATGATGCATTTAGCAAGCATTTGATTGTTTTTTGGTTGCAATGAGTGAGGTCAAGAAGATGAAACTGTATTCTGGCGAAGGGCAAACACATTTGTCAGCTCTACCTGGTCTTGAATTCATTTTCTTTCAGATTTTTTCTGTATTTTTCCAAAAGGGAATTGCATTACTAATGTACGTATTGTAACAGGAACTGAGCATAGGAAACATCCATTCTTTTCAATCAACATTTTTAATTGCCTATTTTCTGGAGTCACAAGCACAACACATGATAGCTCTAATCCCACAAATCTTTACGTAAAAATAGTGCCCCTCTTTACTATGGAATATTGCCCATGCTGATCAGCAGATGCTGCTGCGTCTTGAGTGAGTGCTGACTGTGTGGGCTGATGCTGTTTAAAGAAGGAAGGTGTTAATGCAATACCACACTAAGCTGGTACTTTTGAACTCCATTTGACAAGGATGGCGCATGTACCACGAGGTGATGCTAATGGGGGGGCTCCAGATCTCCTGGTTAATCCTTCCATCTGACACCAAGATGCAGCATAAATTAATATTGGAGGCAGCACACAGAGTACTGTACATTGCATTTTCTGAGCTTTTAGCCAGACTTGCCACTGAGCATTCAAATGCTCTCACATTATTTCTCTCCTCTGTGATATTGTGGAATTCCCACAAAACAAAGATGAGAATCAGTAAATATCTTCAGTATATTATAGATATTTTTCTACGTGGATGGGACAATAGACCTGTATACATACATGCCTGAGTTAATAATTATATTGCAATTCAGTAGCACCACCACCTCTGTTTGGCTCCTTAACACTCTAGTCGAGGGAACAGACTACACCTTGCAGCATTTTCCTAACAAATAAGCCCTTACCCTCCACACAGCAAGCCTTCCCTTCCCACTTTATTCCTACTCTTGCCAGTTCTATTTCTGTGTTTCCAAGATCAGTCATTTTTTGATCTGTGCCATCCAAACCTCCAGCATGGACATGATCAACTTTGCAAAGAAAGGCAGGAGGAAAATTTTCTAACATGCCAGGTAAAGCTCTTGTCCAATACTTACATTGTCCAGCCTCAGGTCATAGGTGAAGAATATTTTGGGGTCAGTTGAGTCAGATGGGGCTCTGTACCTCATCAAGAAAACAGACTTGGAGAATCTTTGTCCTTTAAAGAACTGGACTATGTCATCAGTACCAAAGGCAGTAATGAGACGTACTGTGTCCACCTGTAATGGGAGTGTTTCATTGGAAACTCTCCTTCTTTCCTTACCATCAACTACACACACAGGTGTTCACCTCACAATCACATGCCTTGCACCACCACGGATGTATTAAAGTGCAACCCACATACTAACCATGTGCAATTAAAAATAATCTAAAACAATATAACTGTGTGTATTTGGTATGTACCCAGACACTCAGTCAATATGTCAGAACACACAACACAAAGCAGTTTAACACACAAGATTTGTCTTGTCCAGACAGAAACATGAGCAAGCAGAGGCAGTTCATTTATCTGTATATACTATTAATGCGCTTTGGGAAATTTTTACTAAGAGACTTACACAAATCTAAGAGAACTGTAGTCCCCTGATTCCCCATTAACAGCTACTATTGAGCATGAATGTACTCAATGATCCTCCTGGATCTGCCCCATCATGTAAGGACAGCAGTAGCCATGGAACTCTGGACTCTTCCCATTCAGAATGGGATCATATCTCTTTCAATTAGTAAAGGTCATTAAGAAGGTTTGTAAATACAAAGGCATCTATCCAGTCATTTTCACATGAATTTGAACTCTGGAAAAATAGCTAATGTACACCTAATTCTGGACAAACATTTTTGAGTGGGCTAAGCCTGCCTTGGTAACGCTGATTTACCCAGAGGTCCCTCAAGCAAAGGTAAAACAGTGAAAACAGTGTCTGTATATATAGAGTTCTGAAATTGTGTGCATTAGTGTGCTTGTGAACCTTGGCAAAGCATATTTTTGAAAAAACTCTGACTTAAAATACCAGTTTGGGTTGGCCAAGTTTTTAATGTCAGTCAATACCAGTATAAAGCTGGTATTGCTTCAAGAGAGAAGCACTCCAATTATCAAAGCATTCTGAATTTTCTAAACATTCAAGAGAGAAGGACTCCAATTATCAAAACATTCTGAATTTTCTAAACAGAATTCTTCCTAAAATACTGCCTTATATTAGACAAATAAAACCCTCATCTCCCATTCTAGATTGTTTTTTTATATGTGGTAAACAAGAGAGAGACAGACAAATGAGCAAAATTTTGAAGAGCTGTGTTCAAACTTAAGAAAAAGTTGAGATTTATATCTTCCTGTCATCCTCAGATCTGACCCTGCGGATGGGTCCCCAATGGGACATAAGAGCAGGTTTGTTTGGGATGTTGCTTGAGCAGTCCCCTTTCTTACTGTGATATCCAGGTCATTTGGGTCGCATGTCCGGAGGTGTCGTTTGAACAGCATGGTGGTGGAGGTCTCATTCTCTGTCACTGACAGCAGTTGGTAGTCCTGACTGTCATCTTCCTCAAGGGTTGCCTCATCTACCACATGATAATCCTGGGAAAGAAACAGCGGTGAAAGCCATAGAGAGAAGGAGAAGAAAGGGAGAGGGAGAGGAAAGCTTCCTACACCCCAAGAAGTCATGTTTCCAAGTACTGCTGGTGGGATATGAATAATTATCCAAGCATTTCACTCTCCAAAAAGCTCCTCTGCTCTCACGGGTGATTTCCACAAACCAATTGAAGAGAACTCACATCCAGTCCCTTCTATATGCAGCTGCTCAAGGAAAAAGCAGGCCCTGGGTCCCATCACCCAGACAATGGCCTGGACAGGATGGATCCTAGAGGATCTTCCCTTCTTCCTGAGTGACATGCTGCACGCTGGGACATTTTATCACATCTGGCTCAACCACACACGGTGGGAAATTAAATAAGTCCTGTTGAAAAACAGAGGCAGTTCAAAAGTAAAATCTTTTGGGCATACTAAAGCTTCTACTTTAACTTTTAGGTTTTCCATACCACATGGAAGCTGGGCCTGGTTGTGGATGCTAAGTTCTCCTATAAACTAACCAATGGTTTTAGCAGCATATGCATAGTGAAAAAAAAAAATAGCATATAATCAAGGTCATCAAATGCAGTTGTTACTTGGAAAAAAGGTACAGAAAAATGAGACAGGGTTTGAAAGCACCTAATTGTCTAGTTCCTGCAGAAATCTCAGTGGGAACAGAATGGGCCACAATAACTGCTGCTATGAAAATATGAGGTGAAAATGTGGAACTGTACACACAGCTGCAGAAAGGGAAGAAGGATAAAAAGGAGTAAAGCTCTAAGTTGCCTGACTGAGATTGCATCATATTTTGTGGCAAAGGAGTTCAAATGACCAGAGATGAGAAGGCAGTAGCTGCAGACAGGATGAAAATCTCTCCTAGAGAAACATGAAATATAATAAGGCGTATGTCTCCCTAATGCACAGCTGTTAACTGCTACATGGAGGAGTTTTGCTGCAGTATTCAACTTCAGAGGGATAAAAGAAAAGAAAAAAAAATTACCAGACAACAGTCTGGTCAAAGAAGAATATCTTTATGTAAAATCCTTCCTGGTATTTTTTTCTTCCCATCTCTGTTCCTTTAAGTGATTCTTTCAAAGCCTGCTTACAGCTTTTGCTAAATTTCCCAGTATCTCCTCTAATATTCTTTCATCTTCTGGATTTTATCCATGGATTTGGACTTTGAGAATAATCTAAGCAACTTTTCTCTAACACAAATGCTCAGTTTACAGAGGGACATATAATAGTTTGAAAATATAGCTTTTTTTTTCCTACTGTTTTGAAATACCTGTTGCACCCTTTTATCATTAAAAGATCAAAATTCAAAGATAAGTAGTCTCCAAATGAGCTACTTGGAAATAAATAAATTATTTAAAATTCAATATACCTTATGAATGAGCAAGACAGTAAACAGCTGAAAAAAAAACTCCACCTTTGTGAAAACAAACATTTTTGGCAAGTTTTTTATCCATTGGACATTAATAAGATAATGACTTTGTTATGGTTGTGAAGAAT
Source organism: Alca torda (assembly GCA_008658365.1). Taxonomy (NCBI): domain Eukaryota; kingdom Metazoa; phylum Chordata; class Aves; order Charadriiformes; family Alcidae; genus Alca; species Alca torda. The sequence goes on from CM018076.1 coordinate 77,630,738, forward strand.
GCAAATGAAAAACCCCACTTAAACTTCATTTACAGTAACTAGCATATTTTTCCTTTAGACTTACTTTGCTTACTGGAATGTCTCCAGACTTAAATAATTGGAAGATATTTTCTGATAAATAAAAGAGTTGAAAAAACCTAAAACTTTTGTGGGACGGAAATTATTTTCTAACTTAAACAAAGAGTTTCAGCTACCAATGCAAAAAAAACCATTGAAAATGTTAAATATCTCTTCTGAAAATAATGGAATGATTAATATTTTTGAAACCAAACACTTCATTTTTTCCTTTCAGGAGGTTCTTTTAGGAGAAAATAAATGCTTTGGTTTTACCCCAAATCACTTTTAAAAAAATCATTACTAAAAAATAAAGAACAAGTGTTTCTTCTAAATTGATCGTATTTTTTTCCCTGGGGTCATTGACAGCCAAAAATTCCCTGTCTGTGTCACAATCACAAGAAGATTTCAAAAGTGGGTATTACAAGAGCCGTTTTGCAACTAACCGCTATAAGTAAAACTAGCTACCTTACCCCTCCCTCCAAAGTTCAACCATTTTAGACAAGCACCAAGACATATGTCATGCAAGACACATTTTACTGTTGTGTGAAAAGGGAACTGAAAGCAGTTGAACAAAATAAAACCACTATGACTGGCAAACACTTCATCAGCGTAAACTCTTTTTCTTTCTGTATCTGGATACCATTAAGCTGCCTGTTTCTCTTTCACAATTAAACCAAAACAAAACAACACCCAAGTCTTTTATTTAGCAGCCTCAGTGGCATTTTACTACTCTAAACTCCAGCTGTTTTAACATCAGGCATTTATCCTTAGTGGTTGCCTTTACAGACAATGGAAAAAACCAGCAAGTCCCATGGATGTCCTATCCAATTCCTATGGGAGACATTTAAGATGATCAGAAAGAAGCAACCTTTGGAGGTGAACACATGTCTCCACTTACTACAGAGGAAACCATGTAAATTAATCATAGAACAGCTTCAGTGAAGGAAAATATGAGAATTTCACATCTGACTCCTGGATGAACTGACCTCTGGTTTGGATGAATCAGAAGTTACACTCCTAGCAGCCTCTTCTAGCTTCATGGTAAGCGATTGTTGCAGTCATACCTAATTGCTTTCGGCTGTGGTTTTGACTTGCAGGTGTGATCAGTTTATTTGCCTAAACATCATCATCTAGTGCCATCTGGGATATCATAGGGTATCTCAGGTAGTTGTATGGGGCTAGAAGGCATGACACAGAACCTGCAGGAGACTTGGGCTCTTCTGGACTTTCAGACAGAGGCCATGCCAACTGAGCATCTCAAATGGCCTCGGACATCTATCTTTAGCCAGTTGAGCCCATGTGCTTTCAAGGCAATAAAATTAGAGCATGACCCTTGGCAAAAGGGGATGCAGAGGAAGTCTTTTCAACTTACAGAGAAATAGATGCTGCCATTTGGGAAGACACCTCCTATCACAATGTCAGATCCAGGCAACTCTCCGTGAGGGCTGAATCCAAATGCCACCCAGCCAGTTGTATGGACCCGCAGTTCAAATGACATCAGCTCCTGTTCATCATGGTCCCAGCGGAGGTAGACCATGTTTGAAGGATCCAGGAAGATAGAGAAACGCAGCGGTGGAGGTACAGGCTGGCCAGAACAAAAGTATGGGAAGAACAAGAGGAAGAGCATACCCTTGATTCCTGAGAAGGCCATCATCAGCAGAACCACTGCAGTTTGCGAGTCTTGCTGATACCTTGGGCAGGTATTCTGCTATGGGAGCCCAGTTTATATGTAAGTGCATGAGGCTGGGCCTATTGCCAGAAAGGAGGAGTGGAAACCCACTGTTCTATAGCCAATTTAACATGTAGGAAAGATAACACTTTACATAATATGTCCTGGCACCCTGCCTAAGTGAAATTGTAGGAGGTCATCCCATATACATCTTAAAACATTTTGAAGAGCTGTTTTGTTACTACACAACCAAAAAAAAGCAACAAAGTCTTTACTTCCTACCCAGTACTTGGGGTGGGTGAATGCTGGCTCTCCTCACCAAGGAAAGGGGTCTCTTCTGCCTAATTTGCCTTTCTGTTGCAAATGCTGAAATGAACTCTGACTATGCCACCCTGTTGTCTGGTGTGATGGTTATTTGCAAGTTTGTTGGGAATGGGCTGGTGACCCTTAGTGACATGGCTTATCAGAGGAAATGACTGTGCCACATAAAAAGGGGTCCTGAACTGTAGTCAACTAGTAGAATAAGAAAAATGCTTCATGCACTATATGTTGCTGGGAATGAGTAGAACGAGAAAAGGGCATCATTTGTTGCCCTGCCTAAGACCTTTCAGCATAATGATATGAAAAACAAAGAGCCTCAGCAGGTTTCCAACAATTTCTGCCAGGAAGTGCCTTGTGCATCTCATCTCCAATTTGCGCAGTAGCGTAATCCACTACAAAACATAGCCTGGGTCTGTGGATTTTGAAGGATGTGGTAATTTATTCCTAGTTACTTGATAGGAAAGCCTAGAAAAGCCCATTTGTATTAATCTTCTGAGACAAGTGCTCACAGAATAGATGAGTAACTGAGAAGGAGAGATATCTAATCTGATCTTCAGGGACAGGTCTTAAACAGATCAAATTGCATACAGATTGCTTGAATCCCAGGTTACTTTGTTGGCAGTCCTGCTTTAGACAGCAAGTATATTTGTGGTTTCTTTTGTGAATTATGTAATACAATGCCAACATTTTAAATTTTCTCTGCTCCAGAGAGGCCCAAGACACTGTTCTAGGGGCACTAGGCAGAGCTGAGGGACATGGTAATGCTAATCGAGTATTTCGAGGCCAGGACAGCACAGGGATATCAAAACTGGAGGACTACAGCCCCTGTGTGAGGAGAACCAAAGACAGAGTTGATCATGAAGTGGCGAAGGAATAAGGGAAGGGAATCTGCATGGCTGCATTAGGGTGCTTTGCAGAGCTGCTGGTGTGAGAAATTTTCACTTGCTAGTTCTCCACTCTTAAGCAGAAAGTCCCTTTCTCACATGGAGAGGAGCATGAGATTAGGGAATGCAACTGAGATGCTGCTGGAAGGCATGACTATCCTGGCATTACAAGGAGAGATAGTTTAGCTGCATGAAAAGATTAGAATTGCATGGTTTCTTTGATAGAGCAGGATGTGGTGTTTGCATGCCTCTGCTGATGGGCATGGAACAGGTATCCAAGAACAGGAAGATACCACAGATTGGCAGTGAGCAAGATGCCAAAGATTACAAAATTATAGGTTACCTGAGTAGAGGAAAGAAGACAAAACCCCTTCCTTTAGAAAACTAAGTGCTCATACAGGAGCCAAGTGTGAAAAGAAAGAGGAGGGTCAGAACCATGGGGTGCAATAACACTTTTAAGGATCTGCCTCATGTGGCAGATAGAGACACCTAGAGAGAAGAGGGAAGCAGTGATGTTTCACTGTGTTTTCTCTTCAGGGATTTTGATGATATACAACCAACTCAGGAGATGAGGAAGAATGAAAGTGTTATGCCCAGTACTCTTTTGAAACGACCCTGAAGGCTCCACTGCTGAAACCCTTTGCTGGCAGCACACCTGTCCCAGACACCCAGACAACTCCAGCCCCCGCATCTCCCCAGCTCAACAGCTCCCTGTTGAACTGCAGGGTAGGAAGCATAGGATTCCTGTTACAACCAGTTGAAGCAATGTCAGTATTTCATTTCACAATATTTGACCTTCTGTTGAGGTTATTTAATAACTTCACTTCTTCTTTTAGGCCAATTTTTAACAAAATACTCCATTTTACAAAAAAACAAAAAAAAGTCACAGAGTCTTGTTTTGGAAATGTGGAAAGAAATGCAACCTTCACCTCAAAGACCACAAGCTGCCAAAATTGGATATTCAGTCAAAGGGATTTATTTATGTTGCCTTCATGATCAGTGGCAGAGGAAGCCTAAACTAACCTATACCAAACAAGTATTTTTAAAATTACTTAAGTGACATGGAATGAATCCAAAATGCAGCATTTCGATACCCTTTACATTTCTTATCATTTTTTTAATATGACGCTAATCACTCATTTCAACACATTCATTTGTAATCCCCACAAACTCGGTGTGAAAGCCCTCAAGACCCTGCTGAAGATCAGCTACGAGACTTTTAGGACACCTAATTCAGTTGCCCACACATAGGTGTCTAGTGCCATTAGAGATGCCCTCTTGTATTTCACCTGGCCTTACCCGCTGCTCCAGGAGGGCATGGGTTTCCTGCTGTACCAGTCTTATCTCTGTCAGCTCTGTATGGACATCTTCAATCACTAGGCCATCTAAAATAGCTATTTATGCATACGTTAAGACAGAATAGTCATGCCTTTGGTCACAATAAAATGCCTGGACAACAGATTCATATCTCCTCAAAATGAGGGATTAATGAGGGAGAAAGGCAGCATTTTAAAAACACCTACTTCTGCCAGTATTCATGTGTAAGGATACTTAAAGGAGCCTACTTGTAATAATGTTGACACTTCTGCTGTGGTGGGTGATAGGAACAAAACTAAATATTGCTGTTTAAAATGGTTTAAATTACCATTTTCTGATTTTATCCTTCATTTTATCAAGGTGTTAAGAACCACTATTCTGCAGCTATGCTCAGACTAAGATTAAAATCTACTTTTTTTCTTTACTTTTTGTGTTTGTTTTTTTGGGAGGAAATATGGAAATTATTAAAATATGCTAATTTTTGTTTCAAGCAAAATTGTGGAAAGACCAGAAAGGCCTGTTAAACAGTAAAGGCAACAATAATAAAAGCAGTAGAGTGGGTCACTTATTTTTCAAATGAAATATTTTTCTCCAAAAATGTGGACTTACTGAAACCACAGCTTTTCACATAGACATATCACACTGCCAACAGTTTGTCAGTGAAGGCTTTCAGTTCCAAGTGGAATTAGTGACTGAAAAAAAGTGAAAAAGAAACGACTGCCCAAATGCACTAATAAGAAAGGACGTTTGGTAGGTCGATATCCTGCTTCTGGGCCATGTGTTGTGGTGTCCGGAACAAGGCTTGAAGCTGAATCCTGTATCTCAAGTCCATACACATTCAACAGAATATCTGCTATTTTGGCATCGATTCGTTATCCTCCTCTAACAGGTCTTAGTGGTATTACCCAAGGGAACATAAAAGGAGGATGTTAATGAAAGGCAACTGAAAGGACAGTAGCAAAGGGAATGCCCTGGGTGAAAATGAAGGGTTTGTAAGCATTGGCAAGAAGTGGAGGGTGTCAGTGGGAGAATCAAGGTTTTCAAGACTAAAATAAATGCAGGCAGCTCAGCTCTGTGCCTCATGCTCAAAACAAGGTTTGCTTGATAGAACTTGTTACTGTGCTTGCAATACTTATAATATTCCCTATTCTCTGGACAAGGCATATTGATATGGTGCAAGTGTGTTTGTTAGATAAGTGGTGTTTTAGCTTATCTACTGAAAAGGGCAGAAGCAAGGCTGCATTAGAGAATTTACTAACTTTGTTTCATGATTCTCAGGAGTTCAGGTTTCAAGTATGACAAACACTTCTTGTCCCTCCCTGTCTCCATCTTTCTCAATGACTGTGTCCTCTAGAAGGACTTACGACAATGCAGGACTACTTACATTTGGGAAATGCATTATGTTGCACTATGTTGCACTATGAGCTGCTGCAGTTTAGAATGCTATGTTTTGCAATGTGGTGCACAGTACTGTATCGTACTGAGATGGTATGATACTCCCTTATAAGACATCGTATGATATGTTATTATATTATGCTCACTATTTGAAGCAAAATTGACTAGAGGTTCAAAAATGACTGGAGACTGATACCCAGATGGATGCTCTGTCAGAGTGACAACCTGAACCTTTGGTAGCCAGGCTAAAAATATCCTTGGACTCAACACCACACATTGCTGCACATCTTTGACGGCCTTTCTTTTCCATGTTTGGATCCATCCTAGGTCCTTTAGGATTCAAAAACCTGAAGATGACTTATCTTTTGCCGCCCATCTGCAAGACTGCTTCTACCAAATTACATGGGGAGGCCATAGCGAGAAGAAGAGGAGATATAGGCTCCTTCCTGAGTAAAGCATGCAGTCGTGAAGGAAAGGTGCTGACAGATTGTTTCATGAGCTGCCTTGTGAAATGACTTCACCTTTGCTTAACATCATTTTTCAGCTCCTTCACTGCCATTGGCTTGTTTTCCCATTGCAGCGTTGCACAAATACTGCTGTTCCTGCTTAACTTTGAAGCACTCTGCTCCCAGGTTAAGATACAACATTCTAGATATAAACAGAGAACTCACCACTGTCACACACTCAGCATTCTACGAGATGTGTTTGGTGGACTTTTTTATAGGAAGACTCTTATAGGAAGGGGAGTGTGATAAAGAAGAGCCATGAGAAATGCGTTCAAAATTGAATACAGGCAACCTGTAGTGACACTAGATGGCATTGGGACACTAGCGAAGGATCTAAAACCACTCTACAGGCAACACCTCATGACCAGCTGCAACTCTGCATTATGCAAATTGGGACTGTGATATTTCAAGATGGTTGCAGATATCTTTATTGACCCTGAAAAAAAGAACTAACTTCAGGATCCAGCACGAAGAAGAGCATGGCACGACTGTTAGGATCCCCATGGTCTGGTCTGGGCTCTGGCAATGACTGCATTTGACTTACAGAAATACTTTGGCAGCCTCCTAGAAGGGGTGGTGACATGCAATTATTGCAAAATGCATTTAATTCCAGAAAGGCAGCAGGGCTAGGAGCATGCATTATCATTATTTTTTTTACAGGCAACATTTTCTTAATGTGGTTTCAAAGACAGAAGGGGTATAACAGGTTGCTCACTGAGCCTTTGTGTTCTCAAAGCTTGATTTTGTGTCCTACATCCTGTAAATACCCACTTTTTCAACAGTGCTTGTTCCTGCAACTTCTCTTCAACACAATGACACAATTTCCCAGTGCTTCCGCATACGGTGATGGCCCTTCTAGCCTAACACCCCAAATCAGTTATTTCCACTGTAAAATGCCTAGTTCTTTCTATGTCCCATATTCCCTAATGGCTTTTGTTTGGCCCAGGTCCTGATCAAGGGGCAGTGTATCCATACAGCGATGTAGAATGATGCGTGTGGTCCCTGGGCAACCAGCACTCTCATGCTTCTCAGTGGTCTAGCAGAACTGACCATAACAACCTTCTCCTGCCTTTCCCTCACTGGTAACACTCATAGAATCATAGAATGTGTTGGGTTGGAAGGGACCTTGAAAGCTCATCTAGTCCAACCCTCCTGCAGCAAGGAGGGACACCTTTAACTAGATCACATTGCTCAGAGCCTCATCAAGCCTGGCCTTGAATGTCTCCAGGGATGGGGCTTTCACCACCTCTCTGGGCAACCTGTTGCGGACACTAATAGGGTCTCACTCCTCTGTCAACTGTAGCATACAGAAGCAAAATACTTTTGAGAACACTGTTCCTCTGCCTACCTCAGCTAATATCTGTTAATAGGTTGAAGAGCTCAGGGGAAGAGGACACCAACTGGAAGACCGTCAGGTCAATGTGCAGAGAGAGACAAGAAAGCAACCACCTCATTTTCTTGGCAAATGTAGCTAAAATGTCCCTATATCATACAGAAACAAAACGTGATGCATGGTTTGTGTTTTTCAATCAAGTAAATTGATCACTTAGTGTTTTGTTTCTCTATGAGTCTACTCCATTACCAGTCTGTGGGTGGCTCAAGCAGAGCAGGAGTCAGAGAAATCTTCTCAACATTTTGAAGGCTGTCCTTTTACAGCACAGAAAAGAGGATGCTACTTGTATCTATTGGGTCTGCTTGATTCTGTATAGGCATATGAAAGCAATGATGGTATGTGAGGGCTAGATGTTTCTGCCAAGTAATTTCTATCTATTTCTGTCATCTCTGAAAAAAATCCATCAGTTATCTACCAGAGCCCTTATTAGGAAAGATTTTAAAGATGGAAATCACTGTGGAGGCTGAAGGAATTTAAAAAAGAACAGCAGGTCAGCAAGCAAGGGAAGACAGAAAATACACGGCAGCCAGCTAGCTACAGTGAAAGGCCATCCGTCTGCCTTCTGTGAACAGAAGGATAATCAAACTGAATTGCAGTCTCAGGTGGCTTTGTTACTTTTCCCTCAACTCTATGAATGCCTTGAAAAATCCATCAGCATATGCCATGAGAAGTAATATGGTTCTGCTTACCACAAAAAGCTATTGAAATGTATTAATTGTGAAGAACATGCAGCTCCAGCACATGAGCCCATACATCGAATGAGGTTTACAGCTTTACGAGGACTAAGCAATACTGTCAAGAGCCACTTGGTATAATCGATCCCAAACTTTGCCTCTGAGGTAGAGCAGACAAATACACAAGCGTACAATTACGAGAAGAGAGATATTTTAACTTGGAGCAGCCTAAGCAGTCAAGTGAACATAGCACAAGAAAGATGGAGAATCAACAGCAACTGAATTGAAACAGTACAAATTATAGTCCCAAGGATATAAGGATCCGACCTTTTAGTTAAGTGGTATCAGGATAGGTACTTTTGTTGTTCTTAGTCCACATTGAACCCTTACACATAAAAATAAACCCTTTTCTTCTTATCTTCTATGTTACTTGCAAACAATCAGCCAAAATATTTTCCAATATCTGTAAAAACTTATCTGAATATTCCCTAAAACTGATGATGAGTCTAACTAACTCCTTTATTCAGCTCCCACTAGGGGTAGAAGTCCTCTGTGAAATGTGATAAGGGCTCTGCCTGAGTTCTACAAGATGCTTGCCCACCATGGATATTCAGTGCAATCACAGAAACACAGTACATAAGAGAACTCACTTTTCCCAGTGCATCATTCTGGTGATTAATGGGAGCGTTTGATAGCCTCGAGGAGGGTTCAGCTGCAAAGGAGTCTCTCTGAAGCCAGAGATACAGACAGTTCTGGTACTACAAGCTGGCCTGCTTGTCAGAAATGTCTGCATCACAGCAGGACGATATTTGTCTGCCAAAATACCCTTCTAATTAACTGCTCGATTACGCTCAATAATGGGCTATTGTCCTGCTTGGGTCACTCATCTTCCAGGTGTTTCTTCATGAGTCCCAGGATTTGCCTGAAGCCAAGAGAATAGTCACATTGCATTTCTCTGAGATGACTGTTAGCATTAACTTCCCATTCAGTAGTAGGGCCCACCTGCTATAGGCCTTTTGTCATGCAGTCACCTCTGTAGCCTGTCAGATGGCTTGTGTACTCACTGTTATATTAGAACTGTGTTAGGACCATTGTCATATCCTTTGGGTTTTCCTTTTGCACAAAGAGCCTGTGGGAGTTTGCTGTTATGGTGACTCTTAACACATATGAACACCATGAACACCCATTTCTCTTGGGACTACTACTGCTACAGTACAGTACTGCTAAAGTAGCAGCTGCATTTTGTAGGACAATTTCCTCGTTACTTCCATTTAAATTGCGGTACTATCTATAAGTCACAGTAAAGCACAAAAGTCATACTGAGTTGGGTGCTTTACAAATGCAATGAAAAGACAGTCTATTGACCAAGAGCTAAATGTTTAAATTAATTAAACATAGAAATTATAGGGGTCATAGAAATCTGTTTTTTTTCAGAGTATTAAGTTAAACTTCCTGCGGAGGACAATTCCCTGAATCAAAACGGCTTGCTTTAATCCATCCTTCCTGCTGATATGAATACTGAGTGGAGTCTCTGCAGAAGTGGGCGCAGAATACCACTCTTCTTTGCTGCTGCTAAAGAGCTAAAGAACATAATTTACATTTCTAAATGTGCTAAGAAGATGTGACATCCAGTGCTTCACTATAAAAAAGTGGGAGATAGAGAAGGAGGAAAGTGAAGCTGCTGGGTTTGCTTTCTCATTTTTATACAGAAGTAAACCCAGTAATCCTATCCATGAATTATTCCTGATTTATGCTGATGTTAAGTGAAAGGATTCAGATTCTTCAATCAATGAATTTGTTCTTTTAGCTCCAGGAAAATCTAAAATTCAAAAGTCTATTATAACATCAAGAATAAGCCACTCTCCACCTCTACAGTCTCCACTTTATTGCTGCTGGTGGTGAAGGATCTCTGATCACAACAAGGATGTAGATGAGGAAAAAGAATGAATTTGAAATTCTGTTTTGTTTGCCTGGACTATTTCAGGGTAAAATGAACATTAAATATACTTACAATGAGCACAGCCCATGTACAGACAGATACAGCTTATATTCCTGAGTACAAAAAATACCTACAAAATATACCAAGTATGCAACTGAAGCAATCATCATTTGTACTGTGTATTACTTAATTGGTGGGAAAAAAAGAGAATTTTTGGAAGAGTTGTTTCACCACTGTGTTCTGCTTGATGATTTTTTATAGGCTTTTCCATTTGAGTCTCCAAATGTTTCTCTGAAATAACAGGTTTCCTTGTGTTGTGCACATCATTTTCTGTTGTGCCTGTGGAGGGCACAGTGGGAGTCAGTCTTTCAGCCAGATCACTTTTCACTTTGTCAGCCGTATCTTTCCAGACATTTTCTGTAATAATAAATAAATAAATGATAGGGTAAGACTGCAGACTCTTAGCAGCAAATAAAAACGATCACCACAAATTGACAAAAAAACAGTTGAAAATTTTCTCTGGGATCTTACAACCACCATTGATACATTCATTTGCTCTGAAAGTGAAGCGCACTATGGTGTGGTGACAGATATCATAACTATTTTTCTGTCAGTAGGGAAAAGACCTTTCTATGTGAATGAATCTTTAGTACTGCCAGTCTTCTTGCTGGCAGACACTATAAAACATAAGTAATGGGTTCCTACAGAAGTGATAAATAGTGGCTCTATCCACCACATTCCAGTGACTATCCATTACATTACCTGCACACTGTGTATTATCACCTGACCTCACTTCAGACAGATATGAAATATAAAGAAACACCAAACACTGACATAAATACGCTTAGTTCTCCAGAGAGCAGATGCTTACGAATATTCTCTGTTTTCTCTTCTGATGGAGAGAGAGAGCCATCACTTGGCTTCCTTGAAGTCTGTGTTTTCTGTTTTGCTCTGTGTATTTTTGGCTCCTGGATCCATGCATGCTTCATTGCTTCATCGGGAGTCATGCGCAGAGCAGGTTCCCACCTTAAATCCATGGTAGACAAATAGTTATTTAACAACAGTTTGAACTGAAAGTCAGTTTAAGCCAAAATATTCAGTATTGTCTTCTGAAAGTCATTTCATGAGGACATTTTTTGAAACAAAAGAATTTTAACTGAAAACAAGGAAAAATCTTATGTGATCTTCTCCATCCTTCTAAACTTTGTATTTACTCCAGCACTGTGTGCTTTGCTGATCAAACCCTCTGCAGCATCAAACCAATTTTAATATGCAGTTCATGGTGTTATTAGGGTAGGGACCCTACTGAATAATTGTTTCAAGGTTTTCACATTCTGTCAATGCAAGCTCCAAGAAAGGGATAATAAATAAGACACAGGGTAATTCATTAAAAGATATGTCTTCCCTAATTTAACTGCACCTGAAACTACTGTAAAGGCTTAGTGTAGCAAAACTCAGATAAGATCTTATTATGGAAACGAAAGGTGATTTTATTTTTTTTCCAAAATCTCTACATTGACTTTATCCTCTCACGGGTCTCATTTATTCAGTTCTCACACCCACATACTCACAAGCACCAAGTGTTCTGGCCAAGACCGCTTGTGTGTCACTCAGAGGACAAGGGTTGTCAGCTACTGAGTCCTCATCACATCTCTGGAGTCCTTGGTTGGTGATGATGTATTACTGTTTAGACAGATCTTTTATATCCTTTAGGAGTCAGCTGCTGTTTGGTCATGGTCCTTCAGATCGGAACCTTGCTGACTTCAGTCTCCATAAATGTTAGGCAAGGTAGCTACTCATGTCTATTTTTTCCTTGTATTTCAGAATATATGTTTGTTTTCCTTTCGGGCTAACAGGAAAATGAACAGCATATGTGATATTCTGCAACCTTGTCGCCGTGCAATTGTTGTGAGCTTTGAGATTTTTCACTGCTGGTCGCCTGTGCTGCAGTCTCACCAGAGTGCAGGCTTCCTGACTGCCACACAGACAACATGCTCCCCAGTTTTACAGGTGGGAGCACTGTCCTGGGAGCACTGTCCTTTGTTACCAATACACACCTTTCTTTCAACCCCTGTTCTACTGTCTCTTCCAGTGCTTAAACGCACATACATTTCCATTCATACTGCATTCCTATCAATCCTAATATTTCTGTTACTAATCTCTACACGAGTTGCAGACTATTTCATTCTGTTTTCTCTAATTTCAGTGCTGTTCAGAACTGTACAGAAATAATGTAGGAAAAAAAGATATTCTTGTCATCACAAGAGCTGAGTGAATATTTTTTTTTTGGTCTGATGTGTTCATCCACAAAACAGGTGCATATAAGTTGAAGAAAACTATTTGTGAAGTCATGGCAAATGTATCAGGCTGCTTTGGACAGACACAGATCGACAACTGAAACAGACAAAATAATTCAATTCTTTTTTGTCTCAAAAAGAATTTTCATTTCAAACCTTACTTCATTCCTTTGAAAATTTAAGCAATCCAAACACATAACATTTTTTTCTGTGTGACCTCAAATGACTTGTGTACATGTTTTTTTTCTTCACTGAAATTATTTCCTAAATGTTCTGATTCAGCCAGCAAACCAAAAAGGATCAATGATTCATACAGCTTTAGAAAGCAGAAAACATTAAAAACACCCCTCTTGTGAAACAGGGAGGGATGATTGTTTTTTTTCATGTAACCACAAGTTAGCATGGATTTCTTTAGGAAAGTACTACTAAACTGCCAGAAAGAAACTTATAGTCGGTGCTAAAGAAGGCACAAAATAATAACCTTGCATAAGATACAGGTAACACTGGAAAAGGTATGGGACCAGCTTCTGCTACCACTACACAGTACAAATTAGGATCCAAGCTCACCCTGAAGGCCTTACTGAAAGCCTGAAACCTCTATGCAAGACATCAGTATGGCAACCAGACAAAAGTTTGTTCCTGCATGCTCAGTCTTTTAGTTTGCTGCATGACTAAAACCTCGTTAGTAGCCATCTCCCAAGCAAAAAGACCTATTAGTAAACTGACATCTCATATCAGCAGGGTCCATGGAGTCCCATCCTGTAAAATGCTTAGTAACCCGACCGCCTTGGAAAAGACACATGGTCATGTTTGAGCCACAAAATAGTTTTGCTTCTCCCACATTATTATATTACATTATTATTCATTTATTAAAAAGTCCCATTTACTTGGTGATGACAGATGATACCCTGGTGATGCTAAATCACATCTCTCTTCCCCCAACTTTGCCACTGACACTCTCACCATCAGTGTATTTCACTATTAGAACAGGTTGTCCCAAGAGGCTGTGGATCTCCCTCTTCGGAGATACCCAGAACCTGACCAGACAAGGTCCTGAGCAACCTGCTCCAAGTTTGCTCTGCTTTGAGTAGGAGGGTGGGCTAGATGACTTCCAGAGGTCCTTCTGTGATACTAGGTAAAAAGTTCCTGGCATAGAGAATCTGTGGGATTCCTACCTTGTGTGAAGACTGTTAATTATTACATGTTATTTGCATTTATCAGTTCACAAAAACGTGCAAATCGTCCATTTCCTTTAAGAAAACAGCTGTGGACCAGGTATTCAGTAGCAAAATCCTTGACGGGAGTAAAGTCAACAGTTTATCTTGAATGACAGGATCTGAGATGTATTAGACTCTTCTCACATTCTGAGCTCCAGTGATTTATAAAATCCCATTCCAATCAAGAGAATGAAAAAGTATAGTATATCAAATAATTCTTCAAATGTGCAAGAAAAACAAGTGTAACTATGATAAGTACAAAAAAGTCTCAAATCAGCATGAGAATTCCAAGGTAACACTCTGGTAACTGAGCTAAGTAATTTTCCACGCTAACCGCCACATTCAAGAGTAAGCAAGAAAGCAATACCATTGATTCCAGGGTGAAGACACGTCTGAATGTACTTTGCCTTTTTATCCTCTGCTATGGGGGAGGCATATAGTGTACTGGAACTAAGAGTCTAATCTCACCCAAGGGAACATGCACGCACAGAGCAAGATCTTTGTGAGCAGGTACTCAAAGAAGCAGAATTGTTTTCATACATACACCACAGCATACCACCTAATTGCCATTCCGAAGACCTAGCACAGAAAATATAGTCAAGACATTCAAGCCAGCTAAGTCAGCTCCCAATATAACTCCTCCTGGAGGAAACTGGATGACTTTCTTTCCACTGGAGCAAGAGTTAGATTTAAGTACAAACTCAAACTTTGATCTCCAGATACGCACTGCCTTAGGGCATTGCATTACCATTATTTATGTTACCTGAATGAACTTTTAACTCAGATGAAACATAAAGGTTTTAATACAAAGGCCTCAATGGGTAAAAACTATTGCTTTTAGAGTTTAGTCTCCAGCATCAGAAGATGAAGATCTGCTTTTAGATATGATGATGTCAGTTTTCTTTTGAACCTTGGACTAATCCCATATAGTCTTTTTGTGCAATGATTTCTCCCTGCAATAAGCTGTGAATAATAATAATTATCCAAATGATACCATAAGGAAAACAGAAAAAGAAACCAACCCAAAACACCGCACCAAAAAACCCCAAAAGATTCAAAGATTTTAAAGGCACAAGGAGAATGAAAACAAAGTCATAAATAGCCTGCTGCGTATAAGTCAAAACTATGAACTCACATTAGACATCCTTTCAGAAAGTCCAAGAAACCAGCATCATGGGTTTTCAGTACTGTGCTTAGGTCCTTGGAGTCTGGGCATCTCTTTTTTCCCTTGCTGTTAGTTATGGATTTAGGAAAACCTTTGGAATCTTAAAAAAATAAAGACATGCTCAAAAAAATATGTTAAAAATCCTCATCGAATCTTTAAGAGAGTTGCAAAAACAGTACCCATATCCATCCCACTAACTCCACTTTTGCTCTATTGGCTTAATAGTCTGCCAGCATTGTGGCAAACAATATTGGTTACATCCTAAAGACCACATCCTATACTGTGTTTTTTTGTTTGTTTTGTGTAATTTCCAAAACCAAATTATACCCAGAGGAATGAACTTAATCTAAATTAGTTCCCAAAGCCCAATGCGTTCCTTTTAGCAATAATGTTTTTAAGGAGTAACAGTGGAATGGATTTACCAATCCCTTCCCTATCAATTTGGCAATGAAATGTCCATAAAACATGAAAAGGGCAGCACCAGGTTCATTTGTAGCTTCATGTTACCTATTCATTTCTTTTTAATACCTCTTCCTGAAAGAAGTTTTGTCATCTAAGAAGCGGTTAAGATTCTTTGACCCTATTCTCTACCAGTGATATTAACTAGGGATTAACTACCAGGCAGGAATCCTACAGGGACAAACAATCAGAAGCAGTTACCAAAGAATGTTCGCTTTCTTGATGCAGCCTGGATAAAATCAGTTGGTGGAAGACCCAATACCTTCAATACAGAAAATTAATTCATGGAGTTAATCTTCATTTCACAAACGTACATAACAGCTGTCAGGAGAGATGAGGTATTTCAACCTCGTCCTTATGAAAAGAAGCTGAATGTAGGAGTTTACTGTGAAATTTCTACAAACCTTTTCCTGTTGTGTCATTTATTGTGGAAGGAATTAAGGGATTCCTTAGAGATTTCTTACATAGAAAATGTAATCTTATGAGGGATGACACTGGGATCTTCACTACCACAGAAGCCCCTAAGAACAAGCATCTCTGTTAATGACACATGTAGGAGGCCACATGGAGAGATGCCATCTTTGAGAAATCTTGTACATACTAACACAGCACTAGAAGGATCTGAACTTGGAGCTGAGTTCAACATCAGGTTGAAGTTTAGTGATTGTATAGACTATGCAAGTAACTTGCTTTCACGGGTCAGATGCATCTATTCTAACATTTGCACTGGGTAGATGATCTGAGGTATAAGATGTCAGAGTACATTCCTAAAAGTCTTTGAAGAACAGTTACAAAGTTGACAGAGCCAAACTCCTTGTTAGGGGCAGCCAGTGTAAGAAGGGGCAACATCCACAAATTGTGGCTTGATAAGTTCAGGGTGGCTATTAGGAAAAACTTTTTCACCGGGAGAGTAGAGCAGGAGTTGAGCAGGACACCCAGAGAGTTTCTACTCAAGTAGTTGAGGTTTTCAGGATTTGCTAGACACAGCCGACTAATCAAATGCTAGCAAAATTATCTCTCTCAGCAGGAGTTTGGACTCAGGAGATCCAATTCAACCCACACATGATTCCTAAGAGGAGATGAGCCTGTTCTAATTGCTTTTCCTTCCCCTTAGATATTCTTTTTCTGGTCTAACTTCTCCATAAAAATTCTGACCAGATAATAATATCTTTCCTTCAGAAGCAAGACAGTGAGTGTACAAAGCAGTGTTTGGCACATGAAATAGAAATAACAGTTTTGCATTAGAGCCCATCCTATCAAAGAGCTCTTTGGCTGTAATAAACCTCTCCCTAAAAAGCCAGTCCATAGACATATATACTTCATCACTTCTTGACATTTCTCTCTGTTGCTGGCAGTGTAGTTTAACAAATGAGTACGTAGTTCAAAAGTCAATCCCAAAAGTTACCTCCATGATGCAGGCAAGTTGGTCAACTTCATTTTCCCCTGGAAACAGTGGGTAGCCAGTGTAAAGCTCAGCTATGATACAGCCTAAGCTCCACATATCAACAGCCATAGCATAAGGATGACCAAGAATCACTTCAGGTGAACGATAAAACCGGCTCTGAACATAGGTGTACACTATATCAAAACAGAAAATCAGACAAGAAGCAAAATATCAGAAATGGGACAGAAATGTTGATTCCAGATTTCACAGAAAAGTGAAATACATGTTCAGATATCTATGCTATCCTTTAACTGCCATTAAGGGATTGCTCACATAGGCTGTGAAAACCTTTTCTATTTCTATCCTAAAATCAGTGGGTGATATGCTTTCCACTATTCTATTTGGCAATTGTTCTTCAACAAGTTTAACTAAAAGAAATTATTCTACTAATGCCGTGATTCAGCTTACTCCATGTTCGTTTTCCTATTTGAAGGTCTTCCCCTTGCATCAATCAATAGTTCTCCATTATCACAGGCTTGCAGTGTTGGAAATACTGGTTTCACTGACACCTAGGGAACACCTCCTGCTGCCTTCTGATTTCCCCATTAATGCATTATAGCACCACAGCAGATGTCAAAAGATCTCGTTCCAAGATTGGGACTCATCATAGTGAGTAGACTAATTCTTTTACCTCTTGTCATTTAGACATCTGAACATGATTACAGCCTGCAAACTCTCTTATTTTCTTATTCCTATCACTCTGCTGGTTGCTTTGTTTATATTCCTGCACTTCTTTGCATTCCCACATATACAACTTCTTTCTGGAAGGAAAGTGTCCTGAAAAGTAAGGCTGCACAATATGTGATTTCACTAAATCTGTGCAGGTGGGGAGTACCATGGTGGCAGTCTGTGTCTTTGTGCATTTGACCAGTTGCATAGTTGTCTGCTTTTTGTCATTTTTGTCACAAATAAATAACTGACTTTTTGTTTTCTAATCTCTAATCCTGTACCACTTTGAGGGTTGCACCAATTCTTGTTTCAACTGACAGAGTCTTCTCAGATATGCTCCATCTTTTCTTTCACTTGTTTTCTGTTTCAATTTGTTACTCTCAAATATTTCAGGCTGTGTCTCAGATTGCACTCTACTCAAACATGGACAAACCTAAAATTATTACCTGATCCTATAAACGCAGGCTCCTGTAAATCTAATAGGCTGAATCCCAAAATACAGATAAATAGATTTTGGCTCAGTTTATATATCAGTCTTTCACAGGAAAACCCAAGCTGTTTAAGACTAGTTTTGGTTTTCTAAATTAATAGAATACAATACAGATTTCTTGTTTGTTTGGGGGTGTTGTTTGTTTGTTTTTAACAGAGTTAAAAATTCTAAAGTTAAAAAGTTAAAAGTTAAGAGTTAAAGTTAAGAGTTAAAAAATCCATTACAGGGTTTTTTTCTTATCTCCCACACATTCTGCTTAAAACTTTGATAGGAAAAAAACCCCAAAACTCAGACTTTCTAAATTTTTAGCATAGTTGCCATTATCCGCATTGTATTAATCCAAAAAGTGCCAATTATAATTTAACCATCTCAATGGGAAAGGATCTCTGGGACCTTATAAACTCCTTGTTAAGTGGGATTATCCTCATAGGCCCATTTCAGCTAACCACTCTTGCAAATGCGATTCTAATTTCAACAGCAGTCGAAGGGTTGATCAGGCCTGGGACAAAGAAAAAGCATGGTAATAGCTTACTTATCTCCTACCAGTATTTGTTCCATCACTAATGGCTAACAGTTCATCAGATTTTAATTAGGTGCATAGGCCACTATATTATTCTGGGGAACTACAGGCCTGTCAGTCTGACCATGGTGCTGGGGAAGGTCATGAAGCAAATCATCTTGGGTGCCATCACACAGCACGTAGAGGAAAACCAGGTCATCAGGCCCAGTCAGCATGGGTTTACGGAAGGCAGGTCCTGCTTGACTCACCTGATCTTCTTCTATGACAAGATGATGCGGTTAGTGGATGAAGGAAAGGCCGTGAATGTTGTTTACCTGGACTTCAGTAAAGACTTTGACACTGTTTCCCACAGCATTCTCCTGGAGAAATTGGCTGTCATGGCTTGGACGGACATACTCTTCACTGGGTAAAAAACTGGCTGGATGGCTGAGCCCAAAGAGTGTTGGTGAATGGAGTTAAATCCAGTTGGCGGCTGGTCACAAGTGGTGTTCTCCAGGGCTCAGTATTGGGGCCAGTTCTCTTTAATATCTATATCAACGATCTGGACGACGGGATTGAGTGCACCCTCAGTAAGTTTGCAGATGACACCAAGTTAGGCGGGAGTGTCGACCTGCTTGAGGGTAGAAGGGGTCTACAGAGGGATCTGGACAGGCTGGATCGATGGGCCAAGGCCAATGGTATGAGGTTCAACAAGGCCAAGTGTGGGGTCCTGCACTTGGGTCACAACAACCCCATGCAGCGCTACAGGTGTGGGGAGGAGTGGCTGGAGGGCTGCCTGGCAGAAAAGGACCTGGGGGTGTTGGTTGACAGCTGGCTGAATATGAGCCAGCAGTGTGCCCAGGTGGCCAAGGCCAACCACATCCTGGCCTGTATCAGAAATAGTGGGGCCAGCAGGACTAGGGAAGTGATCGTCCCCCTGTACTCGGCGCTGATGAGGCCACACCTTGAGTATGGTGTTCAGTTTTGGGCTCCTCACTACAAGAAAGACATTGAGGTGCTGGAGGGCATCCAAAGAAGAGCAACAAAGCTGGTGAGGGGTCTAGAGAACAAGTCTTATGAGGAGCAGCTGAGGGAACTGGGGTTATTTAGTCTGGAGAAAAGGAGAGACATTATTGCTCTCTATAACTACCTGAAAGGAGGTTGTAGTGAGGTGGGGGTCAGTCTCTTTTTCCAAGTAACAAGTGACAGGATGAGAGGGAATAGCCTCAAGTTGTGTTATGGGAGGTTTAAATTGGATATTAGGAAAAATTTCTTCACCAAAAGGATTGTCAAGCATTGAAACAGGCTACCCAGGGCAGTGGTTGAATTACCTCTTTAAATATGTCCCTGAAGGTATTTAAAAGATGTGTAGATATGGTGCTTAGGGACATAGTTTAGAGGTGGACTTAGCAGTGTTAGGTTTATGGTTGGACTCAATGATCTTAAAGGTCTTTTCCAACCTAAATGGTTCTATGATTAGGTCAATCAAAGAAATAGTTTTTTCCACATTTTTTAAAATTAAGAAAGGTTATTAAGAAAATTACATCAACTTGACTTTTCTGCAAACCTCTTTGGTGTTCATAGCAGCTTGATCCAAAATCAATAACTTTAACTGAACCTTGGCCTTTGTGGTATAATAATATATTCTCCTAAAGAGGAAAAAAAAAATCACAGGGAAAAAAGGGATTTAGCACCACATTAGGTTAGTGAATACTTTGGAAAAGAAGCAATGCATAACACATTGAGTTTACACTTATTTGTGTAATAAAAGCTTGGAACTTCAGCTTCCTTGGGAATGCATTTGCTAACCTGTAGGCATCCAATAATGTGCAATTAACCTAAGCAAAGGGGAAATTTGCAAAGGTACCCAGTTTGAAGGTTAACCAGACAGGGACACTAGTCCCTTGCATACAATCCAAGCCACTGCACTGTACAGTGTGTGGTGCCATCAAGGCACCAGCCAGTGAGAATGCTTGCTCCCCAAAACTCATTGTTTTTAATCTAGTAAAAGGCAAATGCATCTGGTTGCATACTGGTGCTAAATTCACCAGAACCATCCTTTTGTAACCACAGAAAGTCCCTGCCACGTGAACGAGTCGTAATTCACAGTTCTTCCCTTGATTGCTTTCAACCTTCTCCAGACTTTCTGTAAGCATACACCTCTCCACCTCACACCAGTGTGATGCAGAGATCTCATGGTAGCGATGAACAGAAATGCTAGGGCCCTATGGATTATTGGCTGGGTACAGCATTGTGTGCCTACAATTCCAGTTTGAGAATTAATTCTTAAACAGCTAGCTCAAGAATATTTGCACTGATGAGTAAACATAGCCTATTAGCTGTCTTCTGCAGAGTTGAATTTTATCATCATTAAAAATCTATCTAAAACAAGGATTTCCTTTGATTTCCTTTCTGATCATACAGTCTTCTCCACTTGTCAGCAGAGAGATGGCTACCTTTATCAACCAGTTTTAAAGTGATCATACATCAAAGCTTTGAAGGACTGAGCAGTTCACATGCCAAATAATGACAAAGCAGTTTCTTGGGCAATTAGTGGACTCATAAGGAAATACTGTGCATGACAGGAGGGAGAAGCTGCTACAGAGGAAAGTCAAGGCAAGGACTGACTTCCACTACCCAGGTGCTCTTGGTTCTGTTATGGGAGCAAGCATCCTCTCTCCGCAGCTAGATATTCCTTTGTGCTCCTGGTGGGACTCTGTCTCTAATACTGAATCTCTCACAATGCAAGGGAGTTGATTAATCGCAAAACCAGGTTTTGGAGGGCAGTCATTACCTAGCATGTAGTCCAGAGGAACTCCATACTCTACCTTATGTTAAGAAATATCATAGGAGGCAGATGGAATAACAGATGTGAGTTTCTGGCAACATAAATTCAATACATGAAACTGTACAATTGCAGAATGAGAACAAAATTCTCTTTTAGTTAACTCACTAAATGTTCCCTAATATGTTACTCTATTTGAGTACATACTACACTCCTTGATCTTGTCAGCCTCACTCCTTGTCAGTGATTGCCTGGAAACAGATTTCCTCTTGGGCCAATTGTTTCTGATTAAGATACTTTGATTATCTTGCAAAGCCTTCACTTCTCACTGCAAACTGGTCTGGCAAAGATGTTGGCAAGTCAATGGGTACAGACAGTATGTGACTCTTCAGACTTCTGAGTTGAGATACATTAAGCAAAGTGCAAGCAGAATTTCATCCTTAGCATTTTTACCTGAGACCCTATTTATTTATTGGTTCATTTGCAGTTTTGAAAAAGAAATCAAGAGAAACATTCACTCAAAATGAAAATATAATTAAAATACTTTAGAAATCTCACAAAATTGCAAAAAATTAAGATTCGGTCTTAAGGAGAACTGAAATGTTTCACCTAGCATGAATGCTTAGCAGATGAAGCAGCAGGAATTGGATCACAGGTGTTCCTCCAGAAACAGGTGAGCACCCTAAATACTGTACTATAGAATTGCTTTGTCATTTACTAGGCTACCTAATTTTATAATTCTACACATGAAATTATATAGACTTAACAGGATAACCTGAAACAGTCTGCTTTGGGAATGTCTCCTTGCATTATAATGTCCCTCATATTGAAATACTTAATTTCACAAGTACTTTATTCTTTCTCTAATCAAAAAGTCATTTCATTCATATTTGCATACATTTTGGCAACCAGATAATCATATATAGTACTGCAGTGTATGAACTGAATCAATGGAAAGAATCACTCAAATCTAGTACTAATACTATGTGAAATAATAAACTATGGCTTATGTACAAATATCCTACTGAGTTTTAAGGATTCTTCTGAGATTTCCACTCAATCAACAAAAAATAGGATGAAGCTTATATATTCTGTACAGTATAACAATTTATGAAATGACTGTACTTACAGGCTTCAGATCACAGTGAATGATTCTTTCCTGGTAGAGCACTTGTAAACATCTCAGCACGCACTGAGTGAAGTGTCGAATTAAAGACAAACTGAAACCTCGGAAATTGTTCTTTTTGATCAATTCATACAAATTTATTCTGCGGGGGTTGTGGGGGTGGAAGAAGAAGAAGACAGAAAGCAGAAAAAAGATTAGGGAACTT
The DNA here is from genome assembly GCA_008658365.1 of Alca torda. NCBI lineage: Eukaryota > Metazoa > Chordata > Aves > Charadriiformes > Alcidae > Alca > Alca torda. The sequence goes on from CM018076.1 coordinate 77,653,249, forward strand.
ATTTTTAACAGCATTAGTTTACAGTGCATTAACAGAGTATTTAGCCTTCCTACATGAGGAAGAGAGTATTTATGTCTTCCTACATGAGGGAGGACTCACGCAAAAGAAAATGACTTAGCTATTTTCCTCCTTAAGATTGCTGTTCTGCACGTAATATGCACAAACACCTCCCTGAGCCTCCGGATCTAAAGAACACATAATGTCAGTGGCCTTGCTTGCTTGCTAAACTCAGTGCTATGTTATGCAGCTGGGCTGTTTTTCACCAAGAACAACTACCATTCAGAAACTGAGAGAAATAAATTTTCTTCAGTCCCCTTTCTCTGTCATTTGTCTTTGCTTTGTCACCTTGTGTAAACCCTTTTTGTCCAAAGAGTCTTTAATCAGCAATGAATCTTTCTAGATAAATAACCCCATAAATTCAGGTCTCGTTAGGTTTTTATATTTTTCCTGTCACCATCATATCTTAGCTCCTTCCAGTAGGATGTTGCTAACTTCTGCCAAGTGTCATTGGCAACATATGAATGCTGCCCTGAGACCCTGAGGGCACCACCAGCCCCAATGGCCCTGCCCAGTAGCCAGGGGTTCCCCCCACCTGCCCACGGCCCAGGCCCCCATGTCAGCCCCGCAGGGCCATCAGTGCCTGCCCCTGTGACACCACAGCAGGGTCGGTCTCCAGCTCCCCTGCTATGGGTCCTGCCAAGCTGGGCCCAACCATGGACCTATGTCCTGGCCAGCCTCAGCCCGTCCCTGTCCCCAGGGAGGTGCCCAATACCCAGGGCTGGGGCTGCCACGGTGCCCCCCAGCTTCCCTGCTCCTGGCTGCCAGGCCCTGCCCTGAGGGAGCCCCCATAGCTCCCTTTGCCAGAGGCCCGGGGAACCCCCAGCCTGGGGTGCGCCCTGAGAAGTACTGAGTGCTCAATGTGTGGCCATTCTTCAGAGGAGGAAATGGCCACAGTGATGGTGGCTATTAAAGGGATGCACAAGCTTGTCCTCAGCAGTATGATATCCAGAGGTGTCCTCAGCAGGACACAAGCAACTGCAGCTTTCTGACTTCCCCGCTTGTGCGTCCACTGGTGTCAGGCAAGGCCCATTCCTTCAGAAGTAAATGAAGTTAGCAGGGCTTGATGGAGAAGAAAGTTCACAGATTAAGGGGTTTTCACTATATTTTAGAAGCAATAAAAGTGTCACCAGACAAATATTTTTACATCATAACCAGTCTTCAACTCTTCTGAAAAGAGCTGAACATGGTGGCTATCCCATCAACATTTTCCTACAAGTTTCCTAGCAGCTTTCTGAAAAAACTGGGCTGTTATTTTCCCTGGAGAGAAGGAGTCGAGTCTTATCCCTGTGCATCTGTTTGAGGTCAAGCCTTCTATACGATGAATCTTCAGCAAGGGCTATAACATGTGCAGCAATGGGGCTTTACTTCAAGGGATGAGGGACCATGGATAACCTCTGTAATCCCAGTTTGATGCTCTGATTACAAGGAGGCTGGCAAATAAAATGGTCTGACTTCCCTAAAATTTCTCCAAAATTCCTCCTAAGATATGTCCTGCAGCATACATTCATAGAAAGCAAGATACAGCTATACTTTTGAATTATTTAATATTATTCATATTTATATACCCTGAAGTTTACCAGTCATTAATTCACTGTTTTACTCTTTTTCCCCTTAGGTCTTTCAGGGAAGAAGACTTCAATGCACAGCACAGAAAGTAAGGGATGGATCATGTCTGTGTGAAGTCTGTATTTAAACAGTATTCCCTTCTGTTAACATTAAGAGAAGCAAGTTCTTCCAAAGAAGGCATAAAAATTAAATCTTGTAAAGCACAAGATCTACAATGTTCCTTAAGATTTGTGTAAAGGAAAGTATACTTTACCCCAGCAGTTCAAAGGAAATACAGAAGTGATTGCGAAAGTAGAAATATTCCTTCATGTGGATGATATTGTGAGTATCATCTTTGTCCTTCTTCAGGAGAGCATCAAGGATCTTCACTTCTACCAAAGCCTGGCTGTGAAATCTGAAGTATCACAGGACATGGGAATGGTAACATTAACTCAATCTAGCATTTGTAGCAATACAAATGTTACAAATACCACAATCTTACTGTAAACTCAACATGTGGTGCAATGATTAAAAATCCACCATTCGCACCTGTTAACTACTGTAACTTTGATTCATTATGTTTGTTGCTTAGTCTAAATATACTGGCCTTATATAGCATTTAAGAGTAGTAATTTTGACTTGTCTGAAAGAAATATTTGAATGAGAAACAGTTCAAATGAGCACCCAGAGTAAAACCCTAGTGCTTTCAAGATCCATAGGAATGCTTCCATTTACTCAAACAAGGCCATATTTCACACCAGCCCCAGTAAGACTGACAGTTTTGAAGAGCACCTTTACATTTAGTGTTCACTGAGCAGGAAAACTGAACAGATAAAACTCTGTTGCTGCAGTCAACAGCATCATTCTCATCTTGACTCTGGTTCAAGCTAAACTCAACTAAAAATTTGTAACCAGTCACATAAGAAGAAGAGGTTGCTTAGGACCATAGTGTAGAATTTTTCGTGTTAAAATGAGCAACTGGAGCTTCCCAGCGTATTCCTCTAGTTTTGTTGTCTTGTGGGGGAATGTAGGCTCCCAGCTCTCAGTCACGCAGGGCTGGTTACCTATGCTGTGTATTAACTGTGTCACAGATACAGAGACCTGCTTGTAAGTCTGGAAAAATTGTGCCTGCTTTCATAGATTGTGTCTCCACTGGGTCCAGGCCAATTCTGAATCCCTGACATCACCTTTCTTCACTTTGTTCGCACTGTGTTTAATGAAAGCCTGAGGTACGGTGGGTTTGATTTTGCTTTGTTCACATTATCCCAGATTGCCACTGCCTATATAACAAAGAGCTGATTGTACTGATTTAAAATCAACAGATGTCTCACCTTTTCTTGTTCCTTATTATTTTCAGTGCCACTAATTCATTGGTTTTATGATCCAAGCATTTAGCCACCTGCCCAAATGAACCTTTCCCAATCACCTCCAACACTTCATATCGGTAGGCGATGTGGTCATGCAAAACCTTCAAAAGAAAACAAATAGTTCAGATTCAGATAGTACGAAAAAGATCAGGCTTTAAAGCATTTCGTGTGTGAGAGTTTACCTTCTATGAAAGATGTTGGACTGGTAGCAAATGAAGCTACATTAAACAAGGCTGACAGAGAAAAAACAAGTGCATGCTTCATTAATCCACCTACCTTGCATCAATCCTGAATCTCTCTTTAGGATTCTCTTCTGAGCTTTGAAGTGCTTGGTACTGATGTTTTCAGTATGTGAATATTTATCTTATACAAACCACATTTATCTCACATGGATCACTTAAGAGTTGGCAGACAGTCACAACAAACTTATTGAGCTGCAAACTAATACCATAGTTTTTCCACTTACCTTTAAGTAGGAACCATGCTCATCATCGTAACAATTATTATTCTGGGTTTCAGGCAAACCTTCAATTTTTTTAGCTTCCAGCCCAAGAAACCATAGCTCTGTATAATTGAAAATTTCTTTTTGCTCATAGACTGTTAACTGGTTTCTAAAATATTTCAAGGCTTCTAAATCAGAAAAAAAAAGAGAATATAAAACCAAAAATCAATAAAATGTCAGAAACCTGATGGTAAATTGCTTTTACATTGGAACATTTTACAGTAGAGTATGCCACATTGAGCAGGAGGATGAGTAGCTGACTGTTAGAGGTCCCTTCCAACCAACATTTCTATGATTCTACAATGTTGACATTTTGCATAAATTTATGTTTCTTTTTCTGACTTACAGTATTATGCTCAACAAAGCATTCATCATCTGTCAGAAAGACTTTTAAGAGAACTTAGGTAAAAATGATTTGATTCTGAGCAAAAGTATGTACCTAGATGTTTTTGAAAATCCCATCTGTTGTCTATCTGCTTCAGCAAGCTTCATAGCTTACATAAAAAAATGGTATGTTTTTATTGGTTTGATTGTTGTATTTATAAAATGGCAGTAAACTTTAGTTAACCAAAGCTTCCAAGTACTTGTTTTTCTGATATAAAATGTCAAGTTTAGATGCATAAGATTAGGAATTAAATGGCGCCCAGATCTGCTGTTCTCCTAGTTCAGATTCTACCTGCATAGAAACATTTCAGCTACCCTAACACCTCCACTTACATCATTTAAATCTAGATAAATAATCAGACGGTGGCGTTACAAATCAAAGTGTTCTCTAGGCATGCGTGTGGGTGTTTTGTTAAACAGTGGCAGATCCTCATCCACTAATGCAGGGATGCTAAATAATTTAAAAGAAAAAGGCCACTACTTTTTTTTCCCCTAGACTCCTTCTGAAACTAAACTAACTCTGCCAGAAACTTTCTAGATCTGAGAACTCCAAAAATGCAATTTAGCCCACATTGATAAAACGTGATACAGCTACAAGCAAGTGGGAAAAGTGTTTTATCACTGTACTAGAATATTGCTGTCAGCTACATGACCTGCCGTAAGTCTTAGACAAATATACATTCTTTTGTATAATGCATACTTCTCTCATTTATATATTTGTGTCAGTGTATTCATTCTCCTATTGCATATATCCCCAAGTAGGATTTTTATAAATCGCCAAACCCATCCATATTCCTTTCCACCAAACTGTTTGTTAAATATTTCAGTGATCATTTAGCATGGGACCTCTGGTCACTGCGTTATCCTGACTGCATACGCTCCCTATCTGTGGAGGCAACCTGTCATTCCAGTCTTTTTAGCACGCTCTGTTATATTCTACCTGAAGCTGTCATAGGCAGTTTGACATTGATGCTGGTGCTTTCCAGTTCTGATGGTTTCGTCTGGGCTCTGGTATCACTTTCTGGAAGGCTGTCCAGAAAGTTAAATTGGGAAAAATTGCCTTGACTTCCGTTTTCCTGCCAAGCAAAAATAAAACCAAACAGGTAAATTTTGATTTCAAGTATTTTGATGAACATTCAGCTAATCTGCAATTGTATAAATATATACAAAAATATACTGAAAAATGCTACGATCCCAAAGACAAAGCTGCAAGGTATTTATTTTGGATTTGTTGAGGGTCAGCTTCATGCTGAGACAGAACTAGCATGCTTGGGGACTAGAATGCCCTGCTTACCCAGAGAGCAAATTGTGACAATAGCACTAGAGGCTATTGGATCACAGAAAGATAAATCTCTAAATAAAAGAAGGAAGTTGTCACAGAAGGCGTGGTTGACACGCTGGAAGGAAGGGATGCCATCCAGAGGGACCTGGACAGGCTTGAGAGGTGGGCCCATGCAAACCTCATGAAGTTCAACAACGTCAAGTGCAAGGTCTTACACCTGGGTCATGGCAATCCCAGGCACAAATACAGGATGGGCGGAGAATGGCTTGAAAGCAGCCCTGAGGAGAAGGACTTGGGGGTGCTGGTGGACGAGAAGCTCAACATGAGCAGGCAATGTGCACTTGCAACCCAGAAAGCCAACCACATCCTGGGCTGCATCAAAAGAAGCATGGCCAGCAGGCCTAGGGACGTGATCCTGCCCTTCTACTTTGCTCTGGTAAGACCCCACCAGGAGTACTACATGCAGCTCTGGAGTCCTCACGACAAGACGGACATGGAACTGTTGGAACGGGTACAGCAGAGGGCCACGAAGATGATCAGAGGGCTGGAGCACCTCTGCTATGAGGACAGGCTGAGAGAGTTGGGGTTGTTCAGCCTGGAGAAGAGAAGGCTCCAGGGAGACCTTATAGCAGCCTTCCAGTATCTAAAGGGGGCCTACAGGAAGGATGGGGAGGGGCCCTTTATCAGGGAGTGTAATGGTAGGATGAGGGGTAATGGTTTCAAACTGAAGGAGGGTAGGTTTAGATTGACTATTAGGAAGAAATTCTTCACTGTGAGAGTGGTGAGACACTGGAACAGGTTGCCCAGGGAAGCTGTGGATGCCCCATCCCTGGAAGTGTTGGAGGCCAGGCTGGATGGGGCTTTGAGCAGCCTGGTCTAGTGGGAGGTGTCCCTGCCCAAGACGGCGGGTTGGAACTAGATGATCTTTAAGGTCGCTTCCAACTCTAACCATTTTATGATTCTACGAAGTTCATCTTCCAGGTTCATTCAATGCATGAGCACCCACTTTCTATAAATGCTACGTTTGATTAAGTTGCAGTAACTTGGATGAGCTAGGGAAAGGTCTATGTCCAGCCGTCTGAGTGCAGAAGGCAGGAAAGATAGAATAATAGGCAATATCCATCTCAGATTTCTATGTGGGCATATCCACTGAAGAGTTGTGCTAGAATCCTTGAGATTGTTTGTGCAGTCCACAGAACTGCAGGCACACCAGCTTGGGTCTGCGCATATACACATCTGCAACAGAAACATCAAGATTGGTATGAATGGGGAATGAATGGGTCTGTGTGGGTGTGGAAACACTTGAAGGAACAAATTGCAGAAGAACAGATATACTGATGTACATCAGCAGCATGTGTAGATTCTCAGGGCTCCGAGAAGTGGAAAACAAAGAATGGGCTACAGAATCAAGCCATAAAGAGATGATGGAGGTTTAGATATAAAAGAGAGCCAGATAAGGAGACAGAAGACTGGGCTCTGGGATAAGGATGTAGGGTGTGAGGGCCCAGGTCATCTTCTTCTCAGTCCCTTCATTGAGGGGAAAAGACTCAGCTGGAGACAATGGATCCAATATATCAATACCTGTCTGAAGCTGCAGAGAGGGCTATGGTTTCCATGAACATAGGATGAGGAACAAGAACTGCTTAGCAGAAACAGCATCCATTTGCTGAAGCAGGGCAAGTGCGTCTGCAACCAGCTTTCCTAATCTAGTGAGAATGTTTTTATTTAGGTACATTAGGGAACACTCATCATAACCTAAAGGCCCTGATACACATGGGGTAATTCAGTCACCTCAGTATCTGCTGAAGTTGCAAAAGCATTCTGGGAGATTTCTGGACTGTGTTCTTACTGCAGGTTATCTGAGATTGCTGAACCTGTTACTCACAAGCAAGGAACAATTTGTTGAGGACATGAAGGTTATGGGAAGGGCAGCTTTGGTTGCAGTGACCATATGATTGTGGAGTTTAAAATCCTCAGAGGAGTGAGTGAGACAAGCAGTAGAACTACAAATGCTGATCTTCAGGAAAGCAACTTTTGGCTTGGTCAGGGATCTTCTAATCGTAAACGCATGGAAGACTGCCCTGGAGGGCAAAGGAAATCAGGAGACCTCATTGATCTTCAAAGTTAATCTCCTTAAAGCACAAGTATAGTGCATTCCAACATGCAGAAAGTTAAGCAAACGTTGCTGAAGGCCAGCGTGGATGCAAAGGGAACTTCTGATCAGGTGCCAACACAGTAAGGAGGACAAAAAACAGTGGAAGCAGGGGTGGGTTATATGGGATAAATGCAAGAGACACTACCTGAACATGCAGGTTTGTTTAGGAAAGCCAAAGCTCAGCTGGAATTACAGCTAGCAAGGGATGTGAAAATCAATAAGAACAGTTTCTGTAAGTACATCACCAGCAAAAAATGAAGGCTTAGGGAAATGTGAACCCACTGTCCAGTAGAATTTGGGATCTAGTGACCAAGGATTAGGAAAAGACTAAGGTACTCAATGCTTTTCATTGGTAAGTTTTGCCCTCAGGCCTCCCCAGTCCCTGAGTCTAGAAGCAGTGTTAGTGTAAAGAAGTATTACCTGCAGTAGAGGAAGATAGTTAGGGACCACTTAAGTAGCTGGACATACCTAAGTCTGCAGGACCAGATGGGATGGACCTGAGGGTGTGGAGGGAGCTGGCCAATGTCATTGCAAGGCAGCTCACTGTCATCTTTGAAAGTTGATGGCAATCAGGAGCAGTTCCTGACCATTTGGAAAAGGCAAACATCACACCCACCTTCAAAAAGCGCAAGAAAAAGAGAACTATAGGCTGGTCAGCCTTAACTCAGTCCCTGGGAGGGCTATGGAACAATTCCTCTTGGGAGCCATTTCCAACCAAATGAAAGACAAGAAGATGATTTGGAACATCCAGTATGGATTTGCCAACATAAGTTGTGAGCAAATGGTGTTTGAACAACTTGATTACCTTCTCTGATGATGTGATGAGCTTGGCCAATGAGAGAAAAGCAGTGGATGTTGTATACTTTGACTTCAGGAAGACCTGTGACACTTTCTCCCACAGTATGCTTGAAGCCCAAAGAGTGAGACGTGAACTGGATAAATGGATCATAATGTGAGTGGAAAATCATCTGGATGGTCAGGTTCCAAGGACTGCAATTGGTTACTGGCAGCATCCCTCAGGGATCAATACTAAGGCCAGTACAGTTTAGTGTCCATTAATGACCTGGACAATGCATGAGTTCACCCTCTCAAATCTGTAGACCATAGCAGGGCTGCTGTCCAAAGGGACTTCACCAGGCTGGAAAAATGGGCTATGGGTATCTTCTAGAGTTGAACAAAGACAAATGCTAAGTCCTGCACCCGGAACAGAATATACCCATGCAACGGGACAGGCTGGGGGACAACTGAAATGATGCATCTTGGCAGGGGAGGGCCTGACAACAGCTGAACATGAGGTAGCACTGTGCCTTTGTAGCAAAGAAGTCCAAACACGTCCCAGGCTGTTAGTAAGAGGATAGCCAGCAAGGTGGGAGAAGTGATCTCTGCCTCTATTCAGCATTTGTGAGACCACACTGGGAGTACTGTGTCTAGTTTGGGGTTTCCCAGCACAGGAAAGACAGTGACCAACCAGAGCAAATTCAGGGGAGAGGTCAGGGGATGGTCAGGAACCTGGAGCACATAATGTACAAGGAGAGGCTGCAGGAAATATATTTGTTCAGCCTGCAGAAGAGGAAGCTCCAGGAGTGATCTTACTGCTGTCTGCAGTTACTTGACATGATGATACACAGAAAGCAAAGCTGGATTCTTTCCAGAGGTGCGTGGTCCTCAGACAAAATGGGTATGTCACTAATGGATACAAGTTGCAACACCGGAAATGCTGATTAGATATTAGGAGAAACATTTTTTACCATGAGAGTGGTTCACTATTGCAACAGTTTCCCTGAGAAGCTGTGGACTCTCCATCCTTTGAGATATTCAGGACCCAACCGGACAAGGCCCTGAGTAACCTGCACCAAGTTTGCTCGGCTGGGAGTGGGAGGTTAGGCTAGATGTCTTCTGGAGGTCCTTTCCAAGCTAAATTATTCCTTAATTTACTTATAATTCCTCATCCTTTGAGGAAGTCCTGGTGACTCAGAGAAGTGGGACAGGATGGAGACACAAAATATCAGTTTGTCTCAGTATCAGAAGGGTACAAAAGCTATATTCAAAAACCAGCACATGGTGATATAGTCCACCATGTCCTTGCAAGAAGTTCTGGCTGGTACCACTTGGATACATGCATCTTGGTGCTTGTGAGTTTTGGGTTAAGAATGTGTTAGTGCAAGTGAACATGGGTTTGTTTTAAAAGAAAATCATTTTCCCATACTTGCATCTAACCTTGCTACTTTTTTTTTTTTTTTTTTTTTTTTTTTTTTTTTTTTGGCAATATTAACTGCTACAAGAGCAGGACAACCAGGTATGAGCGACACCACTTGAACACCTCAAGTACGGGTCTGTGCTGCCACAGGTCAGTCCTACTGCCATCCTGCTGAGCCCCAGCTTGAGAACTCCACTGCTTGCCCATTCCAATACACACTCCTTCAATTCAGCAATGCTGTGTTATTTCTAAGGAAGAGTTAAACAAAGAAGGTCTCCAAAACAGACAGCACATAATCATGCTTTCTAGATTGAAATGTTTATTTTTCCCTGGCACTTCTAAACCAAGCGAAAGGCTTTCTTATTGGTGTTTTCACAGCTTCTTATAGAAGTCTACAAGTTCCATTTAAAAATAAAATAAAATAAAATAAAATAAAATAAAATTAAATTAAATTAAATTAAATTAAATTAAAATAAAATAAAATAAAATAAATTAAATTAAAATAAAATAAAATAAAATAAAATAAAAAAACCACCCCACACCCCTGTAAAATGCTTGGGTCCATTCTTTTCACAGAAAATAAAATGGGGAGATGGTTCATTTTTCAAATGCAAAGCTCTTTGCTTTTTTTTAATCATTGGCTTTTGTGGGAGTTGAGTGTAGGTTTGACTTATAAAGGCCACAGAACTAAGCTTTAAAAAAAAAAAGTAAATTATTTTGGACACTAACCCATTCCACCTCATCATTCATGCTATTTTGCATTTTGTAGGTTCACCCCCCTAACTAAATTAAATATTTTGTAGTGGTGGCAAACTGCCAATTTCAGAGTCAAAGTATTTGAGAAGACTCTTGACTTCCCAAATAAAACGCATTGTGTGGGGACTTCCAGTGCAAGAGATTGGAAAAGACTTCATATCAGAGCCCTAAAGAACCTGTAAAGTCTCTCAATAAAGAGACTCCATTGAAGTAGAAGAAAGGTGAAAAAGGGAGTGATCGGAGTAGTGGTGGTGAGTAGTGCAGGTCCCTGATTTGCTGAGGAGAGAAGGAGGAAAGGAAGAAGGGTTCAGACAGGGGACGGACATGGGACTTCTGAAAAAATGAGAAAGAAGGAATGCCAAATGTGAAGATGACGTCAAAACCTTCCTGTGATGTTGGTCATCCATTAAAATATCTGGAGATACTAACAACCATGCTGGTAAGCAATTTATCCATTTGGCTGTTTATAGTTGTTCCTTTTTTTTTCTCTTTAACTACGGCTGAAAACAGAAACCGATGCAAATGCTGACACTAAACTATTTCTCTCTTCCCACACACAAACGCTCTTGTGACACTTTGCCACTGCAGTACTAGAAAGAAGCTGATTAACCAGTCAAGCAGAAGATGTCTAAGAGTTTTAGAACTCACTCACCTGAAGAGAGGGGAGGACGTTCTGCAAGCTCCTATTTGTTATCTGAGGCAGGCTGCTTTCCAGGGGGGGAGGGTTTGCAGCGTCTGCAACCAAACCATGCTTTGCTTGACCTTCCAGATGTGGGAGGGAAAGAACACCACGACTGACTTTCTAAATAGGAAGCATAAGTAAATATTACGTAACGACCTCGCACGCAATTCTGTGCAACAGCTTCGAAAAACGGAGGGATGTAAAACCTTGGAAAATGTGTATGGTTCACTTCTGACACCTAATGGCGGAGGGGAAAAGAGCAGATACCCTCCGGCAGCTCCCAGTTGTACTAACGGGCAGGACGAGGTTGTCCAGGCAATCGGACAGCCTGGCACATTTTAGGGCATGAAAGTTTCCCCACAAAAGCATCTCCATCCAGCATCAGAGCACTGACTGCTTCAGATGGAAAAGGTGGTTGGGCTTGGGCACTGAAGAGCTGTTCCAGGCAGCAGGACTCCTCTGAGGGGGGAAAATAAAGCATACGTAGGGTAATAAGCAGGCATGAATTTTAAATGGCAGGCAACATTACTAGCTATTCCCAGTGGTAGAAGAGAAATTGGGACTGGACTGCTGCCAAACACCATGGTGAAAACAGTGGGAGGGTCTTCCCTGCACTGGTTTCTCAATATTTCGTTCCCCCTCATTTCCCATAGAGTTCACTTAGACTGGGCCTCTTTGTTGCACCCCTCGTTAGTGAGGAAAAGGCAGGCTCTGTGCAAACTTTACTGAAAAATAAATGCTAATACTCATTTGAAAGCTCCAGGAATATTAGTCCTTCGTTTAGACTTCTCCCATTTGTTATTTGCAAAACATTTCTATACCACTCATTCCTTAACGTCAGTCATTTAAGCATGTGGTTTTATGAATGTTAGGACCTCTAATATTTTTGGGTATCTAAAGTGAGAGAAATCATGCTCTTAGCAGCAAAGAAAATTTTTGAGGTAGACTATTTCTTTGGCAAATAATAAAAAACTGATTTGAAATAGATCTGAAATAGATCAACCATCTGCCAGCAAATGCCGAACAAGGCCGAGAGAGTTAAGGCTACTCCCCATATAAGACTGAATTTTTTGTCACTGGGGAAAGACAGAAACACATTTGTCAAGCATTTGACAACAAAGGAGAGGTTTGGTATTTTTTTCAAAAAGCAAAGAAACAAAGCTCTCGATCCAACCAACTTGAATGAATAATTTTTCCAATACAATGGAAAAGTCTTTAAAATCTTAGAACTGAGATTCCAGTGGACTTTTCATGAAAGCTTCAGGAAACAAAAGTGACTGGGCAGAAGAAATGCCTCAAATGCTACTGAACAGCTAGCCAAACCAAAATAATCGCAGGCATTTGGGACAGTCATACAGCTATAGGGGCAAACGGAAGAGCGCAGGGAATAAAAGACTTGCCTCTGCTCAGATTCATTTATTATAAGGGGTTTCTTAGAAAACAAGCATTCAGATATTTCTCAAGTCAGCTGAAGAGTCACGTACCTGATGGAAGACTCTGTTAGGTCCCAGATGATCTCTCTCTTGAACCGTCAGTTGAGACTGAGAAAATGCATCCACATGGGAAGACTGCAAACATGAAATGATGCTTTAATAAAAATGATTCTGGAAAAAGTACTGAAATCTCTGTATGGTTTCCGTGTTTCTTTCCTTTGTGGCAACGTCTGTGCCAACACAGTGTATGAGAGAGGACCACAAAAGCTGCTGAAAACGTGCTACGCTCTAGCAATTCCTCTCCCAGTCGAGCAGCTGTTTTGTGGGCAGGTGCAGGGACAGCTTGCTTTGCCTATTATGCCTCTCAGCATGCTTGATATGCCCATGTGGTCAGCAGAGGGGAAGGGGGGGGGGTTGGGTGGGAGGGTTTGCCATCCCTAAATACGTGCTCAAAAGCAGATAGTGAGCCTGCCTGGAAGGACAGCTTTAAACTACCTCACAAGGTAGATGGTGAGCCCATCCATTGTTAATAGCAGCATTAAACTGATTCAACTCGTGGTGCAGATTTTATAAAAACACAAATCAATATTTAGATTTGCTGAGATAGAGAAAACAATACATGGGTTCCAATGGACAGATAATATTAGCAACAAATAAAAAAAAAAAGGAACATGGGGAAAGTGCTAAGCAGCTCATCATTTTTAAGATTCTACTAATACTTTCAGCAGGTTTTTTATAAAGATGAACACGATAAGTAGCACTGTACATTTCTGTCCAATAGCAGACTAGTGAATTGCAGAAATCTTTACAATAATTTAGATACTGAAAATTCTGTGGCTACAGCAGCTTGGAGCTCTACTCTATAGGCTGGAGTGAACCCCATTGGTTTTAGTCAAATGTGCGACCTTGGCCCTGGGCTCTGAGACACAATGTCATTCCACTCATAGTCAAAAAATCATCTTTATCCAAGTAGATAAATCAGTTCCACTATAAAAGTTTTGAAGTGGTTGAACAGCAATATTTTCTCTAGAAGCAGAGGAATTTGGAGGCGTGATCACGGAACTTTAATTTGCAGTATCAAAATAACGAATTTGCAAACAAAATTATCTTATGGATGTGAGCTGCACATTAAAAATACTTAAATGTAATACATCATGGTATTCTTCTTGATCTGTTTTGCAGCCAGGGCCTCCATGGCCTATACCTGTCACAGAGTCTTAAATGGGCAGAGCACCTGTAGATGACAAAGTCATTGCTCTTTAAAACGACTTTTAGCCTATTCAGTGCTAGCACCAGTGCCAGGGGATCACTTTTTAAAGGCCTTTGTCATGGACTTCAGTTAGTCCATATGAAAATATGTCTGCATACTGGTGGACTATGCCTAATGTGTTTTGTACTGGCTTGTGCCATAAAACATCTGCCACGATGCAGCCTAGCCATGCTGAAAGGGCCTCTGGCTGAGCCTGAAAGAAGAAGGGACAACTTTGCTGCATCTGTGCCAATACACCACATATTTACAGGAGCTGTAGTGGGTGATGGATGCTTGTGTACAAACTAATCCACACACATACAGTGTGGATTATATATCCAGGGCAATATATCCAGGGCACACTGGCGTTGCTACAAAGGTGCAGATCAAGCTGAAGATACACGTGCAATGGCTCTAACATATCCTGCTCTCTGAGAGAGGTGCTCAGAGAGGCTGTGGAATCTCCTTCCAAACTAAATATGGAGAGAAAACTCCATGTACAGACCTACCTGATCACATGAAGGATTTACTGCCCTCTGACATGCAGGTTCAACTGTCCCACCGTCAACCATAAAGAGCCTACTAAAGCTGGGCATGCCAGCTAGAAACTGCCCTTTGGACAATTGTGCTGTTAGTATCCATGGCAGGTATTCTCTCTTTCTTTTCATTTGAAAAGTCAGGGGAGAAAATTGCACAAATAAATAAGTCCTTCTGCAAGCTTAAAGGGTAAACTTCCTATTCCGAACAAGCTGAGAACAGCAGCTCTGGGTTTAGCCTTATTATGCTAATGGGGTACAGTTTGAGAGGAAAAATCATGGATATTTGTGGCGCAGAGGAGAATATTAGGAAAGGGAAAGCTACTAAGACTTGTCTTTGCAGGACATGGTAATTCCCATCTTTGGAACTGGAGATCAGCTGACCAGGGGTAAGGGATTATATTCTGTAAATCCAAAACATCCCCAGAGCCACCATAACAAATGTCCCCAGGAAAGGACCACTGGATTATTGTGTCCTACATACGAATGTCCTAGAGCATGATATACTTTTCCTAGTGTCCTTGTGGTCACTATCCTCCAGTGTGAATTCACATAGATGATCTATGGAAAATCCAGTGCCAGAATATTTTTGCAGACAAATGCTTCACATGCAAACTACATATCCTGCATCTCAAGGGAGAATCACATTTGTTATGAAGATGAGTCTGGGATCCACAGTCATAACTCTACTAGATATATCAACCCAGGTCTTAGTAAGAATATTAATTTTAGTGCATGTTATACTTTTCCCCACACCTCATCCATACTTTACTCCCAGCTAGCATTATTTTTCAGTTTCTGGAGTTGATGAAAACATTGCACTTCATTTAGAGACAGTTTCTTAACCACTTTGTGCTTTTCTAACTACAAGTCAATGTAAAGCCAGGATTTTAGAGAGAAACAGCTATCTCTGAAAACCAGAGAAACAGTGGACTTCACATACCTGTATAGACTGCAGACTCTTCACTCCAAAATGGCATTTTGTTTCTTAGTAATACTTTTTTTTTTACTAAATATAAAATTCAAAATATATTATATTCACTAATAGAGCATGAACAATTCACAAAATATCTTTAAAAAGTCAGCAAGAGCTAAGGAAGCAGGCGAGTGAGCACCAAAAGATGCTGCCAGAATTTGGAAACCATCTAGTTTCCATTCACTGGGGAATGATTGGCAAGGTTTTGAGATGAACATTTCTCCTTTTACACTGCAAAAGCAAAATCAGTCCATCAGCCCATGGCTGTGCCTTTTTTAAATTATGGGTATTTATGATTCTCTTTGTCTCTTTTTCTCAAAACCTACTTACTAAGAGTTTATAGTCCTTCAGCACTCTTTGAGCAACTCATTCCAAACTCCTTAAAATCAATAACTGATCAACCCTCATAACATTCCCAAAAAAAAGGTAAATAGCATAATCTTTTACCAGTAGAAAAACTGATCTGTGCCTACAACAGTCCTGCCAGCAGCTGAATGGGGAGCAGGTGGATTACCAGTTAGTCCAAAACAGGGACTTATATGATGGTCTTGATCCAGATGACCCATCACCTGCTGCTCTAACAAAATCCTGTACATCAAGTACAGGATCTACAGTCGAGCTGTTGAGACTGGTTTACTTCTGGCAGATGCACTCTAAAGAAAAACTGCAGCAACTGTTACTATTTCACTCCATTTCACTCCTAGCTGTCCTGCTCCTATAGCACTTGGCCAGTCCTACAACTCCAACATCACACTTCAGTCCCAAACTATCACCTCCTGCTATTCCAGCCTTTCTAATCATTTATTACTGGCCATTACCTTGCTAATTCCAATTATCGCTCAAGAAACAGAACAATGTCCTCATTCACTACCTAGTCTGCAGTCATAAGGAGGTTTAGGTACTGAGCATACAGCATTCTGCAAAATCAGAAATTGTGACACATGTTCATAATTCCCAAAAGGTCAGCTTATTTTTTTTCAGTACCCAGTTGACCACAGAAACAGAAATGTATTAGAATTATAGAAATTATAAAATACACAACTATGGAAAATACAGACTCCATTGTCTCCTCATTTAAATGAGCACTTCTTCTCTCTGTCCTCTATCAAAACTGAATAAAGTCTGTAGAATACATAGAGAGAATGCAATGTAGGTGTTAAAGCATGCAATATATTAAAAAGCCACAGCAAATGCAGTCTCACTCACTCAAAACACAGTAGGAATGTAAACATTTTGCCCACCTTGTCAACTATTTCTGTCAGCATAACGGCAAGAGTCGTTAACTGCAGGACAGAGGTTGTTTATTCCATTCAGCGAATGCATTTCAGAAAGCCCACCTTCATCTAGTCAGAGCATAGCAGGATCGGTTTCATACACAGTACCCTGATCAGAAAAAAATGGATAACCCTCTGCTTGGCTTCAGATTTAAATTCTTATCCCGGAAATATGCCAGTGACTATTAGCTGCTCTAGTATTCTTTTGGTGGCCATCTGTTCCTTTTCTCAGCCTCCTTCTAGCCAAATATAATTTTCCATATTTATCATGGCAAGTTGGTAATAAGAAAGACAAATATAACAGGATTGGCTGTTCTCCTTGCTGTCTCAGTCTGTTCTTTCTCACTGAGCTCATGTGCTTGTGAAACCAAAAAACACTTGAACTTGTCTTTTTTCAAAATTTGTCCCAGCGACCTTGCTATACAGTGAGTAAAATCTATTCACCAAGACTGCCAGACTGGAAAATGAAAATAAATTAATACCTGAAGGGTTGATTTCTCATTGCATACTATGTGTCATTCGCTGAGGACCAAACTGTGGCACCTTGGTCTGTGGTTCTTGTTGGCATCAGTGCAGAGCTGCTGTGCCCAGTGAGATAATGAGGCTCTCATTTTGGTGTGGATAGTGAGACAGAGCTTAGCTGCCATCCTGTCTTTCCTCTTCCTCTTTTGGGTGTTGTGCATGTGTAACGGAGCACTGGTGGAGGCGTCCCTATTCCCCCACCATCTTAGGGGGATATCTGAAAATGAAAATAAAATGTGCTCTCCTCCTTCATATAGCCAAGGAATGGCATGTTC
Source organism: Alca torda (assembly GCA_008658365.1). Lineage (NCBI taxonomy): Eukaryota > Metazoa > Chordata > Aves > Charadriiformes > Alcidae > Alca > Alca torda. The sequence goes on from CM018076.1 coordinate 77,670,444, forward strand.
CCTGCTGGTCTTAAATCTGTCGACAACACAGAATAGTTCTCCTTTCACTCAGAAACCAGGGTTTTCAAAGAAGAAATACGTGTTCACCCATAGAAGCTATTCTAGAAGGCTGCCACTTTTACTGATGCTCCTGAAATGAGCACCACTTTTCACAGAGTGGTCAAAGGACAAACAGCTATTCTTTTTGCATGGTGGTCCATGCAATGCCCTTGCCTAATATAATTGCTGCGGTGCAGCATCCTACAAAGCACATCACTCCCATTTCCATCACTCCCACTTTTCCATTCTTCCAAGCTTGGCAACTCTCTAGTCAACAAATCCTCCCCAGTATTACACCTCACATACAAGAGAAACTTCTCATTCTCCAGCCAAATAATCACACTGACTGTCATGCCAGCAGAACCGGTTCAGCCCTGGGAATGCATGGAGTTGCCATGTGCTGGAATACAAACTAAACAGCACAAACACACATCACTTGTACCTAAGTTAAATCACTCCCACACAAACATATGCAAACAAGCATGTGCGAGCACATACAGCTAGTTACACTCCAACTCTTCTATACCACAGGTATATTAAGAATTTCTGAGCAACTTTCACCAAGGCTTACAGGAGGGGATTTAACTAATGTAGTGTGTGACATATATTGTAACTGTGAAAATACAGATTTGTGACACTGGAAATTATCAGTGCAGTCCACTGTTGATATCATGTTTATGTACTACATAGATGAGGAAGTACTGCGATCACTACTGCCACTTGCTAATGGCACTCAGTGTTCTTCTTTTGACCAGCTGTGCTGGGTATATGAGGTGGGGTATGTGGCAGAAAGCTGCACACTGCATTCCCTCTGGCTTGTTATAGCGCAGCCGTTCTTTTAATGAGATTTATAATACAGCTTGGTGTAGCTCCACAGCCCTCTGGGCTATACTTTTCCATCTCAGGTTTTGACTCCTGTTGAGAAACTATTAATATTCCCAAGACAGCCTACATAGAAAGGAGTGAAGGACAGATCTGACCATGCATTCAACTGTCCCCCATTAAGAAGAATGTCCTCTACTTTATTTTCTTTTATTTATTTCTGTTCTTTGTAATGCTTTCTATTCTCATTTTTTTTTATTACATTCTTGAAAGCATATTCAAATTTGGTGTGCTAAGTCATGCAGGAGTAAAAACAATCTTTAGGATGATTCTTTTCTCATACCTGAAGAGGAGCAATGAATTTTTGACAATGCAAGAAACTGTATAAAGTTTTTTCCTACATTTCTCAACAATACTCTCAGAGCAAAATAAACCTGCCAGGATTACTACTAAGTTTCAGTCATTACACAGTGAAGTAAAAAGCAGTGCCTAAAATGTTTCAGCTATAAATTACAAAGCAGTTTTGTTAAATTTCGAGGAAATATTTACAGTTGTTGTCACTCATTTTTAAAAAAATACCCATTTCTGAAAGATATTTAATTAAAGGAGCTAAGTGCAATGGTGGATAAATTCCTTGTGGATGCAATCACTGGCTGTGATCATCACGTAGTCAAAACCTTAACTACAAATTTATTAAGTTTGGTAACATCTCTGTGAAGTAGAATAGTATTAGAGGTAAAGGACATTAAAGAACTTCTGCAAAGGAACAGGCATTCTGGAGTGGGAAAAGGATTCATTCCGTCTTAACCTAAATGTTCAATTTAAACAAATTTCCCTGTAGAAGTGAACAGGCTTGGCCTGAGAAGCAGCCTATGCAAATAATGTAGACTAGCTATGCAGAATATTTATATCCCTAAAATTAGATTAGATTAATTCTACTTTACTGTGCTCCTCCTGCACTGCAATGCACCTTGCAGAGCGCTTCCTCTAATGCAAAATGTATACCAAATGCAAAATTTGACTTGAAAACATTTTACTTCCCCTACACAGTTATCCCTCTGATTTGAGTGAGGACAAAAGATACAGAGGAACAACGAAGTGAACACTTTGTCTCCAGCCCTGTGCTGTGCCATACATACAGGTTTGGCCAGTGCCATAGAGAAAGTCAAATACAAAGGTGAATACCGGAAGTCCCTAAAGAATAATGTGAGTGGAGTTGCCAGAAAACTTCTTAAATCACTCCTGTTCCATTTGCTGTAATAAACCGCATGAACTATGTCAATAAGACTGTTGCAAAATCAGTGCAAAAGGAATGGGTGATTTAAGGTTTTGCATACATTTACTTGGGCAAAGATCCCACCAGATGTACCAACTAGTCCCAGTCTGCTGGAAATGCAAAAGCCAGTCACACAGTTTCTGACATCTTTAGAATGTGTCTTCCACAGAAGAGTGCAAAAGGTTGAGATATGATAAAGTCAAGTTTCTAACATTTAAATTATTTGCTATGAAGTTGGCTCTTTAGTTTATTAACAATTCCTATCATGGTTAGGATCCGCTCTTGTTCCTAGTAAGCAAGAAAAACAAATTAATAATGCTGTTCAGTTCTAAAAGGGCTAGATAAGAATCACGAATGCAGTTTTACATAGGAGGAAATTAAGGTATTGTCTAGTTAAGACATAATTATCATAACCTTGGGAGATAATTCCTAATGTCTGAGCAGGGGTCCATGTTTGAATTCAAATAGAATTTGGGTACATGGGGATTTTCCAAAGATCTGTTTGACTGTGTGAAGCCATCAGGACCCTAGCAACATCACCATTTCTAGGAAACAGACTGGGCAAACAAAGGACATAGCCTAGAAATCAGTACTGAAACTGGTTTTTTTTAAAGCATCAATCTGTTCTTAGGACTATTCCAAGAACAGAAAATATGGTTATTCCTGGACTCACAAACTGAAGAGGAATCACATGAGAAGCAGGAATTGGACACGGACCAGATAAGCTGATATAAATCGAGTGGCGTGCACAGATGAAATGTAGCTCTAGATATGTTGAAAAGTCATAGGCAAAAAAAAAAGATGACAGGAAAATAAAATCATTATCATGATGGAAAAGATTTTTTAAATTTCCTATCAAGCCCTGAAAGCCTTGCAAGATCTTTCTTTCTTGAAAGAGCTCCAGCTGTTTCTGCCAATCTGCAGGTCAAACATCTGTGTCAACCCTGCGATGAACGGAAGTGGAAGCTGGAATGGCTAACCCCGAAGAATCAAGGCCTCTCAGCCATTGTATAGTTCATAACTACACTTACTAAAAATCTTCCCAAATACTACTGACTTCAGATACTCACCTATACATTCAGACGACTTCCTAAATAATGCCATCTGGGAAGGAAAACCAGGGGCATCATTTCACAACTTCATTGTGAAGCTGTTGTACAAGTACAAAATCAGTATCACATCAATGAATGAACCCTCACATTGATGTTCCTGTAGAAGGTCGGTTTAAACAAAATGATCAAATGTTAGGTTTAAACTTAGAAACACACATTTTTTTTAAAAGGCAGAACTTTTGATTTCAGATTAATATAACTCACTGAGATTTCTATAGAGTATCTTTTTTCTCTAAAATAAAAAATAGACTGGCTGCCTACAATATACTTATATTTTTAATAAACTAAAAAGCCTCTCACATAAACCAAAAGGTCAATCTGAAATCTTTTGTAGAACCCTAGGTACTCTGGGATTCTACAACCTAGTCCTTTGCTCACCATTTATGCAGCAACCTATAAGATACTCCTGTAACTTTAAAATGTTAACAGTTCTTAACTTTGCAGCATTACTAATGTTAATGTTTTCATTAAAAATTGTAATCTTAATTCCTCTTCTGCAAACAAATTTAAGTAATGATTAATGCAATAAAAATGTCATACGGAATTGATGGTACAACTAATCAAACTGTCTTTTTTCTGTTTTCTAATAGTTATTTTCCATTCCTCACAATAGGTATATCATCAAACAATAAAAACAAATGCCAACCACTATTACCTTAGGCTGGATTCTTCTATTTCTTCTCATTCGTAAACAAGAGTTATTGAAGAAGCTGAAATCACAGCAGCTCTCGCTGCTTCTTTCTTTCCCCATCATGACAAAGCTCCATGTTTTAAATCTGTCTCCATTAAATTGTTCTCCTTGTAATTTAAACCTGACGCTACTGTTCATCTAATCCAACCGAGCCACACAGGTGCTCTTCTGTGAATAACAGCATGGGCTGGTTGATGATTTTTATGGGTGAGCTGGCTGGAATCAAATCACATGTTGTTTTACCACAGTTCTACAGCACTGACACAAACCAAATAATATCAAACCGAACTGCGAATAGTAGCATATTTGCTGACGTGCTATGAAATCTTTGAGGACTTAGCGCAAGCACAACAGGTTCATCAATTAGGCTCAGCATGACTGCAAAACCATCCCTTGAGGCACCACAAGGTGCATCATTTGCTTTCCTTTCTTTTTTTTTTTTCTTTTTCAAAGACACAGCTATAGCTTTAGCTCTCCTGCTATAAACATAAACTGTTTAATGAAGGTAATTCAAAGGTAATTCAGAGTTTTAGTGAGAATCTGAAGAGTCCCTCCAAGCATTTCACTCACAGCTTCCTTTTAGCCCTCAAAGCTACTTACAGTCTTGGAATGGATGTTTCTAGGTAGTCCTGTCTCTGCTTAAATTTTAATCTCTATGCACCCTGACAGCCTTTTAGATATTCCATCAGCAAAACAAATGCTTGTAGAAGGAGCAGCTTTAGCTTGGAATATTGAGGGAACAGACTTCAGTGATCTTTTATTCAGCATGCTGTAATCTGTTTTTGTAATCCTGACAGGCTCCACAGGGGAATAGATAACACTTAGTCTCAATTCATTATTTTCTTTACTTTTCTGCTGAGAATGATAAAGCAATTCATGTTTCATAAAGAGCAGAAAAAATGCAGACAAAATTTTTGTCAATGTGAAAGAAAGATTTAAAAAAGCAGAAGAGCAACACAAGCCTTATGACAATAAAGCCATAATGGGTTTGGAATAAAAAAGAGAAATCTCCAAATCTGCTTTTAGAAAAGACTCAAATTAATACCAGTTAAATTTCTTATATTTGTAATGTTAAAAAATAATTTTACAAACACTAATATTATTTGATTCTTATTTCAAAATATTTTCATGCAAAAAAGATTCAGGACCACAGAGACATTGAAATTATATTCTCTCCTTATTCAATTTTTATTTCCTTTGGAAATTTTAAAAAAAAATGGGAGGGAAGGAAAGAGAAGGATGAGAAAAAAGACAATTCGATGACAAAACATAAATGCCAAGAGGTCAAAACTCCAAACTGTTTTAATTTAAAAAAAAAAACAAAAACAAAAACAAAAACCAAAAACAATTCAAAAAAAAACCAAAGAAACAAACTATAAAATCTGAAGACTGTAACTTTTGTTACAAGACAAATAGAATCTCAAAACTTGAGAAAGATTTCAGAGAATCAGCAAAGAGTTTGTTCCACATGGCAGGAGATAAAGCAATAAAATAATAAATGGAAGGACTTGCACTGTAAAGTCTATAATGAACAAATTCTGCCTTTGCCTTTATATCCTGCTCCAATTCACATCAGTGGAGTGTTCTTCTGTTTCCAGGAGTCAAATTTAGAGCTTGAAAGGAGACAAGGAAAGTGATGGAAAATGGAGAAACTGTATGAAATCAAGTAAGTTTTTTGAGAACTCTAGTGGAAGACGGATCATTCCCCAGATCCCGAACCATAGTCACTATGAACTGAGCAGGTCAACAAGAGAAATGTGAGCTGTCATTCAAGCATTGAGAAGCCTGTCATGACTACCCTAATTTTCACAAAACCAATACTAATGACCATGATGATCTAAAGGTGCCAAATAATTCTGATCATTTTAGTGTAGGTTACAATACATGCCAAATTAATTTGGAGGTGTCAGGAGGGGGCGAATTGACTCTGGTTTCAGCTACTTGGAGAAGTTAAATTGATTTGGGAGGAGAGGAGAGACAACTAAATGAATCTGCACCAGCTCCTTTTAGAGCTCAACAGGTGTGGTGCACGGCAGTGACCTGACATCAGTATACTGCTAGAGCAAATATAATTGACATTTGGAAAATAACAGTAAGAGGTGCCGAACCTGCGTGTAAATTTAACTTGTATCTCCTGCAAATGCATAATTTGATCTGCATTTGTGGAAAAATGAATGGGTATGCACTGCAAATGGGAGTTTGAGCAGGGCACAGTCTAGATCCCAGCGAGGATCTCCCATCCAGGCACGTCCCAGACCCATGAGAGCTGAACAACCTTCCTGGAAATTAAAATTCACAGTGCTCTCTACCATTGCAGCATCTAGTTCAGTGATTAAACGTTTGCCCACCTTACAGCAGATATCTCCTCACTCTCTGCTGAATAGACCTCAGGCATCATCAAGCAACAATGTCACTGACATGTGTCTTCCCATACTTTTTCCGTTTACACTACACTAGTATTTCCATGTCAGTCTTGCAAATAATTTACTGCTGCATTTCCCTAGAAGTTTCTAGAGAACTGCTCCTCATCATAGGCCACGTCTCTTCTGTCATCAGAATGAATCACTTCACTTCTTTATACAGAGTGCTCAAGTAAAATAAAATAATTGGTTTATTAAAACCATCCATATAACAATTCAACACCCTCCTCTATGCTTCCACACTGCTTCACTACACCTCTGATTCTTGCAGCTACCTGTACAGAGCAAAACTCTTTGCTATACACAAGCTTAAATAAAAAAATTACAAAGCAAATTAATGAACACTAGTCAATATAGATGTAATGAATTACATTTGTTTGCTGCCCAGGTTTGGGGTTTCTTGACGAGTTTTTATTTGATGAATCTTTTTAGTTAATGTCTTTATACACTATTTGACTGGAGTTATCAGTCAGGTGTCAGGACAACTTTGTGCGTTAATGATACTTAACACTGCAGGGCAGGGACTGACCCACAGAATGTGGTCTCATGTAAAGGTGACACCAGTGGTCATAGCCACTGGGGAGGTAGAAGAGGAGGAGGAGGAAGAAAAGATCACAGCAGAACAATGAAGTGTTACAGCCAAGAGACAATCACAGGCTTTTGCAGCTAAATAGCAGAGGGTGATAGTAGGTAACGTGAAGAATGTTGGAAGAAGAGACAATTTAAGGAAAAGACAAAACACTTTCAAAACTGGACAGTTCAATTCTGAATGCAAAATGCAAGTAAAGCAGATAACTGAATACAAATAAAGCATGGGCACCTGTATATGCAGTCAGCTGAACATGTGAAACTTCATAACTTTGTATGACTCTTAACCTGAGAGAAACCTAGTCTCGGACAACAAAATAGAAAGCCACATTTTTTTCTGGGCAACTGCATCATGGTTGCCAGTGAACAATTTAACAGAAAAAGTATATGGAAAATGTAATCAGAATGAGTGGGTAAGTACAGGAACAAACTTGGGCTCTGCAGACGAACTGTCTAATCATTATCAGAAAACAGAACCCAGACTAAAAAGAAAAAAAACCCCAAACAATAACAACAACCAAAAAAAAGAAGTAGGTCTGTGACTTTCCAACATTTTGAATCAGGCCGATGAAAGAAATTACCTCTCTCTCCAAATCTTACTTCACTTATATCATTAGTCATCACAATTGCAATTACATGGCTCCTACAAAAAAATAAAGACAGCCCTGTCCATATATTTTTGATGAAGAATAAAACCAGATCTAATGATTAGGTGGAAGTATGTAAAGTCAGGATATAACTTCCAGGCACATCCCTCTGCCTACGTTTTGTTTTTGACTAGCTCTGGGTATTTTGAATGGTTCTGCCTCCCTGCAAAGGCTATATGTGAAGCCCATGGACCTTATTTAGGGAGGCTGGACTGTCTACTGCAGGTATCTACTTTTAGCTATTGCAAGATACGTATATTTAGCTATGAGGGTTCTAGTAGCCAAAAGACAATTTTGACAAATGCTGTAGGCACTTAGGCATACCAGAAATGCAGGTGCATGCTGAGTGCCGTGGTTCACTGCTGTCCACTTCCTCCCACTCTCATCCAGTGCCTCATTTAGGAGCCCATGTCCACCTCCTCCTGCAGACCTGCAGCAGCACTGAGCCTCCGTAGAGGCACAGTGCTATGGCTGCAGCCAGAGGTACAGAGGTGCTGTAGTATGAAGAGGAAGGGGCAGCAGGCATGAGAAGGGTCCGCACTGCCTCCCATACTACCAGCACTACCATTCCCACTGCAGCCTCCTCCGGGTGTTAACTGCTCCTGGCAGCGCTGTGTGTGGCAAAGAGGCCAAGTAAGCAAGCCTGGCAGACCTCCTTGATTCACCTCTGATATTGATGTGCACCACCGGCTGGCAACCGATGGTCTGGTGAGATACCTCTCAGTACCTGGACACCACGGGAAACCCCTGGGATTCAGGCTGCAGTCTGCATTTCACGTGCTGTTCTTAAACTGAACAGTCAACTATGACTTGAATAACGTGTGGTTAAGGCAACACCTCTGTGGGGGAGATTTGAGTTAATTAGCAGTCTGAGGCACTGATTCAGTAAGATATTTCAGCACACAGTCAATTTGAAGTACGCAAGAGGTTCTATGAACTTCAAAGGTGAGTGCTTACAGTCTTTGCTAAATCCAGGTACTAACACAATCTCAGTACACATTTTAATATATTTTAATATAATACAATTTAATATAATTTAATACAATTTTAATATATTAATCTCTGTATTAAAGATAGATGTGCCAAAAAGTTCATACCTGGCACGTGTGTATTGCTACCGTTAATTTAAATAAAAGATTTTAAGTATATATTTTGCTTCACTTTCTCTTTGGAGAGGAGGAATGTGTTACAAATCGTGCCCCAGTGGGATGCCAGGAGAAATATGCATTTAATAAAGGAGCTTTCCTATTATTTGGTGAAAATACTTTGGTAATACTCTCTTCACATGCATTATAAACAGACAGATTTCAAAGGAGAACTATTTCTTTAACCATTACATATTATTGTACAAAGAATAATTGGGGCCTGAAGTAGATGATCTCAGGAGGTGCCTTCCAACCTAAGCAGTTCTGTCACTGTAGTATTGCAGTATCACTGCTTACCATACACAGAAAGGTTGTGCTCACCTGTCTTTTTACTGGTGTTATTACCACAGTCGTCTCACACTTTGGACAATAACACTCATTTTCTTACCCTGTGTCAAAGACACCCCCTGTCTGTTCGACTACAGAGTGTAAAATAATGTCATAATCAGAATAGTAATAAATTATACCATGTTAACAAAACTCAAAAATACTTTTTCTCTTACAGAGAGATGCACGGAAAGCATGAATAGCGTACAGAGGAGCTACTGCAGTATATGCTGGGTAACATGTCTCGGGAATGATACAGATCAAAATTTGGGAGTTAGGCACAGCTCCTGCTTAGGAACAGCCTGGCTGTGATGTGTGGAGGACAGAATGCTTCACATCACTTTAGTAACATACTTCCCCACTCTTTCAGGAGCAGCTGGAAAAATCTGCCTCCAAATTTATTTGGCAAGAAAGATGAATCAAAGCAAATGAAAAAAAAGGGAAGCAGGAGCTGATCTCAGCGAAGACAAGCTCACTCGTGTTCCAAAGTGTACATAGTTCTGCAGAAAACACACACTCTATTATCACTTAATTTTTATTACAACCTCACTGGGGCTAAAGAAGATACAGTGCACAAAGGTGATAAATGAGAAGAATCAGACTTTCTATATGCAATTGCATAAATTAGAGGTGGAAAACATATCCCATACAGACCATGATTTTTCTTTAAATGATGCTTTCAAAACTATTCAGTGCTATATCTATATCTTGCTGATTTAAATGTTCCCAGGAACTTTGGCAGCCCTCCACTTCACATTTTAATTTCCTTTGCAGGTAGCCTAAATTCAGTCATCTCTTAGTAAAAATATCTCATCTGCCTTTGCTTTATGGGCACGCTTAAACCTTCCTCAAAAAGGCTTTGGGCCATTGTGCCTGCCCAGCACTGGCTGCAGGGACCTGTCAGAAGGGCAGATGGAATGGGTGGGGGCAGCCAGGCAAGGCACAAGAGCACTGAGACCCATCCATGTGGCAGGAAAATGAGCTCAGAAGCGTTGTCTTAAGGATCTGTCTCTCAATCATACCAGCTGGCCTGCCTTTCCAAAACCTGCAGGCTGGCAGCGGCTTCATGGTTACTTCTGCACAGCCATGTGAACACAGCCAAAGAGAACATCTTTTATAAGGGATTTGAGTTCTACCTAAAACCACTACAAAAGAATTAGATGTTATTAAAATTATTATGATCAACCTGCTAGGTTTTCATATAAGCAGACACAGAGCTTTAGCATACATCATGTTCTGCAGAAAATTAATGCCTATGATTGGCATAAGATATGACTAAATTCAACGAATGCTAAAATAGTCAAGGACAAGCCAAATTTTAAAACTCTGATGGTTAAAAATTATATAAAACTATCATTATGATTTACATCTTTTATTTCCTGAAAAAGTTATAACATTTAACAAGCAATATTCAAAGATTTCTTAAAGCCAGAGTAACCCATAACCATGTAACGTGTACGCTGGACGGAGTGAATGTGATGAATTTCAGTAGAATTTCTATGGACAAAGTTCTAATATTTAACTATATTTCAAAAACAGCTTAAAGATTTCAGAATATAAGCATTTTCTTTGGAGCTCTCCAGCTTATTGGACTGAAATAGGGGTCTGGAAAAAGAAAGATGATTACCAAAATTGTTCTTTTTTAAAGTTTGGAATCTTATGACCAAGCATAACTAAGTACTAACTGTCGCTACAAATGGAAAATGGGGAAAGAAAAATGCCTGTGAGTCTTCAACTAATGGTCCTTAAAAGTATTTTAACAATACTACCTGGACACCAGTGCAGGAAGTGAGAAACTCTGCACCTTATATTAGTATAATTCCATTGTCCTGCTACATTTGAGACTAAGTCAGTCCTCAGTGTCAAAAGCCCTTGTGTCCTCTTGCCATAACCTGATTAAAGACATGTTTAATGCTCAAACTCTTTGAGAGAAACCTTATAAAATTCAACAAGGGCAAGTGTAGGGTGCTGCACCTGGGGAGGAATAACCCCATGCACCAGTACAGGTTGGGGGCTGACCTGCTGGAGAGCAGCTGTGTGGAAAGAGACCTGGGAGTCCTGGTGGACAACAGGATGACCATGAGCCAGCAATGTGCCCTTGTGGCCAAAAAGGCCAACGGCATCCTGGGGTGCATCATGAAGAGTGTGGCAAGCAGGTCAAGGAAAGTCATCCTCCCCCTTTACTCTGCCTTGGTGAGGCCGCACCTGGAGTACTGTGTCCAGTTCTGGGCTCCCTGGTTCAAGAAGGACAGGGAACTGCTGGAGAGGGTGCAGCAAAGGGCTACGAAGATGATTAGGGGAATGGAACATCCCTCTAATGAGGAAAGGCTGAGGGACCTGGTTCTTTTCAGTCTGGAGAAGAGAAGACTGAGGGGGATCTTATCAACGCTTAGAAATAAAGGGTGGGTGTCAGGAGGATGGGACCAGTCTTTTTCCAGTGGTGCCCGGGGACAGGACAAGAGGTAATGGGCACAAATTTGAACATAGGAAGTTCCATCCAAACATGAGGAGGAACTTCTTTCCTTTGAGGGTGGCAGAGCACTGGAACAGGCTGCCCAGAGAGGCGGTGGAGTCTCCATCTCTGGAGACATTCAAAACCCTCCTGGACGCGTTCCTGTGCAACCTGCTCTAGGTGACCCTGCTCTGGCAGGGGGGTTGGACTAGATGATCTCCAGAGGTCCCTTCCAACCCCTACCATTCTGTGATTCTGTGAAATTGGCACATATTCCTCACATCTTTTCCTATTGGGCTGTGTTATCACAAATAAAATGCCAAATATAGAAGAAACTGTATGTATCCAACATTGCTATTGTCTGCTCTCCCCCACCATTGTTTTAATTAACACACACTTCAAAAACATTACTCTTTCATACACCAAGCTAATATTTAGAATTAATAACAGCATTATGGATAGGTCCAGACTGACAACTATTGAGAACAAGATGTCCAAGATGTTTCTTCATGCACATTGAGGCAGACTACAGCAGGACAAAGAAGAGCACCATACTTTCATGAGCATTTTAAACCAGCACTGTTGCTAAAAGGGGGCTGGGGAGCGGGGGGAGAAGTCTGCTTCTCCCTTTGCTATTTATTCTTAATCCTCATCTGTCCCCTTCTTCATGCCAGCAGAAATGTTCATGAAGTCTTACAATAAATTGGTTCAAAAAATAACTCAGGTTAAAATTAAACCAGCAAAGCAAAATCAGCTTAGTTTTAACCTGCTTCAGCCCTCTTCCAATTCACCATACAGTGGCAGAAACATTCTCTGCAGTTAAGGACAAGTGTCCAGGGTCAGGGTACCTTTTTCAGCAGTGGCTGTCAGTCTATGCTGCCTCACCATGCTGATGGAACTACCCTGTTGGTAGCATCTCTGTTGTGCTTTGACACTGCCATTACTGTCTGACATTTAAACTGGGAGCACAGAAATACCTCAGCAAATTGTGGCCTTGTTCCCTGGGATTTTTAAAAGTAGAATAATTAATATTGTCAATTCCTAACTGCTCACAGTCTCAAAGGCAGCCATACCAGGCGACAAAGACAGATGTCAGGGGGAAAAGAGAAAGAGACATAGCTTGTGAATAATTCTTAGCCATGAATTCTCTGTTAACCTAAAAACTTTCACCACTTCATTATTTTAAAATCAACTTTTATTAAATATTGAAATTCCATCACTCTTGTGATTATGTTTGGAAGGAAGTAAAAGCTTGTGTCCCTGGCTCTGTAGAGCTGTTATGCCCAGAATAAATTATCTGAGGCAGTGTTACCAATCTTCATTCTTACTTAATTTTGAAATAACTGTACAGCATGTTATATATGGCAGGAACTTGTTTAGCTTCTAATTTCTTATGTTTTGTTCCTTTCATATTCCATAAAGCATAGCTATTCAGTAGCAAGTTCTACACAAGCATTCCTATTTCCAGCAGTCAGTTCATTGGATCACTGAATTTCCCTGGTAGCATCAAAATAACAGATCAAAATGTATGCCAAAATACTAGCAATAATTAAGAGAATAATTGTCAACACTGAAGCAGAGATTATTTTTATTGTTGAGAATCAACATAATCAGAATTTTAATAATTAATCAGGATTTGACTAATCCTGCAAAAGTGAAAATCACAAGTAGCACCCAAAGAAATCACAGTATCATGAAATCAGCTATGAATTCCACATTTAATGACTTATTATTGAGAATGAACCGACAGCATCATGAGTTGATGTGATAACTTGAGTTCTTGTAAGAGCAAGGCAGCTATTCTGCAGTCTGTTTTAGACACCGGTGAAAGTATTGATATATGGAAGTTGTCCCTTATGTCAAAGTTGATTGTAACAAACATTTAATCCAAAAAAGATAAAATTTTGATTTTTTTTTTCTCATTGTTATTCTGTTGCTACCTCCGAGTCTCTCAGTGACTGATTCCCTCACTTTCATTGACATGTAGAAGAAAAAAAAAGACTACTTTCCCCACGTTGCATATGGATCATCACTCTGCTTTTGGTCCTCCAGCAAAACACAACCCTTCCCATCCCCTTTAAAATAATCCAAGGCATGTAACAAGTGTGGCACAGCATGGCTCACTTACTAGCATAGGTTAACATATATAATGATTGTGTAGAGCAGCAACTTTATTTTTCTATTACTTGTGCAACCCTGAGTTAGAAAAAAATACCAGTTTTGGAAGAGAAGAGAGGATTATTTGAAAATCTTCCATTATTAATATCACTTTTTGTTTTCACGCAGGGAAGCCACAGTTAGCGATTCCCCCAGTCAATGGACCTCTGGGTCTCCTTCAGTCGTCAAGGAGACAGATCAACACATCTTTGAAAACTTTGGACAATCTTTGGGCAACAATGGTAGAAGGTGGTCAAGAACATGTTGGCTGTGTCACAGAGGAGGCTGGCAGGTGCAATCCACTGAAAAACACGGGATGCCAGGCTGTGAAGGAGGGTCGGAGCCACCTGCTATGCTCTTCTGAACATCCTACACAAGCAAAATCAGGAGAGAAGTACCTTTTTGAGACAGCAATCAAATGTGTAAAGGGAAAGGAGCAAGCCAAGCTAAGACATGGTCTACTCTGCCACCACAGGGGCCTTGGTCCTCTCTGACTCTTTAGAGGGATGTTTGTCTTAAGGCACAAGAAGACAGATTTCCATCCAGTGCTTCAAGTACAAGTTCATAATTGCAGCTGGCCTTTGCGAGAGGAGCACAGAGAACGCAGGAGGATTTGAGTGATTACCTACCATCTGGACCTGAACAATAGCTGCCAATTGCTAGCTAGTTTCAATACAGAGAAGCACTATGGCATTCTGAATTATTGGTAAGATAAATCTATGCTTCCAACTTCTGAGGTCTACACAGTTCTCTTACCTTTCGTTGTGCTGAATGCATCCCTCTTCCCGACTCGGCTATGCTGGGGAAGATGACAGATCTGCCTACTATGTTTTCTGACTTGTAGGTAACTTCGTTCCTATGAAATGGTGACAGAGAAACTGAATCAGCAGCACTCACAAATTACAACAATAAGATTTTTACCCAGGTAGGGGTAGGTAAAAATGCTTGAGAAAAATTATAGCAAACATTATACATTAAAGCTGATAACCAAACGAAATAATGCAGGAAATACCTACTAACATTATTACTTCCTCTACGAAAGTGTATTAGAGTAAAATTGTGTTGCTGATATACTTTGAAAAAAGGTAAGATGATTAATTCTTATTACATTTCCATTTGTTTTTCTATACTAGATGTTTTAGATTCAAAAAAGATAGTTGGAAAATACTTAGATAACTAGAACACCTTCTGGTTATTTTTTTTTCCTGTTCAGCAAAACATACTAGGTGTTCAAAGCTGCAAGATACATTAGGGCACTAGTACTGTAATGTAATGTAATATTTTATTTATTAAGTGATAATTGGATTTTTTATAAAAGAGTTGTGTTCAAATAATAATAGACATCAAACATGGAAAAGATTTATAAGATCATCCTCAAATCAGTGCATATTTGTTTTCTACAGGAATTAGAGACAAATCTCACTTTTCTAAGACTCACTGTCACTGGATAATCAAATGCTAGGCTGTTGATAACTGAGAAGCACCAGTCACTGCTGATGCAAGTACGGTATAGATATCTGAATGTCTTCGTTCTTATTTTGCCTTCTGCCAAAATACTACATACATTCGAAAAATCTACAGCAGACCTGACAAACAGCTAACTACACTGGCAGCTACCACCTAATAGTCTCACTCTCTGTTTTAATCTTTGTTTCCTAATTTCATTGTAGTGCATTATTTCTATTTACATCCTCTAATACTCACATATGTCATCCAACTCTTTGATACGCGTACACTTTACAAATACAAATGTTAACCATATAGCTCTACTGTACTGGAATAATAATGTACTGCCCTCTAATGTTGATTTTTGACATAGATACAAGCTTCTGTTCACTTTCTAAAAAATGTGCGCCTATCTTAACATTTCCGCTGAGATGGGGTTCACAGGGTGTTTCTAAAAGGACTACCTGATTATAACTTTTTAGAATCCTTTAGTTCAATGAATCCTACAAATTTAACAGAATTAAAGGAAGATTTACACAGATTTATTGGATTTAAAAAAAACATGACATACCCAAGAAAAATCTCTCATCTGTTCAAGGACAGAAAGAGAAAGACAGCCTATCATCTCTGGCTTTACCTTACGAGATGGTCTGTCTCCAAGCAGTTAAATATCATCTGTCTTCCATGTTTGATCAGTTCTATTGTCTCATATTTCAGATGACTTCTTTGTTCACTAGAGTCTGATAATTTTAATGACACCATAAATATGATTGTCTTGGCCCCAAGGACTGTAATTACAAAAAAGAATTTGGTGAGAAGAATTGAGATGCCTGAGCGTTAAATAGACAGAAGCTTAAATACACTAAGGAACATGTAGATTCTGTCCTTTACACTCAATCCCAATTAGTCAAGCTTCAGATCCTTTCGTGCTCTTATTCAGTCAAGGCTAGGGAAGGCTCATCTTTAGCTTTTTAGAGATTATAGTCAGAAGCAATTAAAATAAAAAACGCAATTAAAATAAAAAACAAACAGTGGCAAAAAGAAAGTTAAGAAAATGAAATTTCAGATTTTCAATGCATGCCTAAAGTCTTTGTTTAAAATGTACACAAGCATCGTGAATATTGACCGTGTGAAGAGTGAAAGATTCAGCACAGCAGAAACAGCCTTAATTCAAAGATGTGTTTTTTTCACAGCTTTTTGGCTTCCTCTCAAAAGAACGATGCCACACATGAGTGGAGACAGACCAATAATTCTTTGAAGTAGCAGGACAAACTGTTTTAAAATGCAAAGAACTGGTTTCTGCACAGAGGATCACAGGAAGTGGTAACATTGGTTTTTCATCTTTGTGGTTTGCACTGACAGGTTACTAGTCTGTTGGGTAAAAGAAAGTTGAGACAACAAAAGTGATCGAACATGAAAGACAGATGACATTTATGTACCCAGAGATAGTGCACCTTGTAACTTACACCCAACCCCTCTGTCAAAAATTGAAGAGCAGTTTAGGGAACAGTAGCCCTCAGAGCTGCATGAAATTCCTGATGAAATTGATCTCAGCAAATGGCACTTAGGCATTCTTGTTCCTATTACAAAAATAATGGGAAAAGGTTTGTTTCCCTAATTAAATCCCATGGCTCTGAGCAAGCATTAAGTTACACCTTTATTATTTAGCTATTCAAAAGATACAGATCGTCACATTACCAGAATATCTGAGAATGCCAATACAGACCAGGGAAATGAGGGCTGGGTTTCAGATCTTTTAAATCATATAATGAATTATACACAAGATGAGAGCTTCTGAATCAAAAGTAAATTCTTTTTTTTTCAGAAATAATTGAAGTTGAAATAGTGATTTTTGTCTTATGATGGTAACATGATTGGTAATATATCAAGAGCAAATAGACAACAAACCTGCAAGCAAAAAATCAGTGAAGCCATTAATGGAATGATTTGCAAAGGCATGGATTATGGTAACAGCACATGTATTTGACTAAGTGTTTAGTGGTAGCCAGTGATACTTCATATTTCATAGAGATTTGACACATACCACTCTCTGCACATACCATATTCTGTAAGATAAAGCTAAAGAATGGAAGTGACTTCTCAGTAAGAATTGCTAGTCAGTTAAGTTGCATACATTTCTCAGCAGCAAAATTCTGATATTCTCACATGTTGCCTCCCAGATACGTTACCAGAAACAGGAGGACAAGACAGAGAAACACAAAGGAAAAACTCAGACTGATAAAACTGTATTAAGACAATACCCATGAGTTGGTTAACAAAATTTTGCAAAAGAGGAATAATTACACTGCATAGAGAGATTCAAACAATGTGACAACATGTCAGCATTAGACTTTGATTACACTCCAGCTCTACCAAGTCTGAAGAGATCGGTTTACACCTGGAGATGCAGGACAGTGTAACAAGCCTACCGGCTACACGAAAAACTAACAAATGTCGTCCCATTACCACGACAGAAAACCTTTCTAACAGCGTGCTCTGCTAGACTCAAGTTCTGGAACACATCACCCAAGGAAGCTGGGACTCTCCACCACTCAGAGAAAATTTAGACAAGCCTCAGTCAGGACAGGACTAAGAGATCCTGCCTCCACGCTGGGGATATCAGCTGCTCAGAGTCTCTTCCACACTTACTTCATCTAATCCCCAGGAAACGAAATTTTACGGGTAGTTTCTGTTACAAGTTTTTAGATATCTCTTGTTGAAATTCAGTGCAGGGCTGAGTCTGAGCATAGAAAAAAAAGCCTAAACAAATTATTTTCCAGAATTTACAAATAGAAAAATATAAGCACCTCAAACACTCAACAACACCTTTTATCACAAAGATTACTCGCACATTATATAATCTATTGCACTAATTTACAACTCATCAGTCACTACAACCAATTATTTATCTATCCCAAACTCCCTCAATTCTGATTTTATACAATGATTTTATTTATTTTTCTTAATGTTATGTTTTTTGTTTTATGTCATTAAATTACTTCCCTTTGTATGTGGACTAGAAAACCAGGATGAAGAAAACAAAAATCATATTCACAACAATGATAAAACTTATTTTGAAGACTTCTTATTCTTCCAAAACAAAATATCTTAACTCCTTTATCCCACTATGAGATTTCAACACCATAGAAACAATAATCTGTGACCATGTTATCTCAGCTGCTCTTTGAACACCACAAAGCCAGTACAAAATCCAGGCTTCATAAATACAGTGCCTATTTCCTTAGCCCCATGCCTGGCAGTGTTTAAGAGGCATTTGGACAACACCCTTAATAATATGCTTTAACTTTTGGTCAGCCTTGAAGTGGTCAGGCAATTGGACTAGATGATCATTGTAGGTCCCTTCCAACTGAAATAGTCTATTTGGTTCTACTCAATTGATGCTGGAGGTTCCAAATCCATGTCTGTTCAGCATCTTCTGAAACCCTGTGTTCAACCAACTCAGAAGGCCGACCTCCGCTCTTGCTTTATATTCTATGTAAATATTCTCCTTTAAATAATGCTCTGCATTTAGTATTAGAAATAGCAAATCTAAAGTCTGAACCTTAATGCAATAAAAGGTACTGCTAAACCAGCAGTTCTTAGGAATTGCTGTGCCAAACCAATCAACTGCCAAGCTGTCATTCATGGATCTTAATGTGGAGAGACACGTCTTCTGTGAAATGCCCAGTCAGTCACCGTCCTGTAAAAGAGAGTCTCTGTGGCACAGAGCGTGAAGAGGTGCTGCAGGTGTCCCCCCAGACACACAGATTTATCCCACCAGTCCACCGTACTTTTGCATTGTAGGTTTCTGCTGGTCTTGCTTGTCTGGCGATTTCCTCTTTTTTTGTGGCATTATCGGTACTGTCAAAGAGAGTAGGAAGTGAGAGATGCACCGATGACATTGAGTGTCTGCAGGTACGTAAAACTTGCTTTATGAATATTTGAAGCAATTTCACACTGCTGTGTCCTTAAATTTTAGCCATTTTTAACTGTTTTTTTAAGCTCGTCTCAGGCCAAGCCTATGTATGAGTCTTGGAGCACAGCGCCTTCAGGCTGGTGGAATTCTGTGGAGTGTTTTTGTGATGCAGCCCTGTTCTGTGGGACCAACCTGTGTCCCTATGGGCACAGCTCACACAGCCGTGCTAACACAGCTTTCAACTACCATGCTGTTGGTTCCACCTCTAGGAATATCCGCAGCCACAATCAACGCTGGAAAACTCCTCTGCTGCTCTGAAGCAAGAGGTGATCTCTAGATAGGACAGGGTACCTACTCTACCTACTCACAGTCGTGACTTTGAGGGTGTTGGCAGCAAAGTTTACATCTACAAATAGCGATCTCTTCTTTAACAATCTTGTTCTTTTTTAATAATTACAGATGCAGTTCTAAAGCTGCTTTACAAATGGAAATCAAAACGCATTTCACATCATACCATTGTGCAACTGTTGGAGAAATGATACATGGACAATTCTATGTAGCATTGCTTCAAGTTTAGAGCAATGAGGGAACTGTAAATGGTATTTTCAGAAAAAAATTAATTTTCCAATGTTGAAAGCAGCTGGAATAACACAGACAACCTCTCTGTTACTAGCAGAATAATTACTATAACAA
The DNA here is from genome assembly GCA_008658365.1 of Alca torda. Classification (NCBI taxonomy): domain Eukaryota; kingdom Metazoa; phylum Chordata; class Aves; order Charadriiformes; family Alcidae; genus Alca; species Alca torda. Next base: position 77,690,175 of record CM018076.1, read on the forward strand.
TTATAGCCCCTAAATCAATTTAGCTGCTTTAGACCATGTCCTTTAATAATCTAGGACACAAAAGAAGTTGTCTTTTATAAAAATAATCTGCACCTACCAGCAAGACCTATTTTCTTCAGGCCAGGTACACAGTAGCTTTGAAACGTACAATCAAGAATATTTACTACTTTCCTTTCAAAGACATTTTTTCTAATTGCCTATCCGGAATCTTCACTCAGGAAAAAAAAAAAAAAAGGTAGAGAAATACTGGAAAATCCTCACGAACTGGAAATCCGTACAAACTTAAGGAGGGGCTCAAGGACAGTGATGGACTGAAAATTATGTAAGCCCAAGGCTCTCTGTGCTTCCCGCTTTGCTGCAGCTGCTTATCCACTGTACACCTCAGAAAGCGGCTATGTAAGTACAAAGAAAAGGAATTAAGGAAAGAACATAGCATACATATTACATACTAGTTGTCACAAACATTATTCTTGGATACCTACCTTTCCTCCTGCGGGTACTCCTCCTTTATCCTTGTTTGGGAGCAGTTTCAAGCTCGTCTGATGGCAACCTGCTGCAAATTTCTGTTTTTTTGATGTGGCATTTTAGCAAGCTAAGACAACTCACAAACGAGTCAGACGAGCACCAGAGACAGCAGGCACGTGCCTCCTCTCCTAAACACACTTAGCCCAGCTCACCGGAGCACACTTCACTCAGGGCTATTTGATTCCATGCCAGGAGTCAGGCATCCAAAATGTGGATGAGGTGAGATTGTATGTCACAATGCTGATGTTTGTTTCTGAGAAACAGATTTTCATCCACAGATTTCTTCTCATTCCTTCCATAAGGTAATATGCATATTGCTTTGAATAAACAGGCATTTATTAGTATCGTGTTTTAACAATGTAAGTACTATAAAGTTAAAAAGTAATTTGTCATACCGTAATTTTACTTTAGGCAGGACCATGCTTTTGCCTGTGTAATTACTCTGAATAGGGCTATATATTCCTTTGTTAATGCAATTCACTCAGTCATGACCAGATCCCTTAAATAATATAGGGACAAATGCATCCGCTGTGTCATCTGACATAGTCAATACGCTTAAATAGGAAATTATTTACATTGTGGACTAATAAGTTTGAAAGCTCAGTCTCATTACTCAGTAACTATCACTTCAACGCTTTATAAAATCCACTAACTATACATGGTATCGTGGTCTTCAATGAAGACCAAGGAGCTCAAAGCAAAATCCTCACTGCCTGAGCCCAACTAACGCTGCTGACTTCTAACAAGAGTATGCACATGCAGAAATATTTGACAGACTGTAGCCAAAATTTAGAAGTGATTTTCAAACTTAATAAAGTCAATGAATATGATTAATTAGATTATATAAAGTATTTTATTTTAGCTTTTAAAAAATACAGCATTCTAAAAAACATTTTTATCTATAATACATAAAAATTCATTAAAATACACAAATAAAATATGCAAACATTAACAGGTTTTGAGAGTGGTGACAAACTTTCCAAGAAGGGGGTGGAAAGTGATAACTTAACACTTCCAAGAATTATATTTTAAACTGTGACTTTCACTTGTGTTGAGAAACCATTTGAGATATCAAATTCTATAACTGACATAGTGCTGTCTAGACTATTTTAATGCGAAGAGTTTAGATATCGGAGAATTAAAATTATCACAAACCCACATCTCTGAATATAATAAATTGAAGACCTGGTGACCCAGATGTCACCTCGATTAAATAACACTATTACTCAGTAGCGCTTAAAGATGCCTAGCATTCTGCAGAATAAAAACCCATTATAGTATTAGACATGTACATAAACAAGAGTCCTCCAAAACAGAAGCTTTTGCTGCCCACCGTGTATTTATAAGCAAAACACTTTCCAAAGTCTTTTCCTTCACGTGGCACCTTGTCACTGACCACTTAACTGCTGGTAGCACTGGGATGCAGTGGTTTGACTCTTGCTAGTCTGGAGAGGCCGAGTCTAAGACACCGAGTAGGTGACTTAAGCGAAACATATTTCATAGAGTTATTACTGCTTCCCGATGCAGCTGAAAATAATTTTAAAACAAAAAGAAGGTGCAAGAAGTTAAGAGGGGGAAAAATAATCATAAAACTGTTGCTTTTTTGTAGTTTTTATATCAAAACAAAGAAGTATTCTAAAGATACTGCAAAAAGGTCTGAACAACATACCACAGAAGCACGTGAAAATCAGCATACTCACCGGGAATCAATCTATTTGGAAGCCAATGCAGCAGGTATGGTGCAGTTTTAAGTAACCAGCAAGACACTGGACAAGCACACAAAAACTGTTCCCAGTGTACTGTGCATTTTCAGGTGCTCCCCAGAGAATCACCCAACCGAACACAATTCCAAGTGCAGAAAATAAGGCTTGAGAGAAAGGAACCACAGAAAGAAATGTGTACAGAGAAGAACTGTAAATATGAAGGAAAATCTAAGTAAGAGGCAGGAGTCAGCGGCAGCATGCTCCAACACTTTAAGAAAATAAAGCTTATAAGCATTTGCTTTACTAAAGCAGTTAAAACACTCCAACATTTTTCTAATATTATTTCTTTAGAATAGATAACAATGCAGCACATACCAGAGATAAAGCAAGCTGTTAATAAGGGAAAAATGGCCACAAGACAATCTCTGATTAAGATTTGATCCATGCTCTGGAAAATATTTTATTAACCTCCCCACATAAAGTAAGGATAATGCTGTAAGAGGGAAAGACGCGGGGAGATAGGTTTTCTTTTTTTTTTTTAATCTAAGGTCAAAAGAATACCTTTCAGTACAAGGGCAGTAATTTTTCTGAAATACTGTTTATTTGTTTGTTTGCTTTAGGAGAGATTGCTAAAAACTTAAGTCAATGTAACTGTTTATCGTTACAATCTTAGAGGTACCTGGTGGTATCCATTTAGGCTTCTTGTCTGTTACAGGACTTGACGTATGTAAAGGCCTCCCAACTGGTTCTGAAGAACTGGACATCTTCTTTTGTGTTGGCTCAGATTTTTGTTCCATTATCCGTGAAGGAGAAACTACAGGTGACACTTAGTTGGAAAATAAAAGCAACCTTAGAAAGATACTCTTTAGCAGAGAAATCATCACACGTGTAAGATGATAGATCATTGTACAGCACAAGCTCTCTGCGTGAAATAATTTCTGAGTGAAATAAGGAATATGCTACTAGATTGTAACATCTTTAACAGTATGTATTTATACAGTCAGACCTGTTACACTCTGGAAATTCAATCCTAGTTTGAAAATAAGCAATACAACAATTTCTTCTTGAAACAAGCCAGATGATACCAAATTTCCAAGACAGAAGATTCCTCTGTCAGCTACACAAAGCAAATTCCTTGTATTAACTAAAACTAGTTTTAAACTAAATTACATGTTGTAAATTTGGGTGCGAAATTAAAACACGTTACCAAGTCAGGCACAAGATTAACACCATGATACGAATTTTCTTAAACTATGCAAGGTAAATTGTGTTAGCAACACAGTGAACAATTAACTCTGAAGGGCATGGATATTTAATCTTTTTCACCAAGTGGTTGGTAGAACTAGCATTGTTTAGCTGACCTTGAACTAACAATTTATAAATGCAACTGCAAGAGGAGGCTCTGAGATTATAATTTTAAAAAAAATAATCCTCAGATCACTGATTGTTATTTAGCCTTTTCTTAAAAGCTAGATACAGTCATATAAAAATAAATTAACTCAGTCTGTTCACTTTTGTCTGCTTTTATAGCAAGGGGTGTTAGTTTACTGTAAAAGGTTTTTTCTTTCAGGATTTTTTTCTACTCTCCTTCCTTTCCTCTGCATAGTAATTTTCATCATAAACCTCTACAGTCAGTTTGTCAGCCAAATTTATCTATTCCTTCAGTCAAAATAAAAGGAACTTTTATTATAAAGAAGTCTATTTCAAATTCATGGTACCTATAGTATTAATCTTGGACTTCAGATTTTTCTTCTGTCTTTGAGCTGGCATCTTTTGTCTGGTCTTCTTTTTATTTCCTTTGGCTTTTTTCTTTTCCATAGCAAAGTCTTCATCATCACCTTCACTATAATCTGAATCTTCTTCTGAATCCTCACCTACAGCAAGGAAAAGGGAAGTCATCTCTTTACAGGAAATGCAATTTACTATTACTCCAGGGCCTTCTAATCACATTCTGGATATAAAGAACCAAAATGTCTTAAGAATATAGTAAAGCAAATTTGCACATATTTATATGCTGAACTGAGAAAGAAACAGCCTCCACAAAACATTACGTAAATCATTATGCACTTACAGAATTCTTGCTTTGCACTTTAATAATTGAACACCCTGTTATAAACTGCATACAATAATGATTTTAACAGCAGAATTACAGGTATTCCCTGGTCCTCGGGGGGGACTTCAAACACCCTGATATCTGTTGGAGGGACAACACAGCAGGGCATAGGCAATCCAGGATAACTTCCTTTTCCAAGTGATGGAAGAGACAATGAGGAGAGGTGCCATGCTGGACCTTGTTCTCACCAACAAGGAGGGCCTGGTGGGGAATGTGAAGCTTAAGGGCAACCTTGGCTGCAGTGACCAAGAAATGGTGGAGTTCAAGATTCCGAAGGCAGAGAGGAAGGTGCACAGCAAGCTCACTGCCCTTGACTTCAGGGGCCTCTTCAGGGGTCTGCTTGGCAGAGCACCATGGGAACAAGCCCTGGAGGGAAAAGGGGCCCAAGAAAGCTGTTTATTTTTCAAAGACCACCTCCTCCAAGCTCAGGAGCAATGCATCCCAACAAAGAGGAAGTCAGGCAAAAACACCAGGAGGCCTGCATGGATGAACAAGGAGCTCCTGGACAATCTCAAACAGCAACAGAAAGCCTACAGAGGGTGGAAGAAAGGACAGGTAGCGTGGGAGGAATACACAGAAATTGTCCGAGCAGTCAAGGATCAGGATAGGAAAGCTAAAACCCAGATAGAACTAAATATGGACAGGGACATCAAGGGCAACAAGAAAAGCTTCTACAGGTACGTCAGTGATAAAAGGAAACTAGGGAAAATGTGGGCCCTCTCTGGAAGGAAATGGGGGACCTGGTTACCCAGGGATATGGAGAAGGCTGAGGTAATCATTGACTTTTTTGCCTCAGTCTTCACCAGCAAGTGCTCTAGCCACAACGTCCACGTTGCAGAAGGCAAAGGCAGGGACTGGGAGAATGAAGAAACACCCACTGTAGGAGAAGATCAGGTTCAAGACCATCTAAGGAACCTGAAGGTGCACAAATCCATGGTACCTGATGAGATGCATCCACAGGTCCTAAGGGACTTGGCAGACGAAGTTGCCAAGCCACTAGTCATCATACTTGAGAAGTTGTGGCAGACTGGTGAAGTTCCCGCTGACTGGAAAAAGGGAAACATAACCCCCGTTTTTAAAAATGGAAAAAAGGAAAAGCCGGGGAACTAGAGGCCAGTGAAAATGGAAATGGAAAAAAGGAAAAGCTGGGGAACTAGAGGCCAGTGAGTCTCACCTCTGAACCCGGCAAGATTATGGAGCAGGTCCTCCTGGAAACTATGCTAAGATACATGGAAAATAAGGAAGTGATCGGTGACAGCCAACGTGGCTTCACTAACAGCAAAATCTGTTTGACAAATTTGGTGGCCTTCTATGATGGGGTTATAGTGTTGGTGGTTAAGGGAAGAGCAACTGACATCATCTACCTGGACTTGTGCAAAGCATTTGACACTGTCCCATCTGACATCCTTGTCTCTAACTGGAGACATGGATTTGACAGATGGATCACTTGATGCATAAGGAATTGGCTGTATGGTCACAGTCAAAGAGTTGCAGTCAATGGCTCAATGTCCAAGTGGAGACCAGTGATGAGTGGTGTTCCTCAGGGGTCGGTACTGGGACCGATGCTGTTTAGCATCTTTGTTGGCAACATGGAGAGTGGAACTGAGTGCACCCTCAGCAAGTTTGCCGACAACACCAAGCTGCGTGGCACAGTCCACACGCTGGGGGGAAGGAATGCCATCCAGAGGGACCTGGACAGGCTTGAGAGGTGGGCCCATGCAAACCTCATGAAGTCAACAACGCCAAGTGCCAAGGTCCTGCATGTGGGTCGTGACAATCCCAAACACAAATACAGGCTGGGCAGAGAATGAATTGAGAACAGCCCTGAGGAGAAGGACTTGGGGGTGCTGGTGGATGAGAAGCTCAACATGAGCAGGCAATGTGCACTTGCAGCCCAGAAAGCCAACCACATCCTGGGCTGCATCAAAAGAACTGTGGCCAGCAGGTCGAGGGAGGCAATTCTGTCCTTCTACTCTGCTCTGGTGAGACCCCACCTGGGGTACTGCTTCCAGCTCTGGAGCCCCCAACATAAGAAGGACATGGACCTATTGGCGCAGGGCCAGAGGAGGGCCACGAACATGATCAGGAGGGCTGGAGCACCTCTTCTATGAAGACAAGCTGAGAGAGTTGGCGTCATTCAGCCTGGAGAAGAGAAAGCTCCAGGGAGTTTTCCAGTACTTAAAAGTACTTATAGGAGCCTTCCAGTACTTAAAGGGGGCCTACAGGAAAGATGGGGAGGGACTCTTTATGAGGGAGTGTAGCAATAGGATGAAGTGTAACAGTTTTATACTGAAAGAGGGGGGATTTAGATTAGATATTAGGAAGAAGTTTTTCACTATGAGGGTGGTGAGCCACTGAACAGGTTGCCCAGGGAAGTTGTGGACGCCCCGTCCCTGGAAGTGTTCACGACCAGGCTGGATGGGACTTTAAGTAACCTGGTCTAGTGGAAGGTGTCCCTACCCATGGCAGGGGGCTTGGAACTAGATATCTTTAAAGTCCCTTCCAACCCAAACCATTCTATGATTCTATGATCATACTCTGCATTCAATACTAGGCTACTAGGCTGCTACCAGAAGCAGAGTACGAGTCTAGGCTGACCTCCAATCAGATGCAGCATGGTTTTCTAAGAGTTGAGAATTGGACGAAGGAAAGAAGGAAGGCTACTTATTTTTTTAAATAAGCTTAAACAAAGACAATACTGAAAGCACTAACATAGGACACTACTCCAAAGTCACTGTTTTGATGAAAACCCCAGACAACAACTGAGAAAGAGAACAGAGGCTCTTTAAAGAGATGAAACTTTCCTAGAGAATGCGGGTAGAAGAAATTTGTTCTGACATACTGCAGCAAATGCAGAGAAGCAGTATCATTTTTGCCAGTTTGGCGAATGTACATGAATAAGCTCCAATGTTTAGATTTAGTGTCAAAGTGCAATTGAGATGCCGCTAGTATTAAAAGATAATGCTTCAGTAAGGGGGAGGAGGAAAGACAATAGAAGCAGTATGCATTTCTCTGAAAATATAAACTAAATGTAAGGCATCACATTTAAAGGAGAGGGTTTTTATAGAAAAGAACTTACTGGGTACAGACTCTGGCTCAGAGTGAGTAGCACGCTCTCCATCATCACTGTCAATGGTCAGTAACTTCTTCTGATGTGCTGAAACTTTAGATGCTGCTGTCCCGTGCCTACCATCACCCCTGGGTACATCATCATCCATAACCTGATTGAGACCTAGAAAACAGAAGGTTGACTGATGAATTCAAATTCACAGTAAATCTATTCTCCTTCTCAAAAAGAAGCAGGTATTTGACTCCTCAGAATTCATTTTTGTGATTCTGAAGTATACTATACACAAGCATATCACTGGCACTTGTTTTTCGGTGATTCTTATTTTACTCTATTAACTGACCAAACTACTTTCTGGTTGTGAAAGTTATCAATATTTATCTGTAATAAAGCTAACAAACAGACAGATAACCAAAAGTAAAACTGGAAAACTGAAGAAGTGTCCAATGGCGCAGCAAATGTTTTTGGTCACGTTTATTCGATGCTTAGGCATTATGGACCCATGAAGAACAGTAAGGTAAGTGTAGCTTCTCGAAGAAGTAAACTCAGCATCTAAAAACATCACATCTGTTGCTTTTTCCAACTAACTTTTAATGTCTGTACCAACTTCATTCAACAATCCACAGGTTTTCCCATTTTAAGACTGGGACCAAGTTTTTAATGAAAAAATTAATGCATCCTTCATCCTTCAGTCTTTATTTAAGATACTCTTTTTTCCACATAAGTGAAAAACAGAAAACAATGGTAACAAGGAAGAGGTAAGCTATTATAATGTATCTTGAAATGCTGTTTCTGAAAAGACAGAGTATGAGAACAACTTACCTAAAAGTTCACTGTCTACACTGCAGTTGGAAAAAGGGGGTCTCCTGTGTACATTTTCTGCTTCAATATTCTTACCTGTTTTAGAATCCAGAAAACAAACAATAAATAATAAAAACTATTAGTACACAAAAAAAACATTAAAAAAGTCAAGATATTAAGAAATGAAAACAACTAACATTTTTATCTGTCTCTCTCTAAACAAACTATGTTTGGCAGATCTTACAGAAGAGTTATTTTTCTCACAGAAAAACATAAGAACATAAGAACACAGGCACTACCTACAAATTCTCATTTCCTTACCATGATATCTTGAAATAAAACACAACTTCCAACCTATTTCACTGTAAAATTAATTGTCATGTTTGAATTCACTACATATAGAATGTTGCATTGAACTGTAAAATAACCTTGTTCTTCTGAATTTTGCACCTCAAGGATATTTGCAGATTTTTCTTTGACGGATAAGGCTAAGGCAACTTCCAAATCCCTTTGATAAAGTTTGTCATCCAAGGATATCCTGGAAAAAAACCCAAACATGCTAAATAATAAAATGATGACATGAGTGTTACAGATCTATTTCTGACTCACTGAACTTCTAAAAATTCATATATTTGTACAGAGATTAACATTTCAATACGTACTTATAGCATATCATATTATGAATATTACTTCCTGAAATGATTTAGACAAAGTACACACTAATAATTAAAGCACACTATACTTAGAAGTATTACGATTGCAAAACATTGTATATATATATGAACTAGTAACTGCTATTGTCACAGAAAGAAGATTCAGAAAGAAATTCTGAAAATTAAAATTATCACAGAAATTATCACAGAAAGAAATTTCATGTTTGCCTGAAATATCACACTGAAATGTAATATTTATACACAACTTTACTACCAAAATAATCAGATTTCTTTTTTTGTCACTGGCTTTGTATTTTCTATCAAGCTTTAAATATATTATTTTTTACGGAGTCCAACTTGGCTTTATATGTCTCAGTTTTAGGAGTCCTTAAGTAACTCAGAATTGTTACAGTTATTTTGCACCGTAGAGACGTAAAGACAAGATCAGACATGCAAACCTGTTTCTGCATCTATGCAGGCCGCTTGCTGGAGTTTTTTAGAGATGTAACAAAACAGACATAGCTCACTACTAAACCCAGGAAAGTCTTCCTGACTTTATGCATAATTACATTATCCCTGGTTTGCAACGATACCAATAAGGCTGAAAATCTTTATCATACTAATAAGTTAGTTGTTTATTCTCAGCTGCTTAAAACTCCAGGGGGTGGAAAAAAAGGAAAAAACAAATACTGTTATTGAAATCTGGCTTTATACACAGTTGGTCGCATTTCAACATTTCTTACCTTTTACAAGGTATCTGCTTTTGTGACGAAGTCAATTCTATGTGTGGCTTTTTTTGCTTCTCTTTTTTGTCCTTCTTTGGATCCTTGAGCTGTGTTCTGGATTTTTTGCTTGAAGGTGCAGCTATACATGCAAAGTCTTCATCTGTTTGGGACACAGCAATAAGCTTTAATGAGTTTTGCTGTACTCTTCCATGTGACCAAAAGAAGTTATTCACAATGAAAATATAACAAAGATAAACTTTTTGAAATTAATTCTATTCTAAAAGAACACAACTATAACTATACTATTCTTAAATACATTTTAAATGAAAATCTAACAAGACCACTTTTGCATATACTTTTATTCAAGAGTAATTATTTCAATTTTTAGTACCAATATGTCAATAAAGCTTCAATGACCAATGTGTTACCTGCTTTTCAATAACTAGAAGTTCACCTTTTGATATGCTGAAGAGCAATCAATTATAATAGCAATAACTGTCATTAAACAGTTTTAGAGTTCCTGGTGCTTTGGGAACCGCGCTCCTCCTTAAAAAATGTTGCCTGCTCCCTTTTTTCTACCATTTTCATATTGCCTCTTACCAAATACAATGCATTTCTCCAATTTTCAAAGAAAATTAGAAGGCATGAAAACTGCCTTTCTTCCAACTGAAGACACTGCAGATCACAGTGAAAAATAAGGAAAAAAATAATAATTTTCAGTATTCTCTAAATGATGGAGAATCTTACACAAGATCACTAATGTTTCTGAGAATTTACACTTTTCTTTAATATTACATGTGGTCACTAATAAATCAAGAAAAGTCATTCACCACATTTAAACTCCTGAAACTAAGAATCTCCACTAATCCACATGATTCACAGCAAAAATAAAAATTATTTACTTTTGCCCTCCCCTTCCCACCAATTCAAACTGTCCCCTAGATCCTGCAAACAGCATGGGAAAAACCCCTCCAAAACCCAACAGAGCAACCAAATTCTGTAAGAAAAATGTATAGCACCCATTAGGGCTTAGAAGTAAGGGAGGACTGTCATAAAAACAAACAGCCTGCAATCTAGTCGTCTTATCAACGAACTCAAAATTTGACTGCCATGTCCTTAACCAAAACCCATCAGGACACAGAGCTGTAGGAGAAACATTAGACCTACGTACAGATGATTCACACCTCCTTTATATTCTGATTTACAATCCTGTGACCTTATAATCAGGTGGACATGGAACCACCAATCACCACTGAGGCAGGGAGAGAAATAAGATTTTCCTGCAACAAGACACTATGCATCCACCAGTCTCCCGACATACTGTTGTTATACTCTGGTTTACAGCCATCATATTCTTCTTTAATTAGGAGATCTAACAGTATGCCCCGATTACTTCCAGTGAAAACACTTAACAGCCTTCTCGATGAACTAATTAATAAAAAACACTCTGGAGATGTTCTGGGTGGTTACATTAGCGTTTGGCATTTTTCTTACATACAACAACACGCCACTTACCATCATCGTCCAAATCCCCAAACTGAGAATAATCGACAACTTTCTTGTTCCTGTGGCAAAAAAAGCATACACTATTGATTCTTTCAGACTGAGTATCTTGCCTTGCTAACACTTGGGGTTTGGGTCAATCGTGTTTAACAAGAAAAAAAGCACATGTTCAAACGTACATATAACCAGTGCTACCATACACAGCGCGGTTACTAAGACTAGGTTCTAGATTTTTTTAAAAAATATTAAAACAGCTGCTCTGGTGGGAGCACCATATTCTCATGTCCAGGCCGCCTCCGAGCCGCTACCGTCCAACAGTAATTATTTATCGCCTGGGTCATTTTCAGGCACTTGAAACGTATTTCCCGCGCACCTCCGAGGCCGCCGCACCTGCGATCCTAGCCGGAGATGGCACAGGCCGCACTTCCAAGCCCCCCTCTCAGCCCGCGACCCACCCGAGGGAGGCCGCCCGCCGGGGCTGCTCCCCGCAGGACACAGCCGCCCCCGCCCCCCGCACCGGGGAGCGGCCCCGCACTTGCCCCCAGCGGGATGGGAGACGGGGCAGGCCCGTCCTCGGGTCCCCCCCGCCCCCGAGGTCTGTCGGCGCGGGGCTCCGACGACAGGGACCCGCGCGCTCCCTCAGCGGGCAACGGCGACCGGCAGCGCGCGCGCCTGAAGGCTTTCTAGGAAACACCACCCAGCGCCGCCGAGCGCGAGCTGCCGGCGCCCGCGCGCGCCTCGGGGCCGGCCGGCGGCAGCAACGGCGGCTCCCGCCACCCCACCCCACCCCACCCCACCCCGTTCCGCCACGCGCCACCGCGCGCCCGCACCTCCTCACCGGCCTCGCCATCGCCGCTACGGGCGGCGCGCGGCGGCCGACGGCCGCGGGGGCGGGACGGGGCACACGGTGCCGGTGACGACAGCGCTGCCGGCAGATTCGCCACGGAGCGGACGGGTGGCGAATCGGCGGCTCCGGGCGCGCGGGTTCTAACGGGGAGGCGGGAACCGCCCAGCGTCGCCGCCTCCCTCAGCCGCCGGGTACCCCGCTACCACCGCCCGCCCGGCATCCAGGTGAGCGCCGAGGGCGCCGCTCTTTGCGGCGGAGGCGGCGGCCCCGGTCCTTGCCCCATCCCAGCTGCGGGGCCGTGTTTACTGTGGTGGTTTGGTGCCTTCCTGGGGGGGGTGTGGTGTGGTGTGGCGTGGTGGCGAAGGCGGACGGGATCCCGCAGGCCCTTCACGCCCGCCGCCGGCTTTGCTTCGGCTCCTTCAGTAACGGGAGCTAACCCTGCTCCCCGTGGCGTGTGCCGCCGGTCTGGCGCCCCGGAGCCGGGTGCGGAGCTGAGGGCAGCGGCGCCGGTTGTGGAAAGGGGGTTTGGCCCCTTCCGCTGGGACAGGGCGGCTGCTCGGCTGCGCATCGGATTATTGTCCTGAGGCGATTCGTAATTGATTTGTTTAATCCGTCTCCACCGTGTAGCTTCGTTCACAAAAAAACAAAAACAAAACACCCAAACCTATAGACTCGTCCCGTTAATTTTGCTGTGGAAATACACTTTTTTTTTCTTTCGTTTTCTGCTTTTCTTTGCCTTGGACAGTGGTTTTTAGCACTGGGGAGGTTTCGACTGGTGTAGTGGGTACCAGTTTTGCAGGTAATGCTCAGAAAAGAGGGATGCAAATGGAGTGGAGCCCTAGTGGAGGGAAAAATTACTGACACGGGTGTATGCTCCCGTCCTGTATTTTCATCCTGTAGACAGTTCTCTTGCTTTTCTTTCGGCTTATTTTTAGCGGTATCATTTAAAAATAAGGACGGTCTATACTAAGCAGGTTATAAAATGGCAAAATAAGCTTTTTCTAAAAATGATTGGAAACTTCCCTTCCCACCCTCAAGTCTACCACCTGCGGAAAGGAGGAAATAAAATCCTAATGCAATGTGAAGGATCTCAGATTTTGAGATGTGTGTCAGCAATTACAGAGTTTCAGTTAAAGTTTGCTATTTATGAGGATTCCTTCTGTCCTGGTTCTCCTTTAAGTCAGGAGGCTTGTACTGTAATTTGTAGGAGTAATTACCCAAATTCATATATTGATACACCCAATTACAGTTTAGAAGCATTCAGTGGTTTGAGAACTGGTATTTATGTTTCATTTCCAACCTATGTATTTGAAAGTCAAATTGAGATCAGTGTCTATGAAAAATTTGGGGGTTTAAGTTTTCTTGCTAGAAGCTGTTAATTATTAACAAAGCCATGTTTTTAGTTAGCATTTTTTGCTTATGATTTTGCAAGAATGTAACTCATTTTCATTTCTAATGCAGGAAATCAACTCAAGAAGATGAAGCCTAATAAAGGAAAGACCTGCACTAGGGAGAGAGACTATGTGTACAAATTCAATGCAGGAAATCAAAATTTAGTGCTTACTGTGCCTCTCAAATTCCCTGTGCAAGAGAATATTAGTCATTTGCATGGGCGTCTAATGCTTCTGCACAATCTGCCATGCTTTATAGAAAACGGTAAGAATTCATTTCTTAAATTAGTGTGATATACCCATGTCCGTAAGTGTCTTACAACCTGCTTTAAGAAAACCAAACGAAGGGTATTTACTAGAACAGCCTTAAAAATTTTGGTTTTAAAACAGAAAAACATTAAAGAAAATTACTGTCAGTACCAGCAAGTAAGGTGGCCAAGTAAAAGGTTTTCAGAAAAGCTTTATTTGTATGCTTCCTAGATGATAGCTGATACTTCCACTGACATGTTTTGTTGATGGACAATTCTCTTCTTGTTATAATAGACCTGAAGCAGTCTCTTAATAAGTTCATAGAAGAGGAAACGATAAAAGATTATGACAGAGAAGCTGAAATGGCTCTGGAAGCAGTGAAATCAGGAAAAGTAGACATAAACCAGCTGGCAGATACTTGGGCTAAAGCTTATAAAGAGGTAAGATTAAGGCTGAAACGTTAATATTAAGGACTTGCTTTGTGAGAGTGCGTGTGCGTGTACAGGCAGAATTACATCTGTGAAGACACAAAACTGCATTGGAATTCACTTCTACTGATCAATTCTTACAGTTTTTTTTCTTTTTATCTGAAAGGGATCACTAAGTCTTTATTGTATGAGTTCTCTCTACAGTCAGGTTTTTCCTGAATGTAGTAGAGTTAAAAGATAAAAAATGGAGAGGTAAATAGCTAGTGATACTAAAACAAAAATAGACCTAAGGGTTATAGTGCATTAAAATCAAAGCAAGAAATAGTAAAGTGGCACTCCTATCCTAGATCTCAAAATTAGTAATGAAAACTCCAAAGAGGTGCATAGTTGGAAGAGACTTCTCAGCTCGTTTTCTGAGTTCATGTGACTATTTTACATTATTTAGCGATGATGAGGCTTTAGCTGGAATAATGCGTCCAGTTTTGCATGTGATCTTAAAAATAGAGGAATGTAAAAGAACTGGAGGAGTCCTAGCAAAAAAAGAATGATAGAAACTGCAGCATTTGAGGAAAAGCTTATAGGAATTGCATTTGCTTACCATGGAATATAGAAGAAAGTGGTGAAAAATTCCAAAACATATGCCTGTTATAAAGAGAATTGGAAGTAAATATCTGCCTTAATGAACATTAACAAAATGAAGTTAACTTAAACCTTTAAGAAGGAAAAATCTATTAGGTGAGCATGGGAATGTGATAAAACATTGAAAGAGTGTACAGTCTGGTGCTGGCGGTTTCTATGTATAGCGTAGCCTGAGTGTAGGGGTTAGGATTAGATCATTTCTTGGCATTTCTAACTTGCATTTCAATGATACAATCTCAATTCATCAGCTGAATCTGGTGGGAATGATTGCAAATGTAAGGAGTGTTTCAGTATAAAGGAGCTTGCAAAACCGGCGTCTTTGGGCCATTTTTTGTTCAATAAAAATTGCTTTTCTTAAATCAGTGCTGTTGATCAAATTCTGGTGACATCAGAGGTTAGTCATCCTTTCTAGCTAAACATTTTTGTTTGCACAGCCAGTGTTTTGGGCCCTATCTAAAATTCACCAATTGCAAATATTGTTGCAGATATTATTGTTCTTTCCAAGTTGGTGATGGCTGAAAACTGGTATTCCTCACTGTAGTCAAAACCTTAATGTTTCTGCTGTTAGTTGCTTTGAAAGAGAAAGAATATGGGAAGAGAGAAAATGTTAAAGCTAAAGCAGAATACAGAAAGCTCAAATTAGGAAGGATAATTCATGTATGTTGAAGGTTGTGCAACAGTGTGCATGCACAGTTGATTTTGCCCCACCATTGTAAGGGATTCTTATATGTCCTAAAGGTACCATATGCTTTAAAATCTCTTATTTTTAGACAACATTAGAATATGCAAAACCTGAAGAAACCAGCTGGGATGAAGATTTTGCTGATGTTTATCATGATCTGATACATTCTCCAGCTTCTGAAATGCTATTAAACCTGGAACACAATTATTTGTTAGTATCTCAGAATTAATAAGTGAAAGAGATGTCGAATTGAAAAAACTACGGGAAAGGTATTTCTTCCTTTTCTCTTTTTTTCTTCCCCCCTCCCCCCCCCCCAATCTTATTAAATAGGGGTGCATGCCACTGGATGCATACAACTTATGGAATGACGTGTGTCAACTTGTATTAGTCTATGTAACCCCTGTTTTAATTTTATATTTCTCTCTTTAAAGTCATATAATACGTAGCCTATATTGTTAGGGTTAGCTATCTTATATTATCCTCAGTCACTGAAAATATTGTAGGCTAAGGCCATCAAAGTAATACAAAGTTTGATTTCCACTGTTCTGTCCGTGTTGTAAGTGGTATAGCAATGCAAAGTGCTTAAGATAACTAGAAAATATAATATATTTATGTACCATATTTTGCCTTTGTTATGATGTAATTTCAGTGAAAAATTGGAAGTTCCATGGGGTGAAAAGATGAGCAGAAGGCTTGAACGAACTTTAAATCAGAAACTTGTTGAATTTGAAATTTAGGAAAGTCTATGTGGGATCCTGAGTTTCCAAATAAGCTTAAATAGCTGTAGGTGACTGCTCTGCCCACAAGAGGGAACACATACAATGCAGAGTTTTCTTTTCGAGACTAAATAGGTTAAGAAAAATGAATGCACGCAAATATAGATATAGTATAAGTACTAAATACTAGGGAAGCTTGTGAGATGCCAGAATATTCCGAGTAGGTATGTTTTAGCATTCTAAGTGGCAGTATTCCTCTTGACTTGTGTTTGTTTAAGCTCACATTATACAATGCATACCTGTTTATATAGTTTCTTCCAGACTGAATCTTACACATTCTAATTTGGGGATACATGTTGCCAATACTCTGCTAGCAAAACTTTGCTGCTTATTGACTCTTATCAAGTATGCACCTGGAAGAAAGAACACTTAATCCAAAGAGCAGTAATGTTGTAGAGCTCTAGTGTGATCTAACTATGTGTTGATTCTGGTGGAATTTACCATATCTCTTTGTCATAATCAAGAAACTCCATGTGTTGGTGGCAGCTGAAACTATCCCAGATGAGTGTAGGTGTTGTTCTGTTTACACGGGAGCTGCCTTGGAATCCCTGACCCTCAGCTCAAATTTGTTTCATGGATATTCATTGCTAAATCTGTGCTAGAGTAAATAAATTCCTTGCTGAAGAAAGGGCTTAATGTGAAAGACTAAGTGAAGCCAGGGATTAAGAAGAGTAAGGAGGAAGTAGGTATTGGACAATCTGCCCTTTAACTCCATGTCCTCTTGTTGAATGTAGTTTGAGCTGGAAGCTCATCTGACTATTAAAAACAGGTGTGTTTAGCCTGCTTCCTGGTGTTTACCTGCCTGGATCAACTGTGGTTAGGGTGGGAGGAAAGCAAGGGACTGAATGGGTCCATTTCAAAAACTGTTCCAATGATAAGGATAATGAAGTGCTATTATTAGCGTATCTGGAGATACTGTTGTACCTTCTTTTGAATATCTGTGAGGGCAGACTTTAAGTGTATGAATTCCAATTCCAAAATGAGCAGATGGACAAAATACTGCCTGACATGACGTATCTTTCAACTATGTGTTCAGTTGTATCTCTACTTGTGGTGAGCATTGACCAGTTGACTGGTACAACTGATCATTGTATCTGTAACTGTATCAACAACAATGGCTGTTCTTCTGCCATTTTTTTGAAAGTGTTGCTTGTTGTAACTCTATGTTTGTTTCTCTTTCAGACAAGGAGCAGAAATGGATAAGGTGATGCAGGAGCTAGGGAAATCGCTAACAGATCAAGATGTAAATTCATTAGCGGCTCAGCATTTTGAATCTCAGCAGGTAAACTAAGTTCAGTGAACTAGAATTTGTCATGCAAATAATTGTCTTAAACAGAAAACCCAAAACACTCAAATTATCACTATTGTCTTGTTAGGATTTGGAGAACAAATGGACAAATGAATTAAAACAGTCTACTGCTATCCAGAAGCAGGAATATCAGGAATGGGTGATAAAGCTTCATCAGGACCTAAAGAATCCAAACAACAGCTCAATCAGGTATTTAATTCCTCTGTGATGCTTACTTCCATCTGTAATAGTTCAAAGGACTTGCTTTTATATAGTCTTTATTTCAGATTAGCCATTTAAATAGGATAATCAAAGCAAATCAAAGGCAAATAAACAATTGTAATTAAATATTTATATTTTTAGGAGTTTCTTCATTGTGTAATGTTGTAAGTTTTCTGTACTAGAAAGTGTTGCAATGCACTGAACTACAACTGGAGCCGAACGGGGTTTTTACCTTTATTTACAAAGTCTATCTTTAACACTATTTCACTGTTTCTATTAATGCAGAAACAAATTGGAGAGATGTTCATGTTCTTTCATGTAGCAGAAACAGTCCTTACTATGTCACTTACTACCAGACAGTTGAATTTAGGAAAAAAATTAAAACTGATATCTGAAGTCTTTCCGGCTAGTTTGAACACTGTGGAGCATTTGATTTGGCTTTTTTAAATCTCCCATTTTGGGCGGGGGGGGCGGAGGAAACATTTTATCTAGTAACTTCATAAATAAGGTTTGGGATATTATAAATAGGCTGAGAAGAAATCTTTTTTTTCCCCCCTTTTATCCTGTATTCTTATTATGTTATAACTAGCTTTTATGATTTATTTTTATTTCTCAGTCTCAGAATGCTTTACAAATGAGCTAGGTAATGTTAATCTAACAGCGGAGTCCGCTCTTCCTGCTGGTGTGCACCTGAAGTATTGCATGCCAGAAAGGCAAAACCTCATAAGAGGTTTTCAAATCATTCAAATAGACTTAGTCCATTGGTTTCCACAAAGTAGCTGAAAATAGTTTAGATATAGCTTTCAAAAATATTGCTGGTCTTGAACAAAAATTATGATAAACTTTTCAGTATGTTTCTTATTATTTTAGTGATGAAATTAATGTTCAGCCCAGTCAACTGAGAGAATCTGTAGAAGGAAATGGAAGAATTTATGAAGAGCAAAGGCTGTTAGAAGAAAGTTTTACTATTCACTTGGGTAAGTAAACTGACACCAAAACCAAACACAATAACAGATGCTAATAAATAATGTATCTAAGCCATCTATTATTTACAGTATTTGACTGTCAATGTCTATAATATATACAGTTTGTAATTGAAGTACAGTATGTGTAACTGTATCAAACAGTATCTAGCTACCTGAAATATACTTAATAGAAAACATTCTAGAAGCAAGTTTTTATCCACTCTAGCAAGCTGACTGATGTAGAAAAGCATACTAACATCAAAACACATAGCAGTCAAAGGTTATATTTAACTTTTCTTACATTTGGTAAGAAACTGTGGGTATTAAATTCAACTCCACAATAAATTAACAGAAAAATAGATGCTTAAAACTTTTATTTTTTGTTTATGCAACAGAGACTTCTTACACTGTTTTGACTGCATTGGTATTTCATCCATAGCCTTATAATAGGGAACAAGGCTCATTTCAGGTATAGGTAAGCATTGCTTTGTGAAATTTGTATGTGGAAAATATTGCATTTTAACTCTTATTTTGTAAATTGCGGATATGCATGTAAAACTGAGTATATGGTTAAGAACTTAATCTTTGAGTATTATTGATTATATTTCCCTCGCAGGCCTTTTTCACAAAACTTAGGGTAGCACTTCGATCCCTTGCATTTTAATAACAATTTTGAGTTTCCTCTCTTAATGTATGTTTTAAAATCATTTATATTCCATACAGGAGCTCAGTTGAAGACCATGCATAACTTGAGGTTACTGAGAGCCGATATGCTGGATTTCTGTAAACATAAGCGCAATCATCGAAGTGGAGTAAAACTTCACAGACTTCAAACAGCAATGTCTCTCTATTCAACTTCTCTCTGTGGCCTGGTTTTATTGGTAGATAACCGTATCAGTTCATATAGTGGCATCAAAAGAGGTGAGTCCTCTAATGGGGTATGTTGTGTCAGTGAAAATGAATGTCACTTAAAAACTCTTCTTTCACAAAAAAATATTCCCTGTGGAATTAAAATTTACTAGAGACCCTAATGCTTTGAACGTGGTATTGCAAAAAAGGTAGCAAATGCAAAAAGGGGTATGGATAAGGATGGGGGACAGAGTTATGCTCTGATAGGCTGTTATCTCTCTCATCTCTTTCCTAGGTTTTGTGTTTGAGTAAGAAACATGTTAGAGTGAACATTCAATGTTGATTTCCCTGCCCTAGACTGACTTACTATAGGGGCTTATAACTCTCTAATGTCAGGTTAGCATACTGAACCCTATTTGCAAAGATGAAAATGAAATAGGCTAAAATTTTAAATGGATAGGTAAATATATAAAAATACCATGTGTTTTAGATATCTGCAGCATTATGAATTCCATTGAAAATGAACAATAGGAATATTAATTGCCTACTCCTGGAAAGCTTGATTAGTAGCCATTTTAAGTGTGTGCCTTTTGGAGTAACTGGACACTATGATGACGTTTTGTATCAAGATTATCCAATGAAACATATTTGTTCCTGTTTCAGTTTTGGTCACTGAGGCTTTCTCTGAACCACATAATTGACTTTCTCACCTTACTCTTGAAGTTTAACACCAAAATATTTACACTTGAAATGAAGCTCCTATTACTTGTCATTACTCTAGCATGCCATAAAAAAAATAAGACTTTGGTGGTTCCTATTCTCTGAAAACCAGTGTGGAATTGGGCTTGTAGCAAGAAGGAAGGGGAAGTATACCAGTGAAAATTGCAGTTGCATTTGTGCTGTTGTTGATTTCCAGGTTGCTTTGTTCTGACAGTATTATTTTATACTTGGACTCCTTGTACTCATTTTTTGGTTACTTTTGTTTTTACTGCTTAAATATTTAATTTAATAACAAATAGAGAAAATTTGGTTTTGTACTAAATCTTAGGTGGTAAGAGAAGACAAACATTTAAGTAATACTGTTAAACACAAAATTGCATCTTCTAGCCACCAATTAGATCTTGCAGCCACAGCAGAGGGGAAAATAAGGGACTGTATCACAATCTAAAGTATAATCCTCAACAAATTTTGATTTCTTTGAGTTCTGAAGGGACTTTGGCAATCTTAACTGTGGGCACATTCCATAGGTGTCTGCAGCACCATTCTTTTTAAAAGTGTTGCAGAAATGAATGTGTCTCATGTCTCAGCTCCTCTGACCTGGTCGGATATATTACTTTAAGTCATTAGTGAACGTCTGGTTGTACTGAGACCCCAAATCATTATAGGCAGCAACTAAGGTTGGGGCACACTTCTTTAAATCCACTCTATGATGCAAGTGGTAGCTTCTGGTGGAAGAGTAGTAATAAAACACCTTTGAGAGGAGACTTTGCTCTTAAACTGTTAAAGCTGTTTGTTGCAAGAGCACTAGCCAGAAACAATTCTCCTTCCTAACAGGCCCTTTAAGAAATAAATATGCTATGGGGTTCAAAGGTTCGTAGAATTGCTATATAGAAGATCTTTAAATAATACATTAATACTATTGTTTAAATAGAGAGGTAATGACTTGTGAAGTCTAAATTTCTGGGTTACAAAAGTGCAGAAACGATTTTGTGCTTCCGTTTTAAAGCTGGGGAAAAATACAAATAGCCCTTATTTTGTGATGGGCTAGAAGCTCCCTCAAACATCTGAGATTTTCAAAGGTAGCTGGAGTAAATGAGCTTCGTGTAAGCATGCTGTTTATCCAAGCATTTTACATTGTTTTGAGAACACCAGTCACTCATCAAGTACTAAACAGAGACAGGCCTCAGGCATATGAAGTCCTGCAACTTACATGGTTGATGTTTGTTTAGCTTTATTCTGAGGAAGCTTAAGAGTATGCTTCTTTTAGTGTATTTTGTTAGTTCTGCTTTGTCTAGCAAACATTTTGATGTTGCATCTTTGGTAAATCTGTTATCCAAAAATGGTTCCATTTATCTCAAAATTCAGAATGTATGAGAGGTATTTGCAAGACTCAAAACCATGGCTGCAGTGTTTTCTATATTTTTTGCAATGTGTAAAGAGCAACTAGCAAAAAATACCTTTGAAATCAGATTTGGACACCTCCCTAGAAAACAGCCTTGCATGCTCATTTCATTCAGACTGTTTTTCTAAGCTAGGTGAATAGTTTCTTTATGTATTTCCTAGCTGAAGTCTCTTATATTGGGACTTTGTAGGGCTACTGTGAGTCAGGTTTTGAGTAGGTGTAGCCATTCAGGTAAATGATAAACTAAAATTAAAGTTAATTTAAATACAAGATATTTTTCATTTGTTTGTTTCAAATAAAATGTCCTGTGACCATATTTTATCTTGATACACACAGAACACACAATCTTTTGGAACATGAGCTTCTTCCTCCCTTGGTTTTGGACACCAGAATTTAATAAAGCCTTTTGAAAATAGATTTTTATGATGGAGACAAGACTTCTTGTAAAAAGATAAAATACATTAAGATTTTTCTCTCTACCCTGCCAGTTCCTGTTGCAGCTTGTTCACAGGAGTATACGGTGCTCTGCAGATAGGCAATCAGAGTACATTAAGAACTTTAAGGAGGATTAGAGCAGGTAGCTCAAAATGGAAGTAAGCAGCAATTGCTTAGTATAGTCCAGCTTGCTAATAACTTGTTTTGGCACTCATTGACTTTCTTGGACATTAGGATAAGGAGCTTAGAATACCAATCACAGAGGCAGTATGTTATGATCTTAATTATCAGTATAATATTTCCGAGTCTGATGTAATACTTATCAGGAAAAGGAACTTGCAGCTCTTTTCAGCTGACACTTTTCTTTAGCTTTCAGATCAGTGTTTTGAGAACTAAAAGGAAAGAACTGTAATTCCAGCTTTCCAGATACGCTGTTGATGAATTTCATTAATAGTTTTCATTTTTCAAAGCAAATTGGAATGCAGTTGTTGCTGTTGGAAGTATCTACTATGTGTGTTTTAGTAAAGTATCACAGATTGAAGGACTGTTCGTCATGAGACATCATTTGCAAGCCACAAATAAATTTAATGTACGTATATTATTGCTGTTATTTTGGGTTTTGTTTGAAGAGCAACAGCACTCAAGGATTTTTTTTTTCCCCAAGTAATTAATTTCTTTCAAAAAATGTTTTGTTTCTGCCATAAATTTTTTAGAATTTGAAGTGGAGTACAGCAGGGATTTGTCTGGTTTTGGGGCGGGTTGCCTTTGTAACTGGCCTTGCTTGAACAGTAGAGCGGAATTATGCAATGTTACTTAGCACAGACTTATGATGTGGATTTTGATCTTTTTTTCCTAGATTTTGCGACTGTTTGCCAAGAATGCACGGACTTCCATTTTCCTGGAATTCAAGAACAGCTTGAAATTGTCCAGAAGGTTGTACTTAAGGCCAGAGCACAGCGTAGCAGTAAGTCGAAAAGACATCATGGTCAGTGACAACCAAAATTACTTTCCTTGAAATAGAATAGTGGTCAGCTGAATGGTTATTGTTACGGGAAAGTTGATTTCAGTATTCTTCAGTTACCTGATCTGTAAAACAGAATGTTTGAGTTTGTCAATAAACTCTGAGAAGTCTGCATGAAGTTCTCTCTTCACAGACAGCATGTTCACGTGATGTCTTTGCTGCTATAACAGACGTACCTTACCACAAAAAAAATAAAAAAATAAATGTACGAGTCCTTAGGTTCTGATCACTCTGCTCTTTAACAGCATACATGTATAGGGTCGTTGTGCTTTCCTCTGCAGTTTAAGCTGCCTGCAGCCACACAGAGTTTATCTTACTTGACTTTTTTATTTTTATCTAAATGTAAAGCTTTAAAAATTTCAGAAGAGGAGTTATGACTTTTTCCCTTCCTTAGAAGTGAACTCTAAAAACTGAATAATAAATTGACTAAATGTGTATACTTTTTAGTGCTGACCAAATCCTTGTGAACAATTTACTTTGTAGTTATATTTACAAATGGCTGTGATATTTTCTGACCACATGGTGTTAAGGCAGTACTTGTACATCACGAAACTTTGTTTTTCTTGCAGAGAACTACTGATGTGGTTTAAATGTGTCAGTAACATGAATAGATTCATAACAGTACATAGAGAAACAAGTTTTCTTAGGAGCCTGCTATTGCTATAGTCTTGGGGAAAATACTGAAATCTGGTTTTATACTGCTGATTTATGTAAATCTCTTCTTGTAATACTAGAAACAAATTTGTTTTAAATAGTTACGTTATTTAAAAAGCAATAACAAGGTACTGTGTAGCTGTGGGGGCAATTTGGAAATTTATTATTATGTTTGAGAATGTTGTGTTTTCTTTTGTCCAAATGAAGAGGTATCATAAGATGATTAAATAAGAAAGCTAATGTTTGAGATAGGATTCAGTTCAGTGTCTTTTAAAGACAGCAAAAACACTTCCTGTCCATCCATCTGCTTTTGGGGGACTTTATGGTAACTTTATGGTAAAAATTCAAACCAGATATCATCTTAGTACATCAAACTTTCATGAAAAAGTGTAATTAATAGATTATATGTTTAAATATTTTTGCTATGTATTTATGTACAGAAAACAAAAGTAGTGGAAATGAAGATAAATTAAAGAATATTGAACGAAACCAGTCAAATATTTTGCCGGGTGAGTTCCGCTGCATTTCCCCCCTCCTCTTAAAGCAATTTGTGTAATATAGATGCACATTTTTAGCTCTAAAGTCAGAACATAAATTATAAACCAAACCCAAGTTGACCTCAATCAGAGGAGAAGGATGTTCTTGTGGCTAAGGCAGAGAACTGGGTGTCAGGACATCTGGTTTCTATTCCCAGCTTTGCCACTGCATCATGTGACGTGGGGCAAATCACTTAACTTCTCTATGCCTAAAATTTTTTCAGAATTTGAGGGTGAAAAAAGGATCTCTGAGCATCTTGGGAAAAGGCGAAACTTAAAGACTAGCAACTAATTTTATTTTTGAAAATATTTATATATATGTCACTGTTCTGATACAGTAAAGCATCTTAGAATGTATTTTTAACTTTGAGAATGCACAGATCCATTCCTCTCAAAGAGGAAGTATCTTCTGTATGTATTATGAATTTTAGTAAGGAAAGCTTCTGTGGAATTTGAAGATGAATACGCAGTTGGAGGAAGGAGGAGTTAAATCCATACGACCCATGGTTGAATAAGAGAGCTTCTTAAAATTGCTTTCAGTATTGTCTTAGATCTTGTTAGTATAAGTGGATTATAAATCAGCTTGGGTCCTTAACAGATAAATACAGGTGAATCTTGCTGCAGTGGCTTGTGTATTATTACTCTTAGATGATCATTGCTGGGGATTACTACCTCCTTAGCAGTCATCAGAAAGGAGTACATACCCGTGCTTCAGCTGTCCCAGTACAAAGGTAGTATCTTAACTTAAATGACCAGTGACAACAGGTTTGAAGAAAGATGTATATCTGTTGACTGAAACAGTAGCAGTATTGCATACCTGCTTTTCTGTTGAGCCTAGTATAGAGTTTTTATCTCAAGCAGAAAGGTAAGATGGAGAGACCTGCATTTCAGTGCCCCTTATCCCTTCTTTACCTTTGATAAATGAATACCAAGTCTAAAAATAACCCCAATAAGATGTCTTGGTAACTTTTTGAAAACAACTCTGTAACTAATCTTCCCATTACTGTGAATTATTTTAAATGGTAACGATCATTGATACCTTTGTCTTCCAGTACATATCTCAGTTGTTATGTAACCCACTACCTTTTTCCACAGACTTTTCACATCCTTTATTTTAACCTATCCATTTTTGGTATTTCCGCCTCCCACATCTGTCTGCAATTCAGTGCTTACGTTGTATATTTTGAGTATTACACCTCCTCTGTGTTTGTTTTTCTGTTTCGTGCTATATATAGATCATATCCGCCTGTACTGGCACTGTTATGTCTTATTACACCAGGTGTCTGTGATGCCAGTGAAACCCATCAAGGCAGGGAAGTGAGTGTAGGATGAATGTAAAATAATGATATTCCAAGAGATTTTAGATCAGTTGGTTTCTAACTATTTTTTGTCTCATTATGTACGTGTTCTGATCTCTGGTGTATATTTGTATTTGCCTTTTGTCTTAACTGACCCTGTCCTTACATTGCATAACAATTGTTGTTCAGCACAGATCACTACCATGATATCTTGCCTTCTTGGTTTGTATTATTCTGTAGGAGAATTCTACATTACACGCCATTCAAATCTTTCTGAAATTCATGTTGCTTTTCACCTCTGTGTGGATGATAATGTAAGATCCGGGAACATAACTGCTCGGGATCCTGCAATCATGGGACTCAGAAACATTCTCAAAGTTTGCTGCACACATGACATTACTACTATTAGTATTCCTCTCCTATTGGTGCATGATATGTCAGAAGTAAGTAAATGTAAAGATTTGGTTTGTTTTTATCTTCTAGGATGGAACAAAAGTGTTTTTTGCAAAACGTATGTTTCATGCTGGTTTAAGCCAAATGGGATGGTTTATCCCAGTCACATGCTTCTGCCACATCATTGTGCTGGCACTCATATCTATATGGTGACCCAAATGAAGGAACTGAACCAGTTAAAAACGTTACAGCCAGCTGAATCACTTTAGTTTTTTATTCCCACCCCTCATTTTGGACACCTCACTTCCTTGATCCAGCTTATTGCACAAGTATTAATGAAAGATGGGACTACATGCCTGGAAGTCTTCTGGCAACAGCTCTTGCTTAGACACTGTACCTTCAGAGTGGCTGATGCGATAGTGATACCAGATCCCCAGTTTTAATTGTTGCTAGTTAGAAAACCTTAAAACTAACTTTTATGAGCAGAACTAGCAAAGCTTGGCTTAGGGTTCTGTATCCCTAAACACCAACTCAGCCCTACACAGCAGCAACCAGATTTCACCTTTGCTCTGAATTGTCTCCTCCTTCACTGCCTAATCACTTGCATCCTTAATTTCTGTCCCTGTTTCCTCTGTAAGTCCCCCAAATACTAGCTGGGCAAGAAGCAGCGTATTGTTGAGGCTCTTTGTAGATACAGTGAGCTTAGTTATTGTGTTGAGCTTTTGTATTGTTTTCTTCAGTGGGACACTAATGTAGAGCTTGTCCTCTTACTCACCTGTAAGCTTTCACAGTGCATAGTAATGTAATACCATTGACAACCTCTTTTCCTCTGTCGCATCTGGCACACAAGATACTAGCAGAGAAGAAAAAGAGGGGGGAGGCAGGGAGAGGTGCAGTGTAGAGGCAGTACATCCATATGCATCACCTCCTTAGGAGGTGGCAAGTCTATAAACTTAAAGAAATGAGAAAAATAAGATAATGCTGCCATTATTGGTGCCCTTGCACGGATTATTATAGTCTGTTGTGGTTTTTTTTTAAATTACTCTTTGATTTTTCAGTTGTAAATTTCTATACTGCCTTTCCTTCTTTGAAAATGCCTGACTCATAGCAAGATAAAGGCTCACCAGTGGATTAACTTTAATAGTGACTTTTTTTAACAGAATTTGATTGGAACACAGTGCAGAAGTGGCCCCTCTTGCAACATCAGGGTCTATTATTGTGAAAGTTAAAAATGTCCAATAACAAACTTCTAAAGGATATACTTCCATACATAAAAGTATACTTTTAGGAACAGATGATATTATCTCTGAAATTTTTCATCTATGGTATTGTCCTTTTTTTGTGCACAAGTGCAAGTAATCTACTTGCAGGACAGTATCCCGGGTTACTCATGGGACCTAGTAACTGTTTCATAAATTTATTGACCTTTTTTCTTAATCAAGTTTCTATATGACTATATTATTTTTCTTTTCTTTTTCTTTTATTTTTCCTCAAACACTGTTAGTCTTAGCCTTCATTTGCATATCTGTATTTTAAAATACAGATAAAGCACAAGACCAAGTGTTCAACGTGCTTTAAGAGTGTGTTGATGCTTGGATGCGTGAAACTGAAGAATTATCTTCTTGTCTAGCAGTGGGTTCTTAAAAGGTTCTGGTAAAACAATTTACTTTTTATATTAAGTTTTAGGTCTTTGCAGAGTAAGCAGAAAGCGACCTGTATGATAAGTGTATGTTTAGCTAAAACTGCATTGTGTGAATTGCATTAGCAGCATTGCTTATTACAGTGCTTTGCAGCTGGCTGACCTAATTTGAAACACACAAATATGTAACTTGTTGTTGAGGGAAAAGTGAATAATAACAGATTTCTGAAAGTTAACCTGAACTTGGTGCCTTCAGCAGCCCCAGTTTTGAATCTGCATTTACCACCTACATAAAAACATTTTTGTAAAGTGGTTAACCAGGAGCACAGCTGCAGAGATGTTTGCATGCTATGCTGTGACAGGCATTCATCGTGAATTTTTGCTGTGCTTTTCCCAAAGGTTTTCTTTTATGGATGGAAGAGTGGTGTTTATAACCTTACAGAAGTAATGAGTGTGTCAATCTCAATGAAGCCATTACATTTCGTTGTTATTTGACCTTTATATAAAGCTAATTTTTTTTTCTATGAAAAAAAAATAGGAATTATGTTTTCCTTAGTTTTTCGTATGATGAGAACAACAAAAACAGATTTCTCTGTTCTGATCATTAAGTTAAATGAAGGAAAGAAACTGAGTTTGGTACTTGAGAAAGGCAAAAGCGGACAAGTTCAAATTCAGGACAACTGAAGCGTTACTGTCTGATCACTGTTCTCAATCTAATATAAACTGATATATAAACTGGGGATTGAAATGGCTCTAATAGCATGGCATCGCTAAAAATGGTAGAGCTGGCACACCTCCCGTCCACACAGCAGCACTGAGAAAAATTTGACTCTTCAGGGATCTCAGGCAGCTGTTGCTATTACCATAAGTTAAGACAAAAATGTTTTTCAAAAATAGTAGAAATGAAGAGAGTATAAGCTGTGTAACAAATGTTTATGAACATGATTTATGTAGAGAATTGATGCTATATTAACTTCAAATATTTCTTGTCTGAGTTTCCTGCCATTAAATGTATAGTTGCTCATACAGTGTTTAGGATTTGCATAGATATAATTTGAGTAAACATCTTGCGAATTCTTAACTTACTAAAATTAACCATTGAAATTTGGTTTGAAACCTGTTTCCCACAGGACATTTATGGACTTCAGTGTTTTCATTACCTGGTTATGACATGGCTCTGCAAAGGCATGAGCCCTGAGCTCTAGAAAAGCAGCAGCCCCATGTAGGGAGTCTGTCAGATCTGTTTGAATAAAAAGGTTTGCAACATATCTTTCTAATCAGGCTTCTTTTTTCTTTTTTTTTTAATAAGCAGAAGAAATCTTAATTTGACAACAAAATCGTTGCATCCTAAAAAGGAGTGAGGTGTGTTCTCTGCTAGTGAACAAAACCAAAAGTCCCAGGTGTTTTTTTTTTTTTACTTGCTTGAATGGTATTAACCAAAACTCACTATAGGAGAGGGAGTGTTTGCTTTATTTTTTCCTACCCCCGGCACTGTATTTTGAATTGGTACTTGGCCAATCCTTCATCGTTTCCACAGCTGTTACTTAATTTGTGTATAGAGAAAAATCCTGATAACCTGGCAAAATCGTGAGAACTTACATTTTTAAAGATGGATTAGAATTGAATCACTACTGTGTCATTTTCAGTTCTTGTGGCATGCATGCAGTGACATTCTGCATTCAACCTGTTATTTCCCTGAGTGCCCACAAGATTTAATATCTGTTCCTCTGAAATAGTCCAAGGAATGGTGTCATATCCTGCTGTTTTGATCAGTCCTTTTAAGGCTTAGTTCCCTTTACTGATTACGCAAGGTACTCCTGAGTTGCCTTCAGAGCAACAGGACACTTCTTTTTAGACACTTGGCTTTTACCTAAGCCACAACAGCGATCAAAGCTAACAATAAACACCTACATTACTTGTGACAGAAAGTACACATAGGCAAATAAATTATAACAAAAACCAAATATTTCTTCCAGAAAGCTTAGAAATGGAAAAAAAAAATCTTGTCCAGCATTCTTCTGGCTGATTATTGTGTTGTAGACTCTACAAGCAGCATCTATTTATGCAGTGTTTTACATCATGAAGGAAAGTTTTCTGAAAATTGATTTCTAGCTTATTACATATTTTCTAGCATATTACATATTTTGGGCATGGCAGGAGACACTCCCACCTAAGTAGGAACTTTGGCTTTCAGCAGTTGTTTAATGCAGCCATGTTCAATATACTGTTTTCAGTGTTATCAGTTGGCATTCTTAGATAACCTCGGTTCTCAAATAACTTTTTTTAATCCTGAAATTAAGCTCTTTGGAAATGACAGATTGCACAGTGTTTGGCATTGCCAAATAAAGGCTGGCTTTACTGAATATAAAATTACGTAAAGTGTAAATTTGAAAAGGTGCATAGAATGATAAATTTGTTTCCACGTCTATATTCCTGTATTCAGACTAGAAAGTGCTCATTTTGATGTTGAAGATTACAAATAGGTATTATTTTCTTTCTGAGAAGTGTTTACAGTGACAGTCATTCTGTCTTTGACTAGGAATATTCACTTTGTAGCGTACAACCAAAGAATGTTTGGTGTACTGAAGCATTTAAACTGTTACTTAAATTATTTAGACCAGTGCTTGTAGCCACATCTTAAGATATCTTAAACCAGTGTGGTTTTCGTATCCCATCTTGATATTTAGGTAAGAATTTGCTGTCTGTTAATATGCGTCTATAGGGCAGAAGGGCTTCTTCCAGTTTCAGTATTAGAGAAAAGGTTTTACTGAAGGCAGTGGGTATGCCAATAAACCTTAATTAGAATCAAGAACAGCTAGGAATCATCGGTTACCACTGTTAAGATGTGGTCAGGAGCCTGTCTTTGGCTAACTGAAGCATGAATCTGACAGTTATCCATTGGATGTTATACATTTTTCTGAAGGTCTACAGGGGAATTGAATAGACCCATTTTCAGTGACGTTAATAGGGTTGTCAACACTATTTTTATTCAAGATCTCAGCTTAAAAATGTATAGACTGTTCTGACACTGGGCTCTCCTACCAATAAGCAGTGGCAGTGCTTTTATGATCACCTGTAAGGTATATACCACCTGCCTAGAATACTCTGGAAAACGGAATCCCTCTTCATGGCCTGTAATGCTACTTGAATACCTGATGGGAAAATGTGGTTCTATTGCAAGAATGTATTGTTTTTAATAACTTCCCTGCTGCTCTTGCTGGCTATATCCATTGGGCATTGAGGCTTTTCATTTATTAATTTTTAGGAAATGACCATTCCATGGTGCTTGAAGAGGGCGGAGCTTGTGTTCAAGTGCGTCAAAGGTATGTTAGTGAATGCTTCATCTGTTGTGTTGCATCTGGTGACACCCAGCCTTAGCTCAGGCTGTATGTTTTACTAAAAAAAAGGTGTTTTCAATAATTTAATGCTTGTTAAAATATACGCTTAGATTTTTCTCTTTCAAATTAGTAACTGTCCTACCAGGAAATAGTCTCAGACACTTAGAATGGAGACTAAAAATGTTTCAAAAGTATCTTTACAACTTAAACATAGACAGTAGAAGAAAAAGCCCTTTGAGCAATCTCTGAAGAAGAGCAAAAGCTGGTCGTTCTCTACGGTGTAATTTCTGGTGTCTCTTGTATTTTGGTTACCTCAAACAATGAGGACTCCCCACATTTTTCCAAGACAAATTTATATGCTAATTAATCTCTTTGCTGGAAGGTCGTCATGACTCAGCTTAGTTTTCTGTTTTTCCAAGTGGTGTTATTACTTACTGTGTTCTTGCATGCTGTACTTAAATACATGAACCGGTCTTTTCAAGTATTTAAAATGTTAGTAGTTTTAATGTTCTTTCTACAACCTACTCAAGGAACCTCTTCCCATCATGACATTTAGTAATTCACAATGGAGTATCATCCACATAGCCACTTCCATTAAACGGGTATTCTTCTGAGTATATTTGTCACAAGTGTGTTCCTGTGGACCTTGTAGTTCATTTGTTATAGTAAGGAAATGCTAGCATAAAAATGCTGTATTGTAACTTGAGCAATAAATGAGTGCTGAGCTTTTTCCATACAAATAAGTCCAGGTAGTTTCTGTTGCTGCCAGATTGTCAGCGTACTTTTGGCAAAAGGCTTGTACTTGTTCATGTGGATGGGATCACGTGAGAGCTAAAGGAAAGAGCTATTTCTCAATGAAAGGTAGCCATTGAAAGAACTCATAACCGTCATATTTGGAGAAATCTCTCGCTTCTGCTGGCTAGCAGTGTGCCATACAGTAGGACTGGTTATTCTGCTCCTCAATGGTATATTGATTTTCTCTATAACTCATCAGATTTTCCAGTTAAAGCAGATTTCAGTCAGGAGATTGGCCAAGTCTGATTTAAATGTGATTAATGACATTAATGACATTGTTAAAGATGTCCCTGCTTACTGCAGGGGGTTGGACTAGATGACCTTTAAAGGTCCCTTCCAACCCAACAGATACTATGATTCTATCCCTAGTTAAGGCAGTTAAAATCCTAATTGTATGTGAAAACTCACTCACTGCTTGATAATGGTGTAATTGACAGGGAAGATTGCATAGTTATTGCATACAGTATGAATGCTATTTTTTAGGTTTCATGATGGAAATGGCCTCGTGGGATGGAGGAATTTCTCGAACTGTACAATTCTTGGTACCACAGGTAGGTTAAACTGAGTTCATAGCCAACCTAGGAGACTGCTGGAACAAGAAGTTAAATGTTAGCAGTTTTGATTTCTTTTTGAGTGAGCTTAAATTAATCACTGTGGTTTGGTCCCTTGCCTATAGAACAGCAATAGAGGGGGTTATATTTTTGGATATCCTGTAGTATCTTCTGAGGATGCTAAGATTTCAAACTGGGAAGTTCATCTTTACAAATGGTGAATATCTCACCTTTGAAAAAGATACTTTTCTGCTATTATTTACTCTGAGGAGAAGGCCTAACCTTGCATTACATAAGTTTAGATGTTTATTAGTTATATTGTCTAACAACTTGGAAAGTTGCAATGCATTGAGTTTAGTCATGCTTCCACAGACTCATTGATGACTCTAGGTATTTGAAGTTAATTGAAATTAAGATTCTGAAATTACTTAATTTGGTGTTCTAGCTGATCTTGAGAAACAGAAAGTTTTCCAAAGATGGCCAGCACTAAGTTTTATTTGTTCTAAAAAGTGGTACTGGACGTAATATACAAATCAGAGTTATGTTAGGAAAGAAATAACATGTATTACTTGACAAAATAGTAAAGGGTTGAGCAAGGAGGAAGCCAAGAATAAACCAAGTACTGAAGTTGAATCTGATTCTAGAATTTGGAGAGCAGGAGTCCTGTAGATAACAAACAGCACTGTCCTGCTTATGCTAGGCAGAAATCATCAATTACTGGAATGAGAAATCTACTGGAAACAGATATGTCACACAAATAGCCAAACAGTGTTTTTAGGTAAATCTTTTTCTTTTGATTGAACTAAATAGAATTATAACACGTAGTTTGAAAATGGTCTTTGTGTTCTTCTGAAAAACAGCAATTTTCTTAATTGTCAAGAAACAAAGTTGAGAGAGACTTAATTCTTCCAAACTACAGCAAAAAGCCAAAGCCTACTGGTGTATCTTTTTAATTTCTTTTTTCCAGACAATTTCTGAGGAGATGTTTTACCAACTGAGTAATATGCTTCCACAAATCTTCAGAGTGTCCTCTACGTTGACTTTGACCTCTAAGCACTAAATTTTTTTGCATCAGTAAGATGCATGCTGTTGACAAAGAATGAGGTTACAGAGGTTCTGGATTGGAATGTCTCTTTTCTGAGGGATGATGACCCTGAAGTGGTGTTTGTTGCAACTTCAAGAATCATGTCATCATAATAAAAGATAAAAGCTGTCTGTACTTGGGTATTAGCAGTTGATTTTTGCCTGTTGCTTTCTGTTTCAGCAGAGTGTTAATGCTGAATTCCTCACCTTTATCTGAAGGACGTTCAATGTAACTTATTGTATGTGATCTACAGAAATATAAGTGATTCCCATAATTAAGTAGTAAGAATAAGAGCTTATGGTAGGAATAGGATCTTCTGGGTGGGCTTCAGGTTGTTGGGTTTTGAAAACATTTTCTGAATTTACTCAGTGACATTTAAAAAAATATGAACAATGATGTCAGGTGTCTCCTTAGAATAACTTTGGCGTAATGTGTCACAGTTGTCTTTCCAGGGTCACAGTGACCACAAAATAGAATGTATCACTGCCTCATTTTACCATTTTACTATTACAAAATGAATGAAACAAGCATTTAGCCTGCTGCACTTTGTAAATCACAGAATTGTTAATTTTTTTAAATTATTTTTCCTTTCTTATTTTTGATTTAGTATGTTAACTTTTTCTTTATTTCAAGATTTCACGTGGACAAGTCTGTCACATGAACAGCTTAATAACAACACAATAGTGTTCTCATTACTTTGTGGTACAGATATATTTTGCTGCTTACTAATTATTAATGCTTTGTGACTAAGCAATCTAATCAGAAATGCTGGGGAGACAGCTCAAGATGCAGCTCTGAAATTTCTTGGAACAAACTTGAATCCAGTCCAAAAAAAAAAAAAAAGCCCCTGCCTCCCCATGATGGTGGGTAGCAGGGAGGTTGGGAGCTACCTTTCCCCAGTGTTGGACAGGCAAGCTTTTTAAGCTTGGCTGTGGACCCGGCAGGAGGCTGGGATCAATCCTTCAGTGCAGAGACTGGCCAAAGGGAAAGTCCTGTCTGAAACTGGGATTCTCAGGGCTGCCAGAAGAGTAAGGCTCACAGCAAAGCAGCTGGGGTGGTGAAGGTCCCAGGTAGCTTTCTGAAGTCCATGGTTCTGTTTTGTGGGAAGCTCAGGGATCCTGGCAGAACTGGCTCAGAATCTGCAGTCTCTGTCTATGTATTGCTGAAATTCTGTACTTGAAAACTGGAGATCCTGGAAGCCAACTAAAAATCAAATTATTTTCTATTTTCAGTGTGGGTTGTTTTTTTTTTTTTTAAATATTATCATTTAGTTTGATAATTGTGAAGATTGGAAATCTCTGTTCAGGGGAAACTGCATAATTTAAAATTCTCACAGAGAATCAAAGGAATATTAAGCAGTTCATGATGTTTATAAGGTTACTATGTAGTTAACGAACTCTTAGCCTAGTATTTTGTCGAGTCCTGCATGCTGTAGAGAAGCTATGTAAGTGACCCAGCAAACATCTATTGCTGAACCATGCAAGTAATGTGACCTAATTTGGTGTTCTAGAAAAGAAGGATGTAAATTCATCTAGAAGGAGCTGGATTAATCTTGTTAGAGCTCATTTTACATTGCTGGCCTTAAGCTGAAATCAAACTCTGGTCCCAGAAAAGCAAATGCTCTAACCACTCTTCTGTTTGTGAAAGGTGCGGTAGCAGAAGTATTCGTTTTTATAAGTCTTAAGACTTGTCTGTGTTACATACTTGGTATTTCTCTTTTTTTTTTTTTTTTCTTCAGTGAGGACATCTGTCAACAAGTAGCCTGTAAAACACCAAATATCTTGAGCAAATCACCTGGCTTACACTTTCAGACTCTATTAATAAAAATAATGCCTGAATTCTCCTGTTATTTTGCCAAAACCCAAAGACACCATTTAATTTAGTACCACCAGTGTAAAACTGCCAGTAATTTATAAGAAAAATTAAAATTAGTTTTTTGAATCTGTGTGTTTTCAGTCCTCAGTGGACTACGTATGTATTTTTCAGCATAATAACAAATTGGTCTTTGATACTAAAAAGAACAAGCAAGCTCTAGTGGTGAGGTTTTGGAAAATCAACGTGGTAGGAATGGTACGGGAAAACTATTAGTTCTGCTTCAAATCATACTGAAGCCCGTCCCATGTAAAATCTGAATTGGCCTGCCAAACTGAATCATTGTCTAAGGGACGCTTGATACAACATCTATTATTCCCATTTTTCATATCTATTCCCGAGGAAGTAGTGCTACCAGCAGATTTTTAGCTGTCTTTGTAGAAAAACAGAATATAGAGGTGGGATGACCTCAACTGTACTTTCTGTTTGATCTGTACCTGGCAGCCGTACAGAACGGTAGCCTACAGACTGTAATTTATGGAGTAAAGCCACGTGAGAAATCTTGTTTGGGTCATGAGAAGCTATTTGAGATTAAGAGGAAAATGACTCAATAGGCATGAGGTTTTCTATTTGTATATACAGTGAAGCATTCCTTGGAAGGATGACAGTATTTAATGCCTTGAAAATGTTACCTAAAATTGTATGTGTGTCTTGTATTGAATAAATTTGTTATTGCCACTAAGAGAAATGAGGAGTGAATGTCACTGTTTAGCTTTCTTTTAAGGTGCTTGTGACCAGTATAAACTGCAGGTGCCCTCTACAGAATCTGAACTGAAGTTATTACAAGAAAAAAAAATAACGTAGAGAGTCTCAATTTGTCAAGGACATAGCTAACTGACCTTTGGCCTATTGTCTTCAGATACGTCATCTGTGTCCATTTGTTTACATGGTGACTGATGACAAACAGGAGGAGGAGAGTACAGACAGTTGAGAAACAGATTTACAGACCTCGTCCTGGCCAGGCTGCTCTTACTCTTGTAATTCCAGAAATTTCCCTGTTAGTAGGTGTCACTGCACGGAGGGGTAAGAGTCGCATCTCAGGTCTTTCCCTCTGCAATAGTTCACCCTGGATAGCAGAATCTAAGTTAATGAAACATGGCTGAAAGATGTTATTTTATAACTTTTCCCATTGTATGAGAGATGAGTGAAGCCACAGAAGGTGATTATGGAGAGGGGATATAATTTAAAGGAGGAAATTATGACTAAGATTATGAATTCTAACCCAGTTCTGTTATTGCTGTGAGCTTAAGAGTTGATCAGTTCATTTGACCTGTACCTTGTTTTCTCCTCATTAGAGGAAAGTTTAATTTATGCTTGTGTAGTATTTTGAGCATCAATCTTGCATGCCACATACACTCTTATTTCTTGCCTGTACTGTATCCAAAAATACGGTGCTCTTGCTTGGTATTCACACCAGGTCAGAAGTGTAAAGAGATGCCGATCCTCCTCTTGTATCCTTGCCTCCCTGAGGTATCAGGACAGGCCATCAGTGCTGCATAAAAATAACTGTCTTACTTCATACTGTATACTGGATGTGGTAGAAGTCAGTAGCAACCACAGAATTGTGGTCCCATGGGACCACAGAATTACAAGAATATATTATTATGCACAAGTACAAACAACTTCAATTCTGGTTGTGTAAGTTCAAGGGCTTGACTTTATGCTATAATAGTGTTTAAACACTAAGTTTTAATCTAACCCCAAAGTGCAGAAGCAAGTGGAAGAAAACAAACACACATCACAAGGATCAGCACTCGGAGACCAGCCACAACAGTCATCAGAAGCAAGACAGTGATGAACTGAGTACCCTGGTAAAACTCGTTATGCTTGAGAGAAAGAGAGAGAGACTACCTGCAGCAACAGGGAGGTGTTCCGTGCATGAAGGAGTCCTTAAAAGAGCTTAAGCAATTTGTTAGCAAAATTACTCTGGAAAGCTGGACTAAACCCAGAAGCCAAAGAAGTCCAGCGGTTACAGGTAGCGTCGTCAGCAGATAGGACCCGTTTGTCTGTTGTAAGCTGTGCTCCACCTTGTGCTTGCTGGAAAAGCAGCTGCCGCAGGCAGAATGGGGTAATGCCCCTCCATCAGCAAAGTCTGTAGCTTGGTAGCAAATGTGGCTTCAAGTCCCCTCAGATGATAATAAAGCAAATAGAACTGTGGTGTTGAACACACTGAGCGAGCGGTCCGATGGGTGGGCATTTATATTAAGTGGGGAGCTTCATACGATGGCAGTGTTTTCCTGGATGCACGACACAGAGCTGGCACATCTACCAGACTGAGTCACAGTGAGCATGTAGAGTGAAGACAACCTAACTGATAATCTGAATGAGCTTGGACACAGCCAGTTGCCAATGTGCTTGGTAGTTGCGAAATGGAGATGAATTTATGAATACTCAGAAGCAGAGCATTTAAGTTCCTGGAAAAGTTTTCCTTCCTGTGCTGCAATACCAAGCCCTTCCATAGGTGAATACCGGCTAAGCACAAGTAGTGCTCACAGCGTCTCAAGTAGGCGTATAAATTGCATCTTAATTCCCATTTGGAATGTGTTAACTTCTTTCCTTGCACATGATCCAGACTGTCCTGGTGATTTTAGGCTATAGCGGAAGCCATAAGAAGCCTGCAAAGTTGTTTCTAAGATTATTTCTTGGATATGAGGCCAGAATACGGGAAAATAAATGTGGTTCATGGTTCTTTATTTCCATTCCCAGGTCTGCCAGAATAACTTGCAAAGGGAGAAAAACAGTCTTCACCCTTTATAATAAAGGCTCCAAAAGAGAAAAGCCATTGAAACTAGTCAATGTAATATGTGAAGTCTTGCAAGCTCTGCCTTCTCATATAAGATGCCCCAGTACAACTTCTGTGGACAAAGTGTCATGTCCAAAGTCCGTTGCTTAGGAGGACCTACCAACAGCGTCGTTGTAGAGGATGCTGTGTACATCAGGAGTAGAATCCAGCAGGAGTGACCCACCCATCGGCTCAGACAGATATATCACTGTACCCTGGGTAAGGAAAAAGATGTTTAGTCCCTTGCCTGCGTCCCATTGAATAAGCACAAGGAAGGTGTCCGCTGTCTGTGGAGGAGGAGGGAACCTCTACTGGTCTCCTGGGAGGAGGTGTCTGTCATTAGGCCCGTGGGAAGGCTGGGAAAGTGGATGACCTGCAGAGGTGACGGCAGTTCATACACCAACAGGCATCACACCTGAAATAGCTGGGCTGAGTGGATGAGAAATGGAGGGCTCCTGCTAATACTACCTAATTAAGGGTATTTAGGGGCCAAAGCGTAAGGAAAATAAATCGAGTGGAAGAATGGACTGTAAAACAGCCCAGAGAAACTTGTCAGTGACTGGCAGGTCTTTTTTGCTAAATTTAATAATGCCTTTCAACCAGAAAACACTGACTAAATTAACAACCTCTGAGGTGGCTGTGGCATAAGGAAGAGTGTCCGTACAAGGAAGTCAGCTGGAACAGCAATGCAATTTAGACAAGGCCAAGGGGTATGGCTGGGAAGTAACTAAGTGGATTTTGCAGTCCGTGAAACATTCACTATATGGCTAGTAGAATATAGCAGAATGGACCAAGCAGACCACTAAGAAGACTGCAGAGGTGGTAGAAGATAGTATAAAGAGTGGGGTGGCAAGTGCAGCTCGGGGAAGATGAGATAGCGTTAGTTAGCAAAGCTTCCTCTGGGCACTTTCTTCACACATGAAGTATTTTCTTTCATTGGAAAATGCACTGTAGACTTCAGTGCACGATGCGTAGTTCTTGTCTCACCAACCAGTTTCTCAGCTTTCAGAACTGACATGGAATGGTGCTTTCAACCAGCCCTATGCACAGCTGAGAAAAGGCGGAGAAATTTTCTCAAGTGGGGATATTTATCAATACCCATAGGGAAGAAAAATTCACTGAACAGAACAAGGTTCTTGTGTCATGTTTGTAACACAGATGTATAAATACGAAGTATCTAGTATCAAATATTCTATGTAACATAGGAAAAGACCAAAAGCTAACAGTGTTAAATCAACTAGCACATGATGATGTGCTATATCTGCACTTCTCAGAAGAGAAGAGATACTGGCGTGTTTTAAATGTCTGTGGCAGTTCACAACGTCTCCTGAATCTTCGCTCCAGTCCCTAGGAATACAGCAAAAGATACCATCATAGAAAAGCTACCAACCTTGTGCTGTCCAGGGCCCAGAGGATGTGATGTTAGTTTTGATTGTCTTCCTAGTTTTTATTTAGCAGTCACCTTTATTTAGGAGCCACCTTTTGCTCTGCATTTTGCTGATGTAAATTCAAAGTCTACTGAAGTTCACTGACTTACTCCAAAATTACATAGATGTAACTGAGAGCAGAATTTGGCCTTGTGTGCCCTTCCAAGTGCTGAGTTTGAAGAGATACAGAGTAACACCGGCTAAATGACAACTGAAGGGGAATATGAAAACCATCTGTAAATATTTAAAGGGTGCAAAGATTAAAGAGGAGGCGGGTTTGTACTGCATGTTCCAAGAAGGATTTTAACTTAACTAGCAGGGATAAAACCGAGCAAAGAAGAATACATATGAATTAGAGAAACAATATTTCTAAAAACTTGGAAATCAATCTCATAATGTATAAAAATTTCTCTGAGAATGGAGAGATATCCCCTGTGTAATTTACAAAATGACAGGAGGATACAGCTATGCCTTTGCATTATAAAGTACTCTTAAGCTGCCTGGGAGATGGCAAGACAGGGCTTCATTTCTGATTGCTCAGATAGAATGGATTGATTTCTCCCTCCTTCTGTTCCATCTTTGGGAAGCACGTGCGTGACCATCTGGGTCCAGACAAATGTGTTTTGTTCCCAGTTGGCTTATTGTGTTGATGGGTTTTAAATCTGCGCAAAGGAGTATACTATAGAGAAAAACTCTCCATTCCTTCAAGACGCACTTTCTGTAAAGACAAAACTTTGGGGGAAGAAATCCTCTTGTTGAATTAATTCGGGTTTGGACAGGGGGTATAAAGAGTCATATGCTACATGACATTGTCAGCTCTTTTCTAATGGGCTTTGATTCATTCATAACGGTGCCAAACATCATCAGAGCATCTTTGAGACATAGTGGTTTCAACAGGGATTCAAGGCCCTTGTCCCCATGCAGGAATGAACCCTGTACATATAAATTTAGGAGTGTCTTGAACTGGGAAGTTACCAGAGCTGAAGCGGGTTTGGTTGTCTCCCAAAAGTCTTATTTTAAGTGTCTTGAACTGAACCATAACAGCTCCTGCACGGCATAAATTATAATCCTCCAAAATGCTCTGTACTCACCCATGCAAGTCATTTATAGTGACCGTTTCAACTTTGTTCCAAAGAACACTTTTAAATCCCAGCAGAAATAGCATCGCTCCACAAACAGGGGCCTGCTTCCTTCCGCCACTCCTCGTGTGTGCAGCATCCACGTTATCAGACCTCTGCATGCCTATTTCCGCAGCGGAAATCCTACCAGCACAAGCCAGCCAAGACTCCTTTTTTGAGAAATGAATCTTTCCTCGCTCATCAATAAAAGGTGGAAATTGCAGTGGGTCAGTGACAGGAGCTTGGCCTCAAGCTTGACCAGCTACACAAGAGGATGTGAGCGCTTCTGTTGAGTAGCTGTTTGGAAACCGCTGCCTGACCACCAGTTGTTATCTTGGATATGTTTTTAGCCATTTCAGGCAATTCTCCCTGCCCATGGAAGTGGTTCTTTCTTTCAAACACCCCATAAATTATGGGCAAGTCTTGCAAGCTGATGTTACTACATGTGAAATGGTACACATGACTCTTGCGTCGACAGCTGGTCCTGCTCAGCTCTCTTTATAGATCCTTCCTGTTAAGAAATACTAACTGCAGATAAAAAATATGTCATTGGCAATTGCTGCCTCTTTCTGAGGTTCACTTGATTTCTAAACCTTCAAAATAATTCAAGGAAGTGCTTCCTAACCATGAGAGATATTGTGTCTCTATTGTTGTAGAGATGCTTTTACTAATGACAGTTTCTGCTGTTTCAGCAGACGGAACTTGCTGTGCAGATTGGGCCATTGCTTCTCCAGTTCTGCCTTTAATCATCGATGCACTCTGGAATCCTCAAGGAAGGCAAAGTTTCCCCATAACACACTTCCTACTTGTATTTCTGAATCACTTGGTAGCTGGCATTTGTTTTGTGTCCCAACAGAGATGACTATGTGCAGGCAAAGCTAAGTGAGAGATGTAGTGCTCAACGCAAGTAGTGTAAAACCTCTGGATGTTCAGCACATGACACCCAGCACACGAGTGACCACAGCAGTACGGAAGGCAAAGCTTTATGTTCTGATTACCGTAGCCTTAATGGGAATTAGCTGCCTCACCCTGTAGTACTCACACCCAGCAAAGTCAAACTCCTTATGTTTCAAATTATCTAGTCCTTTTAAAACTCCTGTCATTGCATCAAACAATTTATTCTACTAAGTTGATACAGAAACTGAAGGGCTCAAGTGATTGAACAACGTTTGGTTGGCAGTCACACAAAAGACAGGCTTTAAGGGTTTGTGGTTGTTAGCACTGTAGCTACATACTGTGAGCCAGATAATGGTAGGATAAATTGCAGAGAGGTGAAATGCATTTGATCAGGAAAACTTTACTTACTGGGAACATTATCGGGCTATAGAAAAGTTAAAATCATTTAACATCACCCAGGCATTAAAAATCACCTGGACAGTGGATGGAATGTTCTGTCACACAGAGGTGGGAGCAACCTTCCTCCCTGTGAAACACAGAGGCCGCTGCTCGTTCCCATAGCTTTCTCTCCTGCCTTAGGTTCACGTCAACCCCACCACAGGCACCCCTCAGCAGGAAGGAAGCTTGCTTGTTGCTTTTGTGTTTGTTGGTTGCTTGCTTTAAACATCTAATTCACTATTTGTAGGACACAAAGTTCTGTGAGACCAGCCTCCATTACATATTCCAGGACGCACAAGTCCTAACTCACAGGCTACTGGAATTAATGAAAATGAAAAGTCAGTGACTTGAGAGCACTGGAGATCTCCAGATCAAATCCTAGGCGTTTTGATCCCTTTATTGTTAAATGGATTTCTGTCTGGCCAGACTTTCGTCACAACCTTTGCCTTTTGTGCCTCTGCAGCCAAAAGCACCAGCAGCCATCAGCGTTCAGACCATTGTGGTCTGCGGTCGGGTAAGTAGCATGTCCAAACTCTGATAAGGCCTCAGGAGAAAATACCAGCACCCACAGGTCAATTGAAGCTAATTAATTATAATTGCAGTCCCATACCAGAAAAAAAGACCATTACAAGGATCTTCAAGCCAGACCAACGTATGTAGGCAGCCATGCTCTCCCCCCCTGAAAACAGCAGGATTTGAACCGGAATGGCTCAGTTCTTCTGCCATGACTGTTATCTCTGAGATATCAGATTAACTAGGTTCAGTTCATTAGCCTATCTTAATTCTCACATACATAAAATACTTCCTAGAGGAATTTAGCAGGCTTCCCCCCCTCAAAAACAAAAGAAAAACATAGTGAAGACAAAAAAATTCTCTGCTTATCAAATGAATAATGCAGATAAACATAAAATACTATGTTCAAGAGGATGACTCAAACCAACACTAAGACAATACTTTCAAGTAACTTTTACTTAATGTGATGCGAGTGATGAAGCTAGAGATAAATCTCTCCAGACATTTCCTAGAAAATCTCTGCCCATCTGTTTAAATTTCTTTGCTCTGTAAAGTGCACCATCAAGGCTGTTTACACTGAAACTACAGAATTTGAAAAGCTAAAGCATAAAACTTTCATATGATGAATCTTTGCTGGATGCCATTATATAGGCTGACTTTACAGTCAGTCTCCTCGACTCAGTTGCAAGCTTAAGCCAAATTCAGGGCTTTTTATGACAAAATAATGTTAAATACTGGCCCTAGTGAACTTTGTGGGAGTTTTGCTGTTGGCTGCAGTGGGCTCAAGATTTCACTTCCCAGCATATCTCTAGCAGTATGTAATGGTTAAAAAAGAAGATGACTGTGTGCAAAATATGCAAGACCTCAAATGTTTGCAGCTCTTCTAAACAAAAGATTATCTAACAGCCAGATCTAAAGGCTCAAAATCCAGACTGGGTGTCAGAAGAACAAGACTCGTTTCCTCAGTGTCACCAATGCCTCATGGCATCTTTAGCCAAGATATTCCCTTTCAGCTACTTCATTTGAAAACCATGGGTTATGAAACTCACCCTTGCAAAATTGAGATATACAGTACAAGAGTGCCAGATAAGTGTCAATATACTTAAACCACCAGTGGGCAGCTGGTTTTCCAGTAATAATATATACAGCTCTTCACCATTCAAACATACATTTCCCAAAGCCCCCTTCTTAGCAGTGTATCAGTGTAGGTAGGGTAAATCTCATGAAAAAGGAAACAAGTTAATAGAACCTCACACATTTTATTCACATTGGTAACACTATTCAGGTGCTTTTGTTTTCACAAGATGGGGTCTCTCGCAGAAAAAGGAAAAGCTCTGAGCATTTAACTTGCAGATAAAGAAAAAATAGAGACAGAAAGACAGAGAAAAATACATTGCAAAAGGTCTTTGCAATAAATTGAAACAGATACCAAGCAGTGTGTTCAAAAGATCACCCTAGTCAGAGAATTATTCTTAGCCCTATAGTAATCATCATATGTTAAGTTAGATGGATATCTCTCTATGGCTGGAAATACAGCATGAAGGTCAGCCATGGCTTGATCTTTTCTAGAGCTGGCAAGAGTCCTACTTCAAGTGGGAGGTTAGACTAGATGACTTCCAGAGATCCCACCCAACCAACATTTCTATGATAGCATGATCTCACACCTATATTGCAATTAAAGGGACCGTGTTAATTTATAAAAGATCTTTGAGATGTGCAGAGCTCATTATTCATATGTAAAGAGTTTAAAGGAAGGGTCTTTCAGTCATGTTGATTCTTTCTCTTTGTACACCACACACACAGGTGAGTCACCTGGCGAGGCTCTCTTCGTGTCACTCTACAGACTGAGGGGGGTTATTGCCTAGGGGGTGTGGGACTCAGTAGAGAATGCCGGAGAAAAAAGCATTTTGGGATTGCACCAGACATATTATGGGATATTTAGGGAAAGGAACAGAGGTGAGGAGGGATCAAGGTAGACTGGGGAGGAGCAAGTGTGGGAAAACAGAGTGATAAGGGGGTCAAACGGGGACAGTTACCTGTAAACAGGTTGGTGGTCAGTGCACTTGTCTGGCCATGCCCTGCCCCTGGTCACCACAGATTCTTCTGTCTTATTAAACTCTTGTTCCTGACTATTTTCCCAGGTGAGGGGCTCTCTGTTCTGTGTGCACGTGTGTATATGGAGGTCTGAGTGCCAGTCATTGGTGAGGGGTCCATGGGTCAAAAGGGGCCATGAGACTGAGAAGCCAGCAACTGGAGAGAAGGGAAAGCGTGCCTGTTGTGTGGGTGTGGGTGTCAGCGTGTGTCCTTGCTAGTGAATATCACGCTGGATTACTTACAAGTAGGATAAGAGTCTTGGCAGCCAGGTATTGGAGTGGCCGTAAACGACCAGAGGGTCTGAGAGTTGGCTACTGGAGGGACTGTGGCATCTGGGGGTC
The DNA here is from genome assembly GCA_008658365.1 of Alca torda. Lineage (NCBI taxonomy): Eukaryota > Metazoa > Chordata > Aves > Charadriiformes > Alcidae > Alca > Alca torda. Next base: position 77,734,949 of record CM018076.1, read on the forward strand.
AGCTGCTGGGAAGGCTAGCGGAGAGACATGTTTGTGTATGTCTGTGGTGACAGGGAGGGCAGGGATCCAGGGGCCAGATAGTGGGGAGACTCAACAGCGCAGTCCAGTTATGCGGGAGATCTGTAGGGCATGTGTGTGTCTGTGTAGGTATGCGAGGAAGTCTGAGTACCAGCAACAAGGTTTGCAGGATTCAGGGGTTCATATGTCCAAGTGCCAGCAGCAAGGGAGACCAAAGATCAGGGGAAATTACTGGATGGACTGTCTAAAAGCACATCAGCTACTGGAGGGACAGTGTGTGTGTAGGTATATATAAATGTATCTATGTATGTATATGTACACACACATGCATACATACACATGTATTTACCACTAATGGGCTTTCATCCTCATCAGTCGGAGAATGTAACAGGATGAGGCCATTGGTGCTGTTTGTGTTTGGTTGAGTGTTGTCTGCCTGTGTTGGTCTGTAGGACCATAGATATGTATGTACGTACTATGTGCGTGTGTGGCTACTAGAAATACATGCTCAGCCTTGCTACTAGGGGGAACTGGGGCTATGGAGCTGCATCAGCCTCGTCTGGATTCAGCCTGGATTTGGCAACCCCCAGCACTCTGGAATCCTCTGAGTCCCAAAAGCTCAGACTTCTTTTTGTGCTGTTGGAGAACTTAGAGCTCGTCTGTCTCACAGTTAAAATAAATCAGACCCACTCTATATACAAAATCCGAAGTCAAGGTGGAGAAACAATTTAATTATGACTACAGCTCTGCAGAAATGTGTAGGGCCCTAATTCAGAAAACAAGTATTTGTCTAACTGCAGACATATAAAATGTACCCAGACTTAAGGTTATGCTCAGATTTAAGCACCTCTTTAATAAGGTTTTAATGAAAACAGGAAGTCATTTTCATGGCTGAGTTAACAGTCAAGGCTGTTGTTCCTAACTCTATCCACAACAGTCTCAGCATTTATTAGTGCTTCCAAACCAGGTTGGGTGTCTTTTTGGGTGAATGGACTAAGCTTCACACAAGGCTTTCAGATAGACTGGTAACACACCTATCATGCAGTGAGAACACATGTCCCATCCACACGTTCCCTCGCTCCTGGGACCTGCTCTAAGAGTGACAGTTTCTTCTCATTCATCCCTTATTCCAGCCAAGCCTGGCTTGTTATCACACTCTTTTCCTTTGACAGTCAAGCCGTTCTCAGGGGAGAGCTGGATTTGAACATCTTCAGGCCAAAGTGGGCCTGTAAACTGAGTTTCCTGCTTCAAAGAGATTGATATGGTCTTACGCAGTGGCAAATACATACAACTGTAGGGCATCCCTGCCATGGCAGCAAAGAGCAGGCTGACCTTCCTTCCCCTTTGGTGCCTAACGTCAACAAAGGGTTTGGGGCTACAAATCCAGACCTGAGAGAAGGGCCTGAATCTGGTGGCCCTTGCGAACACCCTTTAGTATTCCCTTATGACTACAGTAGATGGTTCCTACGTAGCCTGCCGGCTGCTGTCATTCCCAGGTGACTAATGCTCCTCTGCTGCTGCCCGTGAGCTGAAGGGGACTCTGGATTCAGCCTGCGGCAAGCAAAGTGCTACAGAGCTGAGCACATGCGTGGGAGCGAACACATCAGGAGCTGGAAAACTGGGGGAGCTCTGAACCCTCCTTATTCTCTGGCTGCAGCTCTGCCTGCAGAGATGGTAACTGGCTGCAGCTGGTCACCCTGGCTGTCTTCCTCTCTGGTGAAGGTTGCTACCCGCACTGGGTGAAACACTCCCCAAAATGCTCCCTGAGCCTCCGTAGGCAAAATGAGGTGGGTCAGAAGAGCTCCTTGGTTGCCCTGTATAAACTGATGCACCTCTGAGTGAAAGGCAGCAGCGATGAGCAGCAGTAGGTGATAATCTTTCAGCTGATGTCATGGCAGCAGAAAGAAAACTCGATCAAGGCTGAGGTATTTATTTGAGCAGGGCAGTGGAGACAGCACCCTAATTCCTACGAGAGGATTAAAAAAAAAAGAGCCTTTGGATGTTTCCTGACTGCCCCCCGTTCACCAGGGTTTTCAGCTTTGCCCCCTCCAAAAGCTGTCAAGAATGTGGCAGTGCAGGCTGTATACAATACATGCTAGACCCATGTCATTTGTGTATTTTCTGCTTTTTTTATGGGGAAACATGCATTTTGCAACAGAGACAAATTCCCAAAGTTGTGACTTTTGGGAAGCTCAGGCCATGCACATAAAGGAAAGATCTCTTCTGTCTATCCAAACACCAGGCAATGTCTTGAGTATCAAAACTAAGCCAGCTTAAGCCCGTTGGCTCTCAAATGGGAGATATTCAGTGCTTTCTGAATGCCAAGCCCACATGTCTGAAGTTTAATACATCTCATAAATAGGGGTAACTCGGAATCACAAGCCATCTTGGAAAGTCTTGATCTGCATGCAGTGCAGTACCACAGTATAGGGGCACAGTCTGTCTGGTTCCCTGTGGTCTGCTCACACGCAGCTATCGTAAGTAGCTCTGTAAAGAAGGACTCTGCCCAGTAATAAGTGCCTGCCAGATCACCTGCTTGCTGTGTAAACCACCTGAGTTTTTACAGTGCGGTAATACACAAGCCAGACCTGCCAGACATTTAGAAAAGCAAAGCAGAACAAGAACAAAGGTGGCAAACGCAAAGCAACCAAAGAGATGGCCCAAGCTGGAGACGGCAACAGGATTCAGCAGCAGATGGTGTGAGAGGCTTTAACCTCTTGTGTTTGTGTCAACCGGACAGTAATAAAGTACAGCAATCCAGGACCCATTAACGTGCAGTCCTGTGGCCAGTTCTTAAACCGGTTTCTCAAGGTGGATTTTATTGTGCCGTGAGCACAATTACTTTTCACAACATTATTTTCATGATAGGCTATTACACATTAAATCACAGCATTCCCATGCCTTCAGGCTTTTTGTAACAGTAGGAGAAATGGTGGGCTGGAGAAGACAGCTGGGTTTGCACGTGGTATATGTCAGTTTACTTAAGCAGAACCATTTTACTGCTGCTGGAGGAATGCAGCAAAAGGTCAGTGCTGAAACTCCACTAAAGTAAGCTGAGCACACATTCCAGCTGTGAACATATGCTCACTCCTTGCCTGATCAAAAAGGGAATTTCAGAGCTCTGATACATGCTTGCCTTGACCCTGCTCCATACCGCCTGTCTAGTGTGCATCAGACAAACTATTCTTTAATCCTGCATAGAAAGCGCATTCTGGTTAAAGGATGGTTGGAATAGTTGCATATCATTATTAGCTGCGTAATCTTAAACTGGCCCATGCATATGGAGAAGTGCATGATAGTGTGGAGAGGGATGTCAAGAGGAGGTGTGTTATATGAATGCACCTGACCCTTCCAAACGAGACTCATCTTTGCAGGGGAAAAATAAACGCAACGTTATTATTTAGCTCTTGCATTTTCCTTGCTTGTATTTTCTTCAAATATTTAATCTTCTAGAGTCTACCTGATCTGGCCAGTGCCAGAAGCAGAATTCTGCCCTAAGAAAATGCACAAAGAAGCCACACCGACGTAACTGGGCTGTTAAAAATTACAGAAGCGAAGCTCTTATAGCTACAAGAACTTTTGGCTGATTTAGAACATGCCCTCATAACATCACTTGATAAAAATAAGACTCTGACTTTTTAATAGAACAAATTACTTAGGTTTTATATTTAACTGCAGTCACTGTTAAAGCTATAACTGGTTTTCAGAATATTTTAGGAATCTGATCTTGATCTTCCATATGTTAAAAGCCATCACAACAAATACCTTACATTGCAGTTCCTGACAGAGAAATAACAAGGTGGCTGCAGCCTCAAATACAAAGTGTTGGTTTTGTGCTTAGGTTTGCTACTTTTCTATCAGAGTAAGTATCAAAAATTATCATTTCAAGGCAAGGAAGGAGGCAGTGTTGAACCACAGAAAATTGCAAAACTGCATGATATTTGGAGAGAGGGCACTGATGTTCTAGTTACTCACAGCCAGCTCTTCAACAGCTCCCAGACTCCAGTGTGAAAAATGACACTAGTATTGAGGACCCCTCGATGCACTGGGAGCAGAGGATATTTTGACACAGAGTGGTGGGTTCCTTTCTGAAAATGGGACTTGCAGGCTTTAAAAATATTACCCAATGACCATTGTAATCAAAGAGATTAAAACGGGGTTTACTGATCTCACCTTGTCTTTGGGTTGTGCCTCTGAGGGAAGCTTTAGTCAGTTTAAGTGTACTGAACAGTCATGGATTAGTAGCAAAACATCTAGAATCATACACAGATTAAAAAGAGGGTGTTAAAAATATGAGGTTTAAAGAACGAGGTCTTTCATGGCAAAAGCCCAACCTTTTTTTTTTTTTTATATTGTTTTTTACTATGGGTACTATATGGGATGACCACATATTACAAAATCACAATGAATAATAATTTGGAGAGTGGGAACAACATGCCGTGTAGATGTAGTAGGCATTTGAGAAAGAATCCATCACTAGTACCAGATCAGCTTATTTTCAACAAACTGTAGGAAAAGCTGATACAGTGAGGGTAGGGCTGGCATTCGGCTGGACCCTGAAAAGATGGAGGAATGGGTTGACAGGACTCTCATTCAGCCTGGCATTAAAAAATACAAAGCCCTGGCCCTGGGAAGACATTATTCCTGGCAATAGTACAGGCTGAGCGTTGACTGGTGAGGCATTAGCTTTGCTGTTAGAAGAGGCTGGGGACCCTGGTGGGGAGCGAGCTGAACCTAAACCAGTAGTTGTGGTAAGGAAGGCCAACCACAGACTGGGCTGCAGTAGCAAGAATGCAGCCAGGAGGCCGAGGATTGGGGAAGTGACTATTTCCCTGTAGCTAGCACTGGTGAGGCCACATCTGGTGTGCTGTGTCCAGTGTTGGCCATCCCCGCACAAGAGAGAGGTCAACAAATCAGAGTGAGTCCAGTGGAGAGCCACTAGGATGCACAGGGGACTGAAGGACATTGAAGATGTTCAAGGAAAGGCTGAAGGTGCCCTCAGCAACTTACAAGGATCAAGGTATTGCTAAACTGTTTGTAGCATTTTAGAGCTTTAGCCTCCTAGTAAAGAAAAAATATTTTTGTTTGTCTCAGAAAGATGCCTTTTGAATAAAGTCCTGGATGTCATCAGGGAAATTATTATCTCATTCTTATGTGGAAAATTCACAAAATTTGAATGCTGCATATATGTCATAAATGTATCCCTTCTTCAAGCACAGAAGACACCAACAGAGCGCAACTCTAACAGCTTTCTGCAGGAACTGTACAGGTCTCATAGAATGACCAGAGCTGGTATTATGGTTTAGTTCCACTTCTTTAACTCCATATTTTAGCTTTTCCATGTTACTTTTTATAATCATAATCTCTTTACTAACCCTGTTATTGCACTGACATTGCACTGTCTTGTCTCATTCACCTCTTCTCTAATACTGAAACCAAAAAGGTTCACTAACTCTGCTTTTTTACACCCTCTGCTCCTTAATGCTTCTAATCTTAAAACTACTTCTACATGTGCCTATCTTTGCTGCTGTAAGTCAGGCCAGTTCAGCAATCTGCTGCAGCATGTGCCTCATTTTGAGTGTGTGAACAGTCCCAGGTTCCACAGGAGCCAGCAATCACAGACTCCAAAAGTGCAACTTGCTAAAAATTAGGTCCCAGCCACCTGTCACATCTATTTGGTCTCTGATGATGTAAGCCACAATACTGACTAGCTGCCTATTCCCCATATATTTAGTGTTTTCTCTGTATTTTAACCATTTCTATTTTTTCCTGTATGCCCCTGCAGATCTGATGTTCTCCTCACAATTTCCAAGGTAAATTTCCATACTTATGCCTGCAAAAGTCTCCTTCTAGTCTATTTTGTATCTTTGAATACCTCACCATCACCCTTCTGCCTCAAAATGAAGTGGTTTTGCTGTTCTTCTCCTTTTTTCTCCATTTTCTTGGGCAGATTTTTTCCCTTAATATTTCTTTGCAGAACTAATTCTTATCAGTTATATAGCCTTAAACAGCTCACCTGTCTCGTATTCCTGTTCCCTTGGAAGGTCTATACAAAATTGGACTTCCTCAATATGCTATGGCATAGCTTGAGCCCCTTTTGCTGTATTACTCACCCTGTTGAGGAGCTAAAAATTACCGTATTCTCTTCCTTCTATTCAGAAAAGGAGATAAAGGAACAAAACCTGAATTACTGCATTTATATATGAAAACTCATCCTGTTTGCAAACCTGACCAGAATGTAGATCACTTCTGAAATAGCCCCATTTCTTCATTTAGACAATGAACTTCCTCTTTGGATGAATTTCTGATGGCTAGCTGAGCTTTAGCCACCCATCTAGGTAGCTTTCTGAGAATGCAGCCTGCAGCTTTACTAGACCTCTGGTGATGAGAACAGGATATAATTTTATAGGCATGTTTTGGAAGAGGGAAGGGAAAATCTACTGTTACTCTTATGGATCCAATTTAACCTTGGGTCTCTTTTAATCAGTCCTGGGAATCAACTTATTCATACTAAATAATAAAGAAGTAAAACTCCCTTACCCTCACACTTACCTTTGCCTATTTATAGAGGTTCACATAAAGAGCAACCTGAAAGGAAAACACCATCTCCGTCTTCAAGCTAAAATGACATTTTGGAGCCATCGAAAAGTTCAAGCTGACAGCTATCCGATTTATGCTCCCAGGAACTGAAGGCAAAGCACTGAATCTTTTGGACAGTTTTAAGGACAAAGTTCGATAAGGAAAAATATTTACCCTTTAGAGTGGTGCAGCACTGGAATGGGCACTCAGGGAGGGTAGGGAATCTCCTGTCTTTGAGGATACTTTTTCAGAGCCCCAAGCGCACCTGGCAGCTGTAATTGCTCCATACCTATACCCTCCAAACAGCACCCTCTTGCCCATGGCACCAGGAGCTCCCTTTAAGCTCAGGGCTGCGCCTTCAGTCCTGGCCTAAGCTACAGCATAAGTGTTTCTGTGTCTGTCTGGTTCCCAATGGCTCCTGTGCTGTTGTTTGGATTTCCTGGTTTCACCTGGGACCTGACTTGTTACCTTGCCTTTGTGTGCTGAGCTGTGGACTGTCGATTGGACCTGTTAGTATCAGCACTCCTGCTCTGCTCACCGAGTTTAGGCGCTGGTGAGGACCTCTGACTGTGCCCTGGCTGAAGGCACTGCTGCTGCCCACACTGCAGTCACCCTCAGCTGCTGGCTTGCCTTCCCTTGTGGAGCAGCCCTGTTCTTGCTGCTGCCTGATGATGTTAAAGATTTGACTTGGCAACCTGCTCTTGCCTTGGAGGTACCACTGCTTGGAGCAGGAAGTTGAACTTGATGAACTCCCCAGGTCCCTTCTAATATAAATCTTTCTGTGACTCTGACTCAGTAGTTACTCAGGGAGTTAAGGAATCAGAGAGAAGATTAATGGGGAATGGCAGGAGAAGACATGATGAGTTCTTCAGTAATACCATTGACAGTCTAAATTTCCTCCCTTCATGAGCTATTACACGGTTGCTCTTTTTGTACGTGCAACACTGTGAAGGGCACATTGCAGAACAATGTTGAAACCAAAAAAATGAAACACCCAAGGAAGAAACAAGGTGTTTCTGCAACGGTCAGGATAAGGCTGAGTCTGCAAAACCTGCCATGGGTATGACAGGGACAGAAACAGGGAACGGGAGTCCCATGGCTCCTGCAATTTAATTTCAGAAACATAAAGGATTTGGAGAATCTATTTTTCTTGCTGTGGTTCCACAAATTGTTCAGAGCATGACCCAGCTTTTGGGAGCTGACTGGTGAGACTTGTGTTCCTGAACTCTTGCTAGCCCTAGGGTGCTTAATCACATGGAAAGCACATGCAGCAGATTACAGAAGCCAGGGGTTTCCAAACCCCTGCATGGGTCACTCAGCACAGTCTGGACTTTTGACGCCCTTTAAAAAGTTCTCCCACATGCAGATCTGGATGCAAGCCGGGTGAGGATGAGGTGCATTGTGCAGCCATTCTCCACCCACCCTTATGTAGCTGGCAATGTGCAAATGCTCCAGCACAAAACTACGGAACGCGGTCTTTGAAACATCCCCCCAGCCCCCCAAAACATCCAGGATACTGCAGCCAGGATACTGAGACACCTGCCTGATACAAGTATGTGTGAAGTCTGCAAGGCTTCAGATTATGGCCTTGAGATTGCTTTTCAGACTCTTATTGAGAAACGTGCCTGTGCCATTGGGAAAGAGGTGCAAGAGGTTTCCAAACAGACACTGCCACTGCAGATGCTGCTGGATCCGACACCAGTCCACATACCTTTACCTGCAGTCTGCTGCTCCATTGGCAGGTAGGCTGCAGGGTGCCGGGGAAGGGATTAATCTCCAGAGTAAAAGACTTCCATTTAGGTGTCTCCATGTGTCTCAGCTCCTGTGAAACACAGAGCTTGTCAATGAAGGTAGTGAGGTCCCAAGAGTGCTTCAGCTCACCCTGAGGAAGAAACTACTGGCTGGTGAGCTGTGTCAGTTACTGGGCTCCTTGACTGTATTAACTAGATCCCCATTGATTGTACTGAAAGATTAGGCCTTCACTGCATATGGACCCTCCAAAATGTAGGCACCTTCAGACTGGTGTCCAAATATAAAGCAGTTTCCCACCCCAAGTAGCCTAAGGACTCTTTTCCTAGAACCAGTCTCTCCTCTCATGGTGGGAGAGCAGTAACTCTCACCTCCACTCCTCTGCAGTAACTCATTCAGCCTTCCTGAGCAACACGACAACAAAGGTTACACACCTGTCTGCCTTATGGGATTTTCATGACTTCAGATGTAGTGAGTGCAGCCAAAACATGAAGTAGTGTTCGTTTCCCTCACCTCCTGGGGACCAGTGGGCAATACAGGTGTGTGCTAGAAACATCTGTTATGCTTTGGTTCAAGTCTTCTATTTCTTTTAAAGACTAAACTGTATTCCCTAAGTACCAGTGATCTGAGGAGTTTCACTTCCACCCCTCAGGCAGCTGTGGCCAGGACTCAGGAATGCAGTATCTATCCACCCAGCATCTTCCTATCTTCTCTTCCCCCACCAACACAGCAGGGGGAATGGGGAGAGGGTGGGGGAAGAGGACAGGAGGAGATGTCAAAGGCAGGATTCTTTCTATGAAACAAGTGAATCACAATGGCTACTAAGGCTGGACTACAAGCTTTAGACCCTCAGTGTTGCCTGCCCTGCAGGAAAAAAGCTTGACAAAACCAGGAAAGAGTTCAGATGACTGCACAAAAAGCACAGGATTCAGACTTCTCTGAAATTTGAGGAAGGATCCAGATGAACAGATGAAGAACTGACATGCAAGAGAAAGTCCTCAACTGAGCTAATGATACAACACAAGGAAGACATAGCCACCTGGTATAATGGCAGAAAGTGCCTTTAACCTTCTATACTTGATTACAACAAATGATCTGAATGGCTTCCACAGTTAGGAATCACCCAGACATGTGGCCAGTTGGCCTCTTAGACAAAACCTCATCATCACCACCAACAAAAACAAGTTATTTTTGCTTTCCTATTAATAATGCTACCTAACTGGGGCATTTAGCATCCCTGTTCCTGCAGTGTCCCTGTTCCTGCTGTAATGAGAAAACCATACACATAACAAACTAAACCAAAATTAAACATGTTCCATGTCATTCCACTCTTCTAATAAATAACACTGAACAGATCTCTGTGGGGGCTGGCGGCTGTCACTTCTTTTTTTTTAAGCTCAGCATTTTGCCCTCAGACTGCCTGTCCTTGTGGAGTGGGAACAGCTGAGGAGGTGATGAGAGAGGCAGAGTGGGCTGGTGTGCAGAACACCAGCTTGGGAACCCACAGGTTCACCATGGAATCACTGCTCTGTCTTATGACAGTCATTTCAACCTTTATAAGATATTCAGAGGCAGACATGGCCACCTCAGAACTGTTCTTGGTGAGATTTTACTGTGCCATGAATGGAGAAAGACCAGAAAGCCAGCTGCAATAAAATACACAGAAGGATTTTTCTGCACTTCTAGAAAGTTCCAGATCTCCAAGTCTCATTCCAACTGCACTGGCAAGAGCTCCACAGGGGAGTCAGTGCAATCACCAGCAGCTTTGGCTGTTCCCCCTCTGGCTCAATGCCAACTGCTTCAGCAGGCTATGTGGGCTACCTTCTTCTCCCAGACCCTAGAAGAGAAGCTGAAACACAATTTCCTTTCCCACAGGGCTTCATACCTTTGGGTTTCCATGCCAAGCTATAAACAGGCATAAATCTAGGGCAGCTCTTGTGCACAAAACAGAAAAGGTAAAGGATGCTAGTTCAGCTCTGTTCCATCATGGTACATCGAGAACAGCTCTGCTGCAAGAAGGAATTTGTGGTCACGTCATTAAGAGAAAGATTTGCCCATTACCCTGTCTGTGTGCAAACACAGCACAATTATTCTGTGTCCCTATGGACTAACTTCTGCGGTAACTCTTCAGGAGAAAAAGATGGGTATGTTTGATATTTCTGTGCTTGACATACCCTCTTTGGAATATGAATTGAGCATGAATAAGCAGTAAACCCAGACATTTTCCAAGCAAGCAAGCTTTTTTTTTCCCCCTCTTCCCTCCAAAAAAATAGTGGGAATAGGTACTGTCATTTGTGCCTGCCTGTAGGAAATTAGCATGTGAAAACTCAGTGACAGCCCTTGTGGCAGAATGGGAAGGTAATTATTTTAAATGACCTTCTAAGTTGTTTAACTAATCCACTCTCTTACTGACGTATGCACATGCACCAAGATGCATGTGCCCAAGTGGCCTGTGTGGACATGGAGGACAAGGGAGCCCCCTGTTAGATCTTCACTACGCATCTTTGGTTCCTTTTGACTGGAAATGATAAATTGGGTTCGAACAGGTATTTTATTTGCTTTAGGAATCAGCAGTTATAATGAGGTGATACTTTTGCTTCAGAAGCTTCTAAGCGTCTTAGGCAAGATTGCCATCCATTGTTGTCTTTATTCATTTTGGGTATCTGTATGGCTACAAATCTGGCTCTCTGTTGGATAACAGGAAGAGGAACAACAAATGCAGTGTGCTATAACCCTTTTTGTCATCCTCCTGCTACCAGAGCTCAGGTCTTCTGCTGATTAATCGCCTATGCTGTGGCCCTAATCCAATCTAGTCTTGATGCCAATAGCACTCTCCTCATTGTTTACCAGTTTTATGGTTATTAGTCGGGTCCTTGGATATCAATACAGGCCATCCCTGCAACATTTCTGCTATTATTTTTTTCTGCTAACTTTCATACTGTGATTCGTATTTCATTCATAACTAGTCCTAGTATTTGTGTTACAAATTCTACATGCTGGCCAACAAAGCCCATTAGCTTAAAGACGGTCCAATGGGGCTCCATGGTCATACTGGGGCTAACAGAGTTTTGTGCAAGTTATCCAGAATCTGCAATATTTGCCCTGCCACGGCAGTCAGATTTGTCACCTGGAAATCTCCCTTCTCCTCTGTTTCACCACCAGCCTGGGTCTTCAACACAGGCAAAATGAACAATTTTAATCTGTCCTTCTGTGTTCGAATGAGGCATTGCTCTTTCCAGGCCTTAAAATAGGGAGAGACTTTTAAGAGATTTGAAAATGGAGCTTAGGACCCTAAGTCATCAAGCATTTTTGAAAGACGTGCTCTGCATCCATATCATGTTACTGCTCAGCTGCATGGCTTTTCCTAGACTATCTAAAAGGGATCTGTACTGCTGTGTTCCAAAGGGGAGGGTATTTTAATATTGTACTAAAATACTGACAATGAAAACTTGTTACTTTAATTAGACAGTAAGCACTGTCATCCTGGCTCTTAAGATTTCGAGTAAGGTTGATTGCTGAAGTATATTTTTACCAATTTGGGGTTGGTTCACAGGATTTATTTTACCAAAAATGCTATTGGTGTTTCCCTTGATGCCTTCCAAATTTCACTGGACACATGAAGCCATGACAACATGCTACCTGAAAATGAAAGGGTTATAGTGTGTTTTCCGGAAATAGTTACTTTATGTGCAAAGAGGACAAGTTTAACCAGAGTGAGACATCTTTCAGAGGAGACAAGACTTGCCTAATTGAATCAGAAGCTCCAGAATTTACATGGCAGTTCATCTTTAGACCACATTGTTAATATACAGACACTCAGCAACCTGCTGGCCACAGATCAGGCTGCAGAATGGTTCAAGACTCATTTCAGCTCCAATGCAGAATTGCTGAGCAGTACAAGACGACAGTATACACTTCATCTCCCAGCTGCACACCATTTGGTCTTAGGCCAGATACCAAGACTTATGAGGGCCAGATGTCCCAGTGAAATAAAAATTTTTAGCTATTTGTTATGGTTTCGAGATCAAGCAAGAGAAGTCCTGATTTTTGCAAGCAAGCAATCTGGCCACCCTTTCCATACAGTATGTGAGCTCAGCAAGAAACTGCAGGTGGGAGGCTGTCCCCTGGTCTACCAGAGCTCTCAGCAGTCACTTTCCAGCTGGGCTGACTAAAAACCAAAGCAATGCATCCCACAGACTTGGCAGAATTTGCCCTGTTTTTTTTATACTACCATTTAGTATTCATTCTAGGATTGAGAGTACTGGGATATGACAGGGTGCATTCCACAAAGTGTTCCTTTGACTTGAGCCATCAGAACAGATTGTTGTGAATCTGCAGTGGCAGTGATCAAAAGCCAATAATGGAAAGCCAGCTCTGTACCCTCCTCCCTCAACCTACAAAACCACCAAATGCTGCTTTGCCTGCTGTTCGGCATCTGTATTCTGATTTCCCTCCTATAACACCGATCATGAGCAAACTGCAAAGTCGCACTTGAAAAATTCTCTAGGTGAAAAAAAAAAAATCAATTGGAAAGAAAATATTACAATGCATATTTTGCGGACAATGATGGCTTTGAGATTAGGCAATGTTTCTAGGAGTCACATGCATTGGCAATGGGCAGGTCTTCAGACTGTAGCATAGGACAATCTAGGAAATCAGTGCTGCATCCCTATAGCAGTGACCCTGGGCTTTGTTTCCCACCAACACTGGTCTCTCATAAAGATTGCAGCTATGCTGAAGGGGTGTAAGATACCAGTATAATTCCTTGCTAAAAATTATATATGCCCTTTGCATAGCTGAAAAATCATGAGATTAAGTAAGTAGAAAGCAGGAGAGAAAAGGATCTGAAGGTTATCACTGTGAGCAAAAGGCAGAAGGTATTCCGAGTGCTGCTTCAACAAAAGCAACAAAATCTTTGAAAGGCCACCTGGCACAAGCCAGGGTCTAGTCCAGTGGTTCGCAATCTTTTTATAGCTGAGCATCTCTCAAGAGAATAATCAATGTTTCATACATCACCGAATCTAACTGCTCACCTGCCTCAGGGCTGCCACCGCCTCCCCTTCACCCCCAGTGCTCCTGCTTGAGTTTCTGCAGTATCCAAGGCCTCATATTACACTCCTGTTAATGTGAAACTGTATGTCACGCCAGCGCGCTCAGTTCAATTACGCTTCCAGGTACTGTCCTTATTAATGTGCAGGTGTCTCAAATGACATAGACGACGCAAGTTTTGTGCATTGAAAAGCTGACAGACATGTCAAAAATATTTGCATAAATCTCAGCCATTTTCCTACCACTAATGTGTTAGTAAGTCCCGTGAAACTAATTAAGATAAAACTCTAATCTGTCCAGCTCCACAGAAGCCGTAACAGCATCAGTGCAAAATGAGGGTAAACAAGTAAGACAGTCTGAGCAAAGGAAAGGAGAGGAAAATTAAGATGCTCATACATTATCATAAAAAAAGAGTATTTGGGCTTGAGGAAAAGAGTGAAACTAGTAGGGAGGTGTAGCCATTTCCCTTTTTCCTGTTCTTTAATGTATTACCTAAGCCTTTGTCTTGCGAACACAAACACAATTGCACTCCTGCAAGAGTATTCAAAAGACCAGAACCCTAAAACAGCACAGATTGCACCAATCACTGTGGGAGGCACACACTCTCCCCAGATAGCTGTGATCATTTGGAAGTCACCTCAGTGAACAACATGAACACCTAAGAACATATCAATGTCCCCAGCCACGTGTAACTGCAAGATCAATGCTCCATCCTGCACGCCCTGCTTCCCTGCTCAGGAGAACTGCTGCTGCAAGCAGCAGAAATGTGTTTGCATAAAAACAGTAAGAGCAAGCCCCGGGGCTTCCTCTCCCTTTAACACGGCTTACCTCTGTGTTAGCCAGCCAGGAGCACTCCTTTCAGAGGTACAGCCAAGCTAGCGCATGGGCCACCATAGTAAGAGGTGCCTTGGATTTGCTAGGTATGTACAAAAAGAGCAATGGTCACTTCAAGCCAGTTCTCCCCAGATATTGAGCTGCCCTGACGTACACACAGCGATCGTGCCACCAAGGAAGTGACCGCAAAGTTTTCATTGCTCACTGATGAGGTCCATAACTGTTTTTACACCTTCTTCTCTAAATAAGGAAGCCGCCTGTGAGGCCTCCAATTGCCCGACCAATTTAACTCCCTTGCTCTCAACAGCCAATGAAACCCCACTCCTGCCTCCAGTCTTGGGTGACAGCATTCATCAAACCTCAGCCAGCCTGGGAGGACGGCAGGTTAGTGTTACAGCCATGGCAGGCTTACCTTTGGCAAGCTGTTGATGTCAGAGTGATGATGTGGGGAGGGACAGCCTCTGCACTATAAAGATGGGTCTATCAAATATAACTGAGGCTGCCCACCAGAGAGCAGGATCTGCAAAACATGGTCCCCACCAGTTTGAGTCCTGCTGGCCTGACTCTGCTTCCAACCCAACTGCTATCGGGCTTTAGTTTCATGTCAGCAATCTCTATTTGCTTTCCAAAAATAAGCCTCTGCCACCATGCTGAAGGGAGAAAAACAAGAAGGGCGGTATTTTTAGGGCCATTAATTCTGACCACGTGCCCAGGAGATGAACCGGATGGCCACTGCACAAAGACTTCTCATCACTATGTCCTGTGAAGCCAGCGTTCACCAGACGTTGCCTGCTTTCGTTCTCCTGGGTTTTCTAGCTGGGATTGCTTCAGCACATCCAGTTGTAAGCAGAACTAATGGCACATTGCTGGAAAGAGGATGGCAATCTCTGTTGTCCAGGTCCATTGCTGGGATGTCAGGGGAGAAGTCAGATGTGAACTGGGAGAGTGACTATTTGCTAGGAATCAAGAGGCAGCGGAGGCTTTACTGCAACGTGGGCATCGGGTTTCACCTTCAAATCCTCCCAGACGGAAGGATAAGCGGAGTTCACAATGAAAACCAATACAGTGAGTTGCATCCAGAAATGAAATAGAATAGATGTCACGTAATTGCTGTGAACTCTAGTAATTACCCTTCATAGAATGCAAATGTTATTACTTGATATTACTAATCTGTGCTACATCTGTTGCCTTTTAAAAGTCTCTGGGATCAATAAACATTAGAACCCTCCAGACTGAAACATGTCACAAATGCTTAGACTAATTTAGATACCATTTATTTTTACTCTGCTTTACTGAGCAGATGAGAAAAGACAAACCAGGTTGAAAACTATCTATCTATCTGCTGCATTTGCTCACTCCTCACCTTCTCATTTGCCTTTTGAATTTTGGGTGTTGTCGCTCAACTCAGAGTGCCAAAGTGTGATTTTTAAATCCTAGCTGACTAGTACTTTCGGGACGCTCAGTCATGGAAGGGGGCTTGTTGTTGCTGGTTTGCTTGTTCTTATGGGTGCTGTTCTGTAACTGTAAGATTAAAAGAAAAGCATTAGCCCTGTGGATTTGAATTTCCTGTAGAGGGGGGTTGCTAAAATCTTTTGCAGCTGAGATATCATGGTGGGGGGGGGGGAGTTCAAAATGCAAGCAACACTTCTCTAAAGCTAAATAACAAACACTCTATAATTATAACATATTAGATAAAAATACTTATTAGAAAGGCCAAGAGTTTGACAGATCAAAAGCGTCTGATAGAGCAAAAAGATTATACAGCATGTGACTATGATTCCAGAATAATTATTTTAAAATCCTACGGCATATAGTAAAAAACAAGATCTTCTCTGTGTGTTTTTATTATGCTGGACTAGGGAGAGAATTCTCATAGAGAAAATATGACAAGTTCATTCGTCTTTTAAAATAAATAAATTATCTCTGAATTGCCTTTGATTAGCTATGAATTCTTTGATAACACTTCTATTGAACTCCTCATTTTTCAGGTGTCTTTGAAATCTCCACTGTAGAGAGAGGCGTTGTTAGCCTGTTTGGTGTGAAAAGTACTCTCTTCATTGCAATGAACAACAAAGGGAAGCTATATGGAACAGTGAGTACAAATGCAAATAGTTTTTCAAGGCTTAAACAAAGGCTGCAAAGGTTTTGGTTATTTTTTTCATCCTCGAAATCTCTGATTACAAGCAAAGAATATAGCCTTTCAATTACAGGGAGCCTGCCCAGCCCAGTGTCATCAGTGTTACTTAGTGCAACAAGCAGCATGGCTATTAAAGGTCTGTTATTTTAAAGCTTTCCAATAATATTGTACAGGGACCATCCTAGGAAAAATGTATTCTACAAATAGTACAGCTTAATTAGATGGCTTCTTCTAAGGGCTCAGCACTGAAAACACATCCTAGTAAGACTGAATCCTGTTGATGCCCTTTTGCATTGCACTGTACGTAAGGCAAAAGGGTGTGCTCTGGAAAAAACACTAGGAAGTAAAATGTATGTGTATGTCCATGAGCGGGTGTGTGTGTCTGTGATTGCATGCATATGTGTGTGCTTAAAGGTGTGTAGAGGAGAGGTACAATTAGAGCTATCTACGCTAGCCACCATGAGTAAAATTATGACCACACGCCTCCTCCTAACAAAAACAACCACTCCATGAAGAACAAATAGGAAGACTACCCTACAAAGTCAACTTATGTGCCTGGGGTTATTTTAAGGACTAGTTTTGTGAGATCAGTCCCAGAGGGTGAGAAAACAATAATAGTTATTATCAATGGTATGCAAGTCATACTGAAACACCATCACCATCATCCTCATCTAGAAAGTGCCAGTTATTCCGTCTAAATGAGGCCTGAGCAAGGCATCTCCAGTCTCAACCCACCGTAGAAAAAGCGCTTGTTAGGAAGCGCATTTGAAAAAGGCTAGCTCTAGGCAATAGGCAAATAGGCAAAAGCAGCCCATCTCAAAGAAATGAATGGCACTGATTGCATTCATCTTTTTGTTAAGAAACAACAAAGTAATTTCCTTTGAAACAGCTGTGATTTCAACAAAGCATTTCAGTTGCTTAATAAAATAGTAAATGTTGTGAAGGACCCATAGCCATTACTAATCCGACAGATTCCTTCTCACACAGATAATGAGAGTGGGACATTTTAAGGTTTATGTCTTATTTTAAGCACCTAAAAAGTGCCAGAAGCCCAACTGCTTTCCTTGACTAGGTCTTTCTAAAGAAATGAAGGGTCTGGCTCCAGAGCTCCCTTTGACTTTTTTTTTCCCCAATTGCAATCCAGTCATATTTATTTTCAAAGACATTTTTAAAAGCTGTAAGAGATGTGCATTTTCCCTTGCACAATGTCGTGCCCTAGGTTAAACTCTTACAAGTTTTGAATGGTGTTATTACAAAGATGTCCAAATAGAACAGCACTGGTGGTGTTTCATGTGCCAGACATTTGATGTCAAGGAGTTATTCTGCTTTCTCTTTTAATTTCCTCTGTGCTCCACATTTGTCTCCTGTTTGTGCTTGCACCTCTTCTCCTTCCTCCCTCTCCTTGGATTTATGTGTTGCAACATGAAGGAAAATAAAACTATTTTCCCAGCTTAGAACCTGCTGCATATCTCACCATCAGTTAAATGTAACTAATGATTTAATAAAAGAAAAGATTTAGTGCCAATGTGAGGTCTTATTCAAATGCCTTATTCAAGCAAATACTTCTCCCTGAACATTGCTGTTTGTAAGAGAACTGGAGGTTTTGACATTCTTTTTTACGTTACAGGACCTTTTGCAGAGGAGAGGTGAGAAGTAAAGCTACATGATTTGGGCCAAAGTGCATGATGCTGGCAGAAATTATTGCTTGCAAATAAAATGAAGAAATCCATGATTTATGACGAATTAACTTGATCTGTCACAGGAAGTACACAGTCCATTATCTGGACAGGTGGCATCTGAGTTCATCTGACACCAAATTAGCACTGAGGAGGGAGATTTATTGTTGGATGCAGCCACCCCAGCACCACCTGTTGCACACTGCAACAAGTTCTTCTGTAAAAATGCTAGTAAGAAAAATGGCTTGAGCCTTTGTCAATGTTTATTGTATTTGCTTTGTTCTTCCTTCCCCCCCCCCACCCCCCCCTTCCTATTGTTTAGGCTGTTTTCCAAGATGAATGCAAATTCAAAGAAATCTTGCTGCCCAATAACTACAATGCATATGAGTCAAATGCTTACAGTGGTGCATACATAGCGCTCAGCAAACATGGAAGAGTGAAGAGAGGAAACAAGGTTTCTCCTGCTATGACAGTGACCCACTTCTTACCAAGAATATGAACATGAGCAAAGCAGAAGATTAAATCCCAGGAAAAACTGTTCCATTTTGCACATGGGAATAATCTCCCAGGTAAAGTATTTATACTGTTCATTGAAAAAAAATCTATATATGTATGTGTATATTTGGGTAAAAATATTTGTACTAGATTCATCACATAGCATATGTAATATGATGCTGCTTCTCTTCTACCCTGTACAAATTTTACACAGCTGTGTGTCTCCTTTGGTGCTGAACAGAGGAAAATGCAAGCTGGAGTGCAAAGGAAAAAAAGTATTTTGAAGATATAGAATGGCTGTGGATAAAAATCTAATCAATCAGAGGTTATTTACTAATTAATATTAATTACCTCAGATAATAACCTTTCATAATGAGCTGTTTACGTATCATGGGCCAAATCATCAGATGACTTTGCTTCACCAGAGCTTCAAGCAGTTCACTCCATCTGAATATCTGCCTGCACCTCCTCTTCTACACACTGTGTCCTGTCTCATAAAGTCCTCGATCTATTTTGATCATTAGGGTGCCAATTCCACAACTGTTTCTACAGAAGTAGACTGTATACCCCCTGAGCCTCTCTGTCTCTGAAGGGATTCTCCAGGGTCTCCTCCCATGGATTTGTTGGCAAAATGAAAACCTACTACCAATTTCTCTTAGGAAGGGTCACAGGATAAATCACAGATGGGTCCCAAATGCAAAATATATTTGGAGCTGAGGATTTTGAATGCCGCCCCCTTGGCATTTTGTGAGCTTAGTTTAGATCCACCTCAAATATAGATGTGTACATCTTTAATATAAATACACGTGTACATATATAGACATGGGATGTGTGAGTGTGTATCTATGTAATTACATACTTTTAATGAATCAATGATCCGTGTCCAGGTGCCCAGGTGCCTTTTTAAGCATACACACGTAAAAGAATATAAATATTTAAAGGCACCGTATTTTATTTAGACTGAACCTTGTTAATCTCTAGGAACTAGAACTGGTCTGCAGGATGCATTTTATAAAATTTATTAAATTCATGAAAGCTTCCAGCAAAGGGTTATTTTAGAAAACTTCTCTTCTTTTTTGAAAATTTGAATTCTCTTCTATTTACTGATTTAAGTACATTTGGTTCTTCTCTGTCGTACCTCACTGAGGTATGAAGGATAGAGGAAGAAGAAGGTTATACAAGCATGCCTTCCTGGGTTGGAGCAGAGGAATTTGTTCCATAATTCCAATTTGTCACTTGTAAAGCATCAGTTTCAAAGACAACACAGCAAGCTGTATGAAATGCTCTCCAAAGCCCTCCTAGAAGCCATACAAATAGCGCATAACCTTGCCTTACTATTTTGACAACCTTTTTCCAGATCACCAATGAAGCTACATTCTCTGTGCCTTTGAAAGAGTATTTTAAGAGGCCCTAACTCAATAGTCCCTATAAATGTCAGTTACCAGAAGCCTTGGGATTCCTACATTGATGGCGTGCTCCTAAATTTGAAACTAGATTCGATGCAATGTCAGATCATGAGCATTTTCGGCATAGATGGACCATGCTGCTGCAGAAGTGAACATCTGAGTGCAAGATAATCTCCCACGTCCAGCCAAAATGTGTCTATGTCCAGCCTTGACATGCCATTCTATTTGCAGGGGGTGTCTATTCATGATGAATTTGAGCCTTCTGACATGCATGAAAAACACTGTCAGGGCCAGATCCTCAGTTGGAGTAAACCAGCCTAGTAAGACTGTTAGTTTATAGTTGCAGAAGATTTGGCCCAAAGAGCACACCTACAAGGAGGTATCTACAGCCAAGCTTTCTGAAAAGTTTTCAAGACAACTGTTTTGTGAACAAGATACAGTTTTCCAGCTACTTTCGTGTGATTTATACTTGAATTTATTTTTCTCAAATGTAAGTGGTGATCACAGTGTAAACGAAGAGAAAAAAGAATGGAATACTGCTTACAGTACACAAGCAGGTCACTTTGGATATGCCAAAGGAAAGGAGTTATTCTTCATTTTCTGGTCTTGCAGTAAGTAGAGAGAAGCCAAGTTGGCACACTTTGTTTATTCACAATGTGTGCAGCAGTTTGCTTTGGGAAAATGTGCTTTTTAAGACAAAAAGCAGGATGTTCTGAGTGGGGAAAGTGAGTCAGAGAAAAGTTTGTAGGATATTAGATGGTTACATCAACCTAGAGTCCCTGGAGGTACAGATAGGAAGACTACAGCTGTGCTGAAATACATTAGGTGGCAACCTGTATCCTTGTGTTATATTCCTAACTGTCTTCAGAATGAAGTTTGAAGAAGGATAGAAGAGTACATGGATGTAGAAGAAATCATAGTTTGAATGCTGACACACAAGTTTTTTTCTAATTACAGCTTAAACCAGTGTCCTTAGGATAAGATGAAATCTCTTCCCTCTTAAACCAGTACACTGTAGATTAATTTATTGTTGCAGTACTGGTAAATAAGGGGGTATCTGGCATAAAAGGTGAGAATCAGACTCACTGACTCCATTTTGCACATACTGGTCAACAGCAAGAATAAACCATAGACCAGGTCAGAAGAAGTCTATTTGAATACAGCCTGCTGGGCTGAGCTTGTTCTTGAGAACTGCAGACCCCTGTGGATGCAGTTTTGGTGGGCATTTGGAAAGGCCCACCAGTCGCTCTGCTGAGTTACTCTTTATGCCACTGCTTTTTCCATATTACATATCAACATCAGCCAGATCAACATTGAAGTCAAGATTGAAATGAAAAAAAGGTCTCCGAGTGCCAGGAGTGAATACGTGAGTGAATGATGTCATTTTCAGAAATGACATTGAAAGATGCCGTCGTCAGGAGTGATAACTTTGGCAGGAAACCTCTCCAGCACAACCAGGGAAGTACTGCAGCTTTGTGGAGTTTTACACTAGTTGGATGCGGTACTTTGACAGACATGCTTCTTAAGTGAATGCGTGGCTAGATTCAAGAGAGGAGGTAAGGCATGTGTTGACACATCGCTGCGGATGTGCAAGCAGCCTCGGGGCTGCTCACGGTAGCAGAATGCACTGTGGCAGTGTTCAAGAAGTTACATAACTTGCCTGGGAAATGGCCTGATCCTGTCCTGCCTCACGCCTGATTAGCTGAATTCCACCGCCTACTTCTCAGGCTGTTATCACCTGCATGGGAGAAGGAGGACTTAGGAAGACCACCACTCATTTTACACACCTCAGGATAAATTTGTTGAGCTGGCACAGAGGGAAAAAACAAAACAAAATAAAAAAAAAAACCATTCATAAATTGAATGTACATGATATAGAGGCTATGGAGAGAATATGGGCAAAGACTGGCAAACTCTCAAGCAAAACTTTCTTCAAAAGAATAGTTCCATAGATATGTGACTATGTAAAGAAAATTCATGAAAGTAAAGGAGTTTCCCAAAACAGAGCCAAATTAGGAACCTATTACTGACAGTTCTTGCAGTGGTCCCTTTCAAAACGTATCTCATCTCAGTGTGCATTAATGCAGAGTCATGAAATGGGCTACAAGCTTTGAAAGCACTGCTGTGAGCGCCCCACACCAGCCTGTCTTGCCCATATTTTGCACATAGGATTCTCCTGTGGAGTTGATGCCTATTTTTCAAGGTTTCTTCTTCCACAGGCAAATCCCATAATGATTTAAGACCTAATCCACCCCCACTAGAAAAAAGTCTTGAATTGAATTAAATAATGCTCTTAAGTAATCAAATTTTCCCCAAACATGCAGAGATGCAGACACACACAGTGGAAAAGCAGAGTAATTTTTGTATACCTCACTAAGTATTTCAATTCCAAGATTTTATTTTGCACAGTAAAATGGTGCCAAAGTTCTCACTTTTTTTTTTCCACTAAAATATACCTCATATTCTGACTCAATATGGACTCACAGTTGAGACTGTAAATTTGCAAGAAACACAAAACTGTCCAATCAATTGTTTGTGAAATTGCTTCTATTTTTATATGTAAGTGCTGCGCACAATAGTTTAATGTATTCATAAAATAAACTTTTATACATTTTTGGTAGTGTTTTGACTCCAAATCACTCTTAACATTTGTTTTCTTCCTTGCTTCAGAGATGCTATATTAACCCTTCACACACACAGAGTTTTTATTCACCTCTAGAACCAGAGGATGTATTGGTACACTTAAAATTGTGGTAGACTTTTGTGTTCTTCAGACTTCTTGCCTGGGAAGTCTTAAGAGAGTCATTCTTGTTGTAGAGAATCTGTGAGTTTCACAGAAGAGAAGGAAAATAAAAGTGCAATATGATTAAAGATGAGCTGTCATAGTCACATGTCTAAATTCCAATGCTTTTTACCTGGGGAAGTTCGAGCGCTGCTCTCCTGTTGCTAGTGCTCTTCAGTGTGTAACTGCCCATACATATCCCTTAATTCATTAGATAAGAAAGGCTCTTTTTTAAAATGGCATTTTCTTCTTGCCTAGGTCTAACTTGGGAGGGCAGCTTCCTGCAGCATCCGCTGAAGGTTTTTGCCTCACTATGCCTCAAAGTTGGGTATTTTGGAAACACTCTAAATTTCAGTGATTTGTTAAGTTTTGCTCTGCCTTTCTGCACGCCTGAGTTGTCATTCAATTAGTCCTTCAGTTAGTTGAATGATTACAGACCTCTCCCAGTCTGAGGACATGAACTAAGGTATTAGAAACCAATAGCTGAGAATCTGCTCCCTGCTTTTTGGTTCAAGTGCGCTGTTTAATCCATACCAGCATGATATCGCAGGGTGGACAAGTCTCCAAAGCTCTGACTGCTGGCAGCCCTTCTCAGGAGCATAAGAACATGAGCACCACCACACTGGCTAAATGCCATTCCCTGCATTTGTGTTTTGGCTGCCTACGCTCCCCCATAATAACTGCCTTTGCTTACAAGTTGTCATGAATTCTTGCATATTTTTGCTTTGCTTATGTGCCACATTTCACCTGAGACAGGCCTACGTTTCACTGGTGGGTAAAGCAACGCTTCTGTCTGCTGTACAACCACCTCGTTTACAGCTCTGAAGGCCAGTCACTGCGGGCAGAAGTGGGAACAGAAGAAGATACACAGCCCACACACAGTGACTGGAAACAACAGGACAAACTAGCAGCTGATGTAAACCAGCCTAGCCCCAGCAAAACAGAAACATAAATGATCTGGTAAGGAGTCATCTGCAGAGGCCAGGAAAAGGCTACATGTGGCCAGCTCACAAGACCTCAGTCACAGGCTAGCTTCTGCTCCCTGTACTGCAGTTTGCCCTTTGAAAGGTGATGCTAGCCAGACACACCTAGGCAAGTGCTCAGGTGCCCTGAAAGGCACATATGGTTCCCATGCTCCCTTCCCACTCTGTGCTCTCAGCTCAGGGCATGAAAAATATTCAGGGAATTTGGGGAGAAGAGATGGTGACTAAGCCCCACACCTCTATGAAGAGCAGGAAAAATTTTGGCTGAACCTTGCTTGGTTTACATCATTTTCTGCTTCCTCCCAGGCCATTTGAAACTTAATGGCCTACCTTTCTGTACAGGTATAGCTGCAACACAGTAACCTCATCCTTCTCCTCACCACTTCAACTTGGGTTCCCAGCTCAGCAGGTCTCTGCTGCTCACCCTAGGCTCCATTCCCAAGACAGTAAAGCTGTGAGATGTCTGGGAGGAGAAGCTTTAATAGACAAGGGAAAATGCAATTTAAACAAGAAATTAATCAAATGGCTTTAAAAGGGACTTCTAGGATCCTAGATCTCCCTGCACTAATCCTGTCCCTTTTCTTTCTTCCCCATCTTTTTCTCTGAGCTGCCACTGAAAATATAACTGCTCCTCTGAAAAGTGTCTCCCTGCACCCAGAAAAAAGCAGAGGAGTATCCCAGCATGTCCCTTGTCTCCCCCCTCCCCCAAGTCATGCTGCCCTCTGTGTCCCCTGGCCTGAAGCCATTGGCAGAGACCCATAATCTGTCCACTTACCCAGGCTCTGGCTTCTCTGATGACCCACCATCTATATGAGGCAGCAGGTGCTGTTTTCATTAGCTGGGTAAGCCTGGGTTGTCAATAGCTCCTGATAGACATGCCAGACCTGAGCTGGTTGGAGGTTATAGTGTGTGCAGCACAGGTGAAAGCAGGCAGCACTACACCTTCCTGAAGCCAGCAAAAATTGCTCAGCAATGGCAGCAAGAGGAAATAAATAAATAAATGTAAACATGTATGAAAGAGCAGGAAACCCTTTTTACTTGACAAAAGTTAAAGGCTAAATAGGTGTTGCCCTGGGAACATGCTGGTCATGGAATCAGAAATATTTAGACTGGAAGGGTCCGCTGGAGGGCTTGAGTCCAACCTCTAGCTCAATGCAGAACCAACTTCAAAGATAGAGGAGGTTGCATTGGGAAGAATCCCCTTTATCCACCCCCTCCAACAGCCCCTGTGGTAGCCTCATGATTCATTAAACTCTGGATGGAACTCTGGATACCTATTCAAAAGGGGTAATCACAGACAAATGTCTCAAAGGGGTCACCAGCGCAGCTCGTGCTTTGCTGAAAAGCAGTCTAAGAGCTGACAGCATCTTCCTATCAGGCCTTGACACAAAGCCACTTCTGGCCTGTGCACCAAGCAGAAAATGGCTTTCCTGCCGGAACTCACTCATACCAACACAAATGAATGTAGAAGTCATGTGAAGGATTCAGTCCCCTGAACAAAAATAGACAAAAAAAAAAAAAACAAAGAAAGGAAAAAAAAGGCTTTCTGACAGCTCATGGATGCAAGACTACCTAAGTTGTAGGTACACAAGATCTGAGGGGAGACACAGGTACAAGAACTGTGTGGCTTCAGTGCAACTCCAGACCACTTTCAGGGAAATAAGCAGCAGCAGTGCTATTCCAAATCAGAAAGCCACCTAATGCCTATAGTGCTAGAGACAGGCAGAAAGAGTCTGACCTCCTGAGGCTGATTACTGCAATTTTTTTTATTGACTGTTATTATTATTGCCCTCTGGTGGCTATTTTGTTATTTAGCAGTTAGATGTCAGAGATCAAGCACGGGTCCTGTACCATGGGCCTGGGCACAAGGGGAAAAGGAGGCTACCACCTCACAGCTGTGATTTGATTTAGGCATCAGGTCCCTCTGTGTGTTAGTATCTATTGCAGCCTTACACAGGAAAGTCACAATTTTAACTGGGGAGCCACACAACACAGTATTTGGGATTCAGGTATCATTTTGATGAGCAACTTTTCATAACACTAGGCAGGTAAATTGATCATGAAAACTACTTTGGTTTTACTCCAAGTTTTCCAACTTGAAGATTTGCCAAGGTTTTTGCAAACATAAAGCCTGCACCTACCCATCAAAGGCAGTGTCACACAGCACACCTTAAAGGACATAAAATGACAAGGCTTGTTGAATCCACCTGCTATTTCTATTGACACCTATGGCAGGAAATACTGTTTAGTGGCATGAAGCACCTTGAGTAGAAAAGCAGAAAGACAGAAAAGCAGAAACCTTTTCCAAGTTATACTGAAGACAGCAATTTTAAAGCATGTCAAGAACTCCTTCCCCCCCCCCCCCCACCCCCCCCACCCCCCCCCCCCCCCGGTTACTTCACTGAGTGCATTATTACAAATAGTGCTGTGGGACCATAAGTGATCACAAATGATACAGTCTCCAGTTCATCGATTACCAGAGACGCTCTTTGCAGGAACAGGAGCCCGGGGAAGATGCTGGTTACTCTGGCTGCCAGGGGGCAGTGTGCCACCTGCAGAAACAACAACTCAAAAAGAAAGCAGAAGGAAAGAAAAAAAACCACAGGAGGGGTCACTCACACACCTAGAAACCAGCATATTATTAAGAAATATACTGAACAGTGATTTAGTTCACCAGCAAAATCTAGAGCATCATACATATACTACAGGCACTTCTCCACCAACTACTGAGCTAGCACAGTTTTTCTAGCAGTAGCAACTACTGTACCAGAGTTTCATGAAAAAATGTAGCCAGCACTCTCCTGAAAGGAAAAAAAATAGGCTTTCAATTCACTTAAAAAAACCCAAAACTTTCAGATAAGTTTACTTTTCTTAGAACATGCAAATGCATCAGAAAAGTGATAACTGAGAACATTTTGCTTTTCAGCAGTCCACCCATGTCTTTTAGATCAAGAGAGCTTATGGCAGAAAACATCAAGTTTTATTTTCTGTGTTGGTTCAAGTCATTATTTCCTGTGTTACAGGAAAAGCAAAAAAAAATCTATTTTAAATGATAGATGTGTGACACTTGTTAGCCTTAATATAATTTTCTTTCTTTTGAAAGTGAATTTACTGGGAATTAACAGGCTGACACAGTCTGAGACCAAAGGGCCAGCCTAGATATTATGTACCTGACATTTATGCTGCTATAAGGGGGGTAGGAAGCAGGTTCAGGCTTGCCCAGTGTATTTAATCTGAGCCTCCAGTCCAGTCTCTGTGAGTTTCTGCGCAGGATCCCAATGCTGATCCAGGGAGTGGAAGAAGGGGCTGGGATGCAACGTTGAAATCTCACAGGGACCTGAGGACCTAATTCCATCCTGGTCCTTTTCTCCTTATTGAAACCTAGTGCTGCACAGGGGAGACTGCAGCACAGACATCACAGGGTCCCCAGCAGCTCTGGAAAGCCTGTCTTTTAGGAATCACAGCACAAAACCGCAGCAAAGGTGGGAGCTGGGCCCAGTTTGTCTGTCAGCTAAACTCAGCCTTACAGAAGGCCAGACCAACAGCCCCCACCAAAGGTGCCTCCAGGGCCCAGCCTTCTCTAAAGGAGCCTGGATCCAAACAGAGCTAAGTGAGGACACCTGAGCTTCTTAACAGCACAGACGAGGTCAGCAGTAACAAAGCGGGATAAGCTCAAGCAGTGTCTCTTTTTTCAAAGAGAGAAAAGGAGATGCCCCAGAATAAAACATCCAGGGAGATGGGACTGGAGAATGCAGAGGGGAAAAAAAGGACAGGAAAAAAGGGAAAGCAGGCAAAATAACAGTCAAGAAAACACAAATGAAAGCACCAGACAGACTTTTTTCTAATTCCTATGTCTATGAAAAAAAAAAATCTGTCTGCAAAACGAACGCGCTGCAGAGCAGGCGCTATCTGAGCGGTGTCCATGCTGCCATAGTCCCCCTTGCTGAGCTGTGGGCCTGCCTGCCCCAGTGCCCCACGGCTTGAGGGGGCTGGACAGGCCAGGACAGGCCTCTGCCAGCCACGGCAGGAGAGCTGTGGGCAACAGGATCCCTCTATGCTGCTCCCTGAGGGACGGGGCAGATCAGACCTTCCTGAGCCCTGAAGCAAGAACCATGGAGCTGCTCTCTGGCTATGCAGGGCCTTGGACCTACCAGCTCTCCTGAGGGACTGGTCTTCCCCCATGTTCTGGCATCCCAACAGCGCCAAGCCCTTAAGTTTGGCCTTAATTGGCCCTAATATCCCTGACCAGCCTCACCTGGGACCTCCTGGACTGAGAGATATCACTGTAATTCTGGAGCTGAATCACAGGATCACAGAATGGTAGGAGTTGGAAGGGACCTTCGGAGATCATCTGGTCCAACCCCCTTGCTAAAGCAGGTTCACCTAGAGCAGGTCAGGTAGGAACATATCTGTGATATCCAGGTGGGTTTTGAATATCTCCAGAGGAGACTCCACAACCTCTCTGGGCAGCCTGTTCCAGTGCCTCACCACCCTCACAGTAAAGAACTTCTTCCTGATATCCAATCTAAATCTTCCCTCTTTCAGTTTGAAACCGTTACCCCTCGCCCTATCATTACACTCCCTGATAAAGGGTCCCTCTCCATCTCTCCTGTAGGCCCCCTTTAGGTACTGGAAAGCTGCTATAAGGTCTCCTCGGAGCCTTCTCTTCTCCAGGTTGAACAACCCCAACTCTCTCAACCTGTCCTCATAGCAGAGGTGCTCCAGCCCTCCGATCATCTTCATGGCCCTCCGCTGGACCTGTTCCAACAGGTCCGTGTCCTTCTTGTGTTGAGAACTCCAGAGCTGCATGTAGTACTCCTGGTGGGGTCTCACCAGAGCAGAGTAGAGGGGCAGGATCACCTCCCTAGACCTGCTGGCCATGCTTCTTTTGATGCAGCCCAGGATGTGGTTGGCTTTCTGGGCTGCAAGTGCTCATTGCCTGGTCATGTTGAGCTTCTCGTCCACCAGCACCCTCAAGTCCTTCTCCTCAGGACTGCTCTCAAGCCATTCTCTGCCCAACCTGTATTTGTGCCTGGGATTGCCATGACCCAGGTGCACTTGGCACTGTTGAACTTCATGAGGTTCGCACAGGCCCACCTCTCAAGCTTGTCAAGGTCCCTCTGGATGGCATCCCTTCCCTCCAGCATGTCGACCGTGACACACAGCTTGGTGTTGTCAGCAAACTTGCTGAGGGTGCGCTCAATCTCACTGTCCATGTCACCCACAAAGATGTTAAACAGCACTGGTCCCAGCACTGACCCCTGAGGAACGCCACTCATCACCAGTTTCTATGTGGACATTGAGCCATTGACTGCAACCCTTTGAGTGCGGCCATCTAGCCAGTTCCTTATCCACCAAGTGGTCCATCCATCAAATCCATGTTTTTCCAATTAGAGACCAGGATGTCGTGTGGGAAAGTGTCAAACGCTTTGCATAAATCCAGGTAGATGACATTGGTTGCTCCCCCCTTATCTACCAATGCTGTGGCAACATCATAGAAGGCCAGCAAATTTGTCAGACACAATTTGCCTTTGGTCCCCTTCCAGTCTCCTCTTGTCCAGGCTAAACAGACCCAGGTCTCTCAGCCTTTCCTCATAAGGCAGGTGCTCCACTCCCTTGACCAACATGTTTCTCTGGAAACCGGCAGTATTAGAGAGAGGTTAGCATGAATGTACACAATTCTGTACAATCTTTCTGATTCTGGAACTGGAGGAGAAAGTCACAGGGAAAAGATTCACACTGGGGATCTGTAATGGGAAAGGCAGCAGGGGACAGTTTACAGGGTACTGGACAAGCATTTTGGAGGCACAGACTCAGTCCTGCAGCCTGCCACAGGCTTTCGATGTGACCATAGGCAATGCATTCTGTCTCTGCACTATGTCTTTTGTGCAGGGAATGCTGCAAAACCAACAGTGTAGAAAAACTAAGTTAGCCATATGTACTGGATTGAGACACCTCTGATAAATGGTGAGTGGACAAATACCTCAGCAATGTATTTTTCACTTCTGTCTTCTGTACGTTGCCTTTCATGTAGTGAAACTCCAGCCAGATTTCCCGCCTTGTCTTCTCCAGGCTGAACAAAGCCCACTCCAACAGCCTCTCCTCGTATATCGTGTGCTGCAGTCCTCACACATCTTAGTGGCTCTTTTCTGGACTTGCTCCAGCTTGTCAACATCTCTCTTGCAATGTGGAGCTCAAAACTAGACACAGTGTCAGATGTGGCCTCACAAAAGGGAAATAAACACTTCCTTCGATCTTTTGGCTATGCTTTTTCTAATGCAATCCAATATGCCATTGTTTTTTTAATGGTTGTATTGATAGTCTTTCTTACACTAAGGAGTCTCAGAGGGTAAGGAGTGGCAAAGGCAGAGAGTCTATAACCCGGGGATTCCCCCTCCAGCCTCTCAAGGGAACTGCCAGACATTGACTTAAGACAGTTTTGTGTAAGAGCATGACAATGGGGTGAGGTTGTTGTCTGGATTTCATAAAGTGATTTGCAAACAAATTATACTGTTGTGAAACAATCCGGTCCCTACAGAGCTTAGCAATGCTCAATTCTATTCCCACTGTTGCTAAGGAAAGCAGAGGATATTCAGCATCTTTGACAAGACATTTGCAGGCCACAATCTAAAGGTGTCTCAGTGACTTCAGAGTGCTAGTCAGTCGGTATTGGCCATGTAACTTAAGATATGCTCATTAAAGGAAATAAACAGCCACAAATCTCTTTTGTATTCTGTTTTTTGGGATTTATTTTTGCCGTTTACTGAAGCCACCCTGCTCTGCATCAGTTTAAGCAACGGAGGACAGAGTTAGATCCCAGGCATTTAAATACAAACGACTTTGTTCCTTGGAAAAATGACCCAACCGCAAGCTCTTGTACCTCACGTTTGGAATCACAAATGACTCAGCAGAAACCAAGAGGACATTCGGTTTCCTTGTCAGAACATAAGAGTGAAGGAGGAAGTAAGAACCTCTTCCAGCAGTTGGGTAACTGAGGGGGAGACTGAGGCTAAGACAAACAGTGTGGTAATCTCTAGGTTTAATATATATAATGCAAACTGGAATTACAGCTAGCTGCAGTGACCAATCCTGGCTGATGAAATAGCTGTCACTGGAAAAAAATCCTAAAAACAAACAACCAAGTATGCAGCCACAAGCAGAGATTTCTTTTTTCTCTCCAGCCAAGCTCTGCATCCAGCTCAACCCAAAAGCATGTTTGTTTTGGAAGCCATAGTCTGCTGAAAAGTGTTTGGCCAAAATCCAAGGGACCAATAAGCCCAGATGAGCTGAACAAGCTGTGTCCTTGGATCATGAGATGTGAACATATTATTCAATCCTGTATTGCATGCATGCATATTATTGTTGGTTATTTTTTGTTACAGGGTGTGGGCCAAAATGCCTTGATCAGGACTAAATTTCTGTCCCCTAAATTAACTGTTTGCAATTCACAATTTTATTGTGTGCTGTTGATTTTATGTACTTGCAGCTTGCAGCAGTAGAATAGCTCCTCCAAGGACAATGCAACCATACCGACTTATGTCAAATGAGAAATCATTAGCGATAATATATAAACCAACAGAGTTGTTTGCAATTATATTTGTTTCAGGACTGTCTGGAGAAGAGCATCTATTTTTTTCTTAAATATTTGTTATGAGAACTGATTCATCCTGAGTCATTCCAGGTGATGGGAGCCTGTTTTTTTTCATGGGGTTACTCTGTCTGTGACCTGGGCCCAGGGCTCACCGCACCAACACGAATCTTCCAGTTTGTTGAAGAGGCAATAGATTTGCTCTAAAACATAAAGAAGGTAGTTATGATGAGATCATCATATTTTTCAATAGCACTTTAACTACCTCAGTTATCCAGTGAGGGGCAAGCTAGCTTACATTTACCACAGGGTCAAACACAAGCTGTTACTGCAAAGCAGTGAACACAAGACAAACCCTTACCTTACCTTGACTGTTGACAATGATTCCGTGCAGCCAGGCATTCAGCTCTCAGGCTGAGCTGGTGGGAAGAACAAGTAGCACAACCAACTTAATTGACTCTAACCTCATGATGTTGCCTGGCTTGATCCACAGTCCCTTAGTGAAAATATGTTAAGTACTTCTGCACTTCAGTGTAACCATGTAGCTAACCCTGTGCAAAAGCACTAATCCCAGTGCTAGACTAACAGCAATGTTTTGAAATAGGAACCTTTGCATAAAACAAAGAGTTTTTCCAAAATAAAACCGTCAGTCAGCCTACTTTCTGCCACCTTGCAGTGTAATACGATAGGAGGTGGATGCATGAACTGATTTTCTTGTTAAGGTTGTATATCTGGATCCTCAGTATTCCTAAGGTCCTAGAAGCAAGCACACCAGGAGAAAGAATACGGTTCTTTAAACACTGCCTGGGTCAGCAGAACTGGGTATACCAGTGGTGGACAAACTGTAGCACAGGGCAGATTTCAGAATCTAGACAGATAAGCTCCAGCCCTTCTGTGCCATCTCACCAGAAAGCAACACGTTGCAAAGGCAACGACGAGTGCAATAGAAAATGTGGGAAAGGGAAGGGGACATATATGGGTAAAACATTCTGTAAATCTTGAGCATATCTGTGGACATTGTTGCAGATTTTAAAGAGAAACTTGCAGATGTCAAAAGAAGACAAGGATAATATCAAATGGGATTTATTTTCTATAACTCTATAACAATTAACATACAGATCTACGAGCCACCTGGGTGACTGTGAAATTTCTTTTATATGGAATTTCAGATGTATGTTTGTGTTCTGCACAACCTCAGTTTATGTTGAGCTGGTCATTAGCTGTCATGAAGGTGTTAAATTGAATTCATTTCCATTCTTTCCCCAGAAGTGGAGGCTGAGGGATGAATGAACCATGGAGCAAGGGGTCTTGAAGTGACATCAGTGTCAAAGACACATGGTCATGTTCAGTTTAGGTAGGCAGGCTAGACAGCCTATGGCACGTAAGAAGGTCCATCAGGATTATGGAAAGGATAATAAAGAAGATTTTTTTATTAAAAAAAAAGTGTTAAGTTGCATTTCTAAGTTTAAAAAAAAAATGTGAGCCAGCAAATCTTGGTTTTGGAAAACTGAGAAGTTTAATGAGAGTCCGAAACAGCCTGCTTGTCTTCTTTGAAACAAAATGCATTTCCCAACCAGTCCTGGCATGACATTAGCTTGTGGCAGCTGTGAAAATGAGCAAAGATCAGTAGGGCCCAGGTGCAAGATCAATGTCCCAGCAGCTGTTGAACCTATGCATCCAGGGTGCAATGTGTCACTCAAGTTCCTCCTTGCCAGCAGCGTGACAAGCTAAGAAGGCAACATGAAGAACTATTGTCACTGCAATACATGAAGAAATATTGTAGCTGCAAATCTGTCTAAAAAGCCATTCTGTTACGGGAAACCTGAATCGGGGCAGAGTTTGAGACACATCTTTGCCAGATTTCCATCCAATCTAATCATGCCTTGCCTATGTGCTCCTGGTGCCCCCATCACAGAAATACCTCAACAAACCAGCCTAGCTTCTGAGCAAAGCTGAGCCAACACAGTTTTAGGTGAAAAAATGAAATCACTGTTACTCCTCTTGCCCTGCTCTTTACAAAGCTTGGTCTCCATGTTACTGTAAACGAGTCCAGAATCATATATTAGTCTTGCAGTAACTTGGGAAACCTTTCTACTTTCCTCGCATTAGAAGTACTGGGTATAAGAGCAATGGTTGGTTCAATCATGGACTTCCTTTACTGATTAGGTTTTCAGATTAAAAAATTACTCTTGAAACTTATAGAGCGAAAGTTTCTCAAATCAAGTTTTAGTTTCAAAGAGATCCCACTAAAAAATAAGTTTCCGAGCTAAAGAGCAACACATGCAATTGTATTGAAGCAATACTAAACATATCAGTCACATGCTATGTTATTACTGCCCCACACCAAGCGGGCCCTTGGCTGCATTTTCTGTTCTTCATTTCTTTAACCTAAGCCTTTCCATTTCTTCAACCTAAGCCTTTCCATTTCTTCTTATAGAGTGCAGCGTCAAGAGAAAAATGAATCCAAGACACTGGAGTAAGTTTAAAGCTAGGTTAGAACAAATTTTATCTATTCTCATCTTCTATCTAACAAGGGGAAATTATATCAATAAATGCAGTTGCATACATTACCATGCCCAATGTCGTAGAATCGGAGAATGATTTAGGTGGGAAGGGGCCCCTGGAGGTTTCTAGTCCAAGCCATGATAAGAGTAATACCAACTCCCAAGACAGATCATCTCACTCAGGACCTTGCCCACTCAAGTTTTGAATATCTCCAGGGCTGTGGGCTACAACTGATCCATCTGATCCAGTGCTGCGTCACTCTCAGGGGAAAAAAAATTTAACTTCTCTCCAACCAAAATTTCCTTTGTTTCAACTTGTGACCATAGCATATTTTACCCTAAATTGCTGATAATTACTCTCAGTCTTAATGGACTTTAATGTCCAGTTTTTGTACAGAAATTACACATTACAGAGGGTTGTTAGAGCAGACAGTTTGAAACAAAGCATGAAGATGACTGGGCACCAATTCACTCACTTTTTTTTTTTTCTGACCAAAGTCAAAAGCATGTTACTTGTTCCTCTCCTGTTTTATTAGTTTCAGTTCCTCCTTTTTTCAGTGCCATTTATTAACCTGATGTCACTCTGTTTGTTTTGCAAACACTGCTCAAAAATGCTTTGCATTTCAAATCTGTCAAAATCTTTTGTAATATCAGTGCATCTTTTAAATCTTGCAAGGTTGTTCTTTGTTTCTTTATGTCTGAAACCAAACTGATGCTAAAGAGGTCTGTTTTTAAAATGTCATCTCTTCTTCGGAAAAAAATCAGAACTTGCATAATCACTAAAATACAGGTTCAAAGCTGTAGAGATAGACTGGTGAGATTAGACTGTCTAGACTTTATCTTGCTGTAAAGTTGAAAACTTAAGGGTTCTGAATACTGTACTGAATTTTTCCTCCCAAAAACAGATTTGGAAAGATAAAATAAGAAGATTATGATTAAAAGAAAAAGTACCTTCTAAAACTTTTGCTTCTGCTTATAAGGCTGCCATCTCCATCCCTCCTAGCCCCTTGTGTAAGGGTGTGCATTTCTCAAGAGCTAACGCATTGCAGTTGAGAAACCAAATGTCCTTCAAAGACTGCAATGCTAGCCATGCTAGCAAACTACCTTTTGCAACATCAGACTCCAACCTAAGTACCACCAACCCCTACAGGTTTTTACAAGAGACAAGGAGTTTACACATCTAAAGAAAGGTCTATAAAGCTGAGTTCTCTACTTTCCGTGTGTTGATGTGCAGGATTAAAAAAAATTTCTTGACCAGTTCAATAGCAACACTATTTTGGTAGCACTTGTCTATGAGGGTTTGGAGACAATATAGTGTCCAGAATAAAACATCTAATGTGCAAAGAACATCAAGAAATTTAAGTTCCCCTCAACCCTGAGCACCCAAATGCTTCTTTTTCAAGTCTGAAAAGGATTCCCCAGTGGCACACTTCTATTTATACTGACTTTTTTTTCCAGTACTAGGAAGAATTGAAGAGAACTGAAAGGCAACAGAGCTGCTGTGAACAAAATGCTTCACAAACAGCTGAGCGTCAGCCTTTAAACTAGAGTGTATCCAAGAGGAGTCATTCAGAGACTGGTTTTTATCTTTTTGATACCCTCCCCTGCAGATGAAAGGGAAGATATTATAGTTATGTTACTGTTTAAAAAAAAAAAAAAGCAACATCTTATTGATTCTTTCAGTGTCATCGGCTCCTGGTTCAGCTGCTGCTCGCCCCTGGGGACGCCTGCTGGGGCTCTGCCGGCCCCAAGTGGCCTCTGCTGGCTCTGCCGCCCCTGGAGCTGTGCCCCAACCCGCGGTCAGCCCACCCGGCAAAAGCCGCCTGGCACATGTTTAATGTCCTTCTCATCTCAGGTCTGATTGATAGGTTAAAGAGCATTTGGTTATATCACATTAGGGAATATAAGAAACAATGGAGATGTATCCAGGGAAGAAAGAAGGGTTATGCAGTGAAACAAGGGATGGACAAGTGCTACAGGTTTTTATGGCTGGGCACGTGCATTTTATTTTACAGAGGACCGACTGAAGTGAATCAAGATGTTCAGGCTGGGACCTGAGCAGTGAGAGCAGCAATCAAAGGATGCTCAGAGAAAGCATGCAGAGATCTCCATGTGAGAGCTCAGATTGAGTTGGTCTGTCTAGTTTTGAGGAGAAAAAACACCTGAGAGCTGGTACAAGTATGCATGTAGGAGCAGAATTAACTTAAAAGTCTTTCACTCTTCTGGGATCTTAGATGAAATTACAAGTTGCACACCAAGAGATGAAATTACGTGTTTTTAAATATATATACATATTTTAAGACACAGATTATCAGGAGAACATGATACCACAAGGCACTGAGGAAGGGCATTTGGTTCAACCACCTGCATCGCTCAAGAAGATTACTTCAGAGTTTGCTCATATACAAAGAGCAGTACCTACCACAGCCAAACGTGAAAAGAGGTCCATCTTCGTGCCCTCTTCCTTCACTTTCTTGGTGTAGCCCACCAAGAAAGTCTTGGTCTACCGCCCACTTTGACTACCTGCCCCCCAACTTACTCTTATGCTGGGACCCACCCTCAGATTCCCACCAGCTTTTCTTATTTGTCTCACCCTAGGGCAAGGACATCGTCTCATCTACCTACCACCATGCATATTAGATGATCTATGGGGTTGGTTATTTGCAGGTGCTGACCTGAGCTGCAGGAGAAGCAGGTCCCCACATGTGAAAGGGGCTTCCCACCCACCAGAGAAATAGGTGCCACAACCTGGGAGACTCCATTTCAATAAACTAGAAGCACCTCTTTGGAAATAGAGGGTATCAGCAGTTCTCATCACAGATTGTAACCATTCTCTATTCCACAGCACCTACAAAATTTCAGACCCTTTAAAATGACAGAAACACTGTTCAGAAAACACAACCTTTTAGGGACTGGTTCTGCTTTGACTGGGAGCTCTGCCAAGGATTTCAGCTGGAGGAGGAATGAGGCCCTTCATTTCAGTTAGAGCAAAACAACACAAACAGCATCACAAATGCCCAGCTGGGACATATACAGGCAGGGAAGTCTGATTTCTTATCTACCTCCTCAGAATACAGTGAAATATTGAGGCTTTCTCTTTCTGCCTCTCTTTGTTGCATTAAATTTTGAACACCTATGGCCTGTAAAGCCACTGGTAAAAAGCTGCCCTCCCTTTTGGACTTGTGAATCAGAGCTGAAAGCTTATGCCAGTCTTCTGTGTAACATGAGAGAAAAGTGCCAAGAAGAAAACACAGGCACTTCTCAGGAAGACCATATATCCTGCATCCTGTAGAGAAAGGCATGTAGGAAGCTACTCTAGCAATATCACTGTCCGAGCTGCCTGTGCAGGTGACTCAGTACTTCTGAAACTGGACATGGATTTCCAAAATGTCTACTATGTAGAGGAAGGGTGAGGGGGAAAAAATAGAAGACCCAAACCAATACATTTGGCAAGCACATTGCAGAAACTGCTAGTACATGCTGCGGTCCCAGACCCAGTGGGCTGTGCTTACCTCATTTGTTTCACGTAGGTGAACCTAGCCAGGATGTTTTCTTTAGTCGTGGGCAGTGTGACAAGAATGGGACATCCAAATAAGGTCACTCAGGATGTGTTTAACAACACCGGGTGAAGTCTGTGGCAAAGGCTCATGCACACACATACACACAGAGCATCCACTGTACATACCATTGACTCAGTGCGTCATTATTCCTAGAATAACTTCTAGAGAGGCACTCCACCCTTGTGTTTCCAACGCTGATTGTCCCAGACCCAGTTATTACAGTGATTTTAAGAGGAGGGAGAGGGAAGTGCCCCTGATTTCTCAGACCTCTTTGAAGAAATGAAATGCAAAGAAAATTGTTAAAAGCAGAGGTAGTTTCAAATCTATCAACCCCAAACTCCCTTGTGATCTTTGAAACAGTGGAGAGCCAGACGCTTCCTGGGGCCATCCCAGAAAACCAGATAGCACAGAGCTCTGCAAAAGGACAAGCCACACACCTGTTTAAATATAAGTCAATATGCTTTATTAAGCAACACTGCTACAGATGCTCTTACATGATGAAAGGTAGTCCAGGACTATGAGGGAACGTGCATTTTTACTTGTAGGAGAATCCTGGAAGGAAACCCCATTATATTGAGTAGGAAACTCATTTTTTTTTAACGTGCAAATTTTTGATGGTGCATAAAGCACTTTCAAGAGGTAAAAGTAAGTTTACATAACAAAACTAACTGAGGGCAAATCACTTGTAGTAACTTAAATTTGTTATAAAAAACTTTCCCTTGTAAGTCCTCTGCAGTTGACTGAAGTGATAAGCAATAAAAGCAAGGTGTTGCTTGCCAGCAGCTGGACAAGGGATGACATACAGTTGCTGAGATCAGGGGTTTGCAGATTTGAAATGGTAAGCTTTGATCAAAAAATGACCCAAAGCTGAAACTCAAAACAGTCAAAATGGGGGAAAGTCAGACCCCAGGCTGCTCCCATGACCCTAACTCAGTTCCTTCTGTGTACAGTTTCGGGTATAATTTGCAGTTCAATGATCATATTTAAATAAATTACAAAACTTCCCACTGAACATTCGCTTCATTCAGCAGAGAAAGTTATGATGTTCATTTGCAGGTATTCAGTGTTTTGCATCCCATTTGCTGTGTGCCCTGGGCTCGCACCCCTAGCGCGCCCCGTACCAGCGAGGCACAAGCATTACAGCTGTCACAGCTGAGGCACCTGGCCCAGTTGAGCACCCAGACTAACCGGCTTAGACAGACCTCTGGAGCAAGGAGGCAGGACAAACAGGGATAAAGGCATCGCAGAGAGAGGGAGGAGAACTGGACCCACTATGGAGCAGAGCATTAGTGATTTTCTGAAA
This sequence comes from Alca torda, assembly GCA_008658365.1. Lineage (NCBI taxonomy): Eukaryota > Metazoa > Chordata > Aves > Charadriiformes > Alcidae > Alca > Alca torda. The sequence goes on from CM018076.1 coordinate 77,773,612, forward strand.
TAAATTTCAGCCTGCAAGCTGGGGCCTGTCTTATCCATCTTTTTCTTTCAACCTTGCTCTGAAGTGAGAATTTCCTCACTTTACCTCCATGGTTCCCGACATCCACCATGGGTGCTACCTCTGGACTGTCTCCCAGCTGCCTTTGCAGGATGCTTCCAAGGAAAGCCCGGCACCACTGTGGCACCTGACACTGTCTGGGTAGCACTCCTGCAGTGGGAAGTAGAAAATGTGGCAATGTGGCCATCCTGACAGTAGAAATGTCCGCATTCAGTCCCAAGGCACAGGTTGGCCCTGTCCTTTCCCACCAGCATACCTCCAGTTCCACGTGTGCTCACACTGTTGTTTTCACAGCACCCACTTTCCCTCCTATCTGCTTAAAAGTTCAGGCTCCTCCAGGGGAGAAATTAGCCTATTTCCATGTTTGAACAAAACTTAGTACTAGCTGAATTCTTCATTTGGACTAAGGTAGCAGTGAAAGAAGAACAGCAGTTCTGAGTTTGCTGAAATGTTTTTGGTCTTCAAATTCAGTTCCATTTTTTCTTCCCTCTAAACTAAGCAAAATCTGTAAGACTCTGCAGCTAATTCTTAGAAAAGCTTGACTGGTCAAACATCTCAGAACAATACAGAGATCTAAAAAAGTAATATATGGTAAAAGTCACAGAAATATTGTTACTATTGATGCAGCAGCATGAAAGAGAAAAAAGATTGTTGTCACTTCTATTAGACTAACAAACACAGCTGAAAAAAGTAATCAAGCTTTCATACACCTGGTTACTTCGTCAACAGCTGAATCGGTAGAAGGTAAGTGTTATACCAACAGAAGGAATGAATGGATCAGCCTGAAATAAAAAAGAAAATGGACTGTTACAAAAACCCCACATGCAGTGGGTTTAAGTAAGTTTAAAACAAAGCCAAAAAAGTCTATGAAAACGCAAAATTTGCATTATCACCCTCACAAACAGAGACTTAATTAAGTTCGCTTTACCACAGCAGCTTAAACAGAATACAGCAGTCTGGAGTTTTGCTGACCCTATGGGTAAATTTTGAAAATGCCGAACAATTTAGGCATGTGAAAGTACTCTTTGCTTCTTTGACATATAAAAAAATGAAACAGCTGCTCACAACTGGCATGTGCTAAAATGGGGTTTAAATAAATTTTTCAAACATCTGAGAAGCATTTCTCTACAGCTAAGACACCAGAGAGAGATCACATCAGTGCGTAATGGCAAGCCCAGAAAAATGTCGTGATGAATATGAAATATCAAGACAGAAAAACTGCATTCACAAAAGAATCACAACAAATTCCAAGAGGACATACTATCGTATAAGTGCCTCTCGGATAAACTTGTGCAACAGTTTCTGAGGTGTACGTATCCACATTTCCATGGTAGTCTAATGAAAGGGAGCAAAAGAAAAACAAAACAAACAACAACCCCTCCCAAACATTTATTTTAAAACCAGAGTGAAAAATCTTGGTGGATAATTTCAACAATAAAGTAAAGCAAAACATCGCTTTAAAAAAGAGATGAAAAAAATAACCCTTCTTTCCTCCTTTTAAGTTAAAGCATTTCAGATGTTATGACCAGTAAAATATCTGTAGCCTACATTGCCTCTCAGTGAAGACAGCTTTGCCAGTCTATTCAGTTTAAGATATGACCCTTATACACTTTGGCTAAAAAATGCTGTCATTTACACAGGTGTATATACACTGACGCAAGTCTCTAAATTTACACAGCTGTGACAGAAGAATTTGGCAGAGTTTTGCTTATTTTAAACAATAAAAGAAAAATCAGATCAACTTCTGCTGTTGGTTACAGTTGTATCAATCCATAATACGTTTGGTGCTGATGGCACTGCTCCACAGCTCCTTAATGAAACTAAGAATTTTGCATACTGTGTCCAACTAGTGACTGTAACTGAACATAAGACTGCTACAATTAAAATCCTCGGGTTTCTTTATGAAAAAAAATACTGATTTATTGTTTGGTACTATTTTCAGTTTTGTATTAATTTTTGAAAGAAACCTTAATAGAGTCTAGTTTTATAACCTGTTATTCCTGTCATCGTTGTTTTACCCATATACACAGTATCCCATCAGTACAGCATTTTCATACAATAAATGGAACCCTATTTTTTAAATCAGAAAATTTGTAAAGCTGCAGAACATTGGCAGGACAACTGAAAAGCAGGTATTGTGTCTTGGAACATTTTTTAACATTGCTATCCATTTATTACTTTTCAGCTCGGTCATGATCTTTTATAGTTCTTCCAAGCTTGCTTGCTCTACCTGAACTAATAAAAACGTGCCAATATGAGTGATTTCAGGTTTGATTCAGATCCTAGATCTACTGGCTATGCCTTTGTAAAAGACTGCCAGCTAGATGTGCAATGCAGGAAAAAACATGTGGTTTTAAAGCATTTTACAGGTAATGTTCAGCTGTTTGGCCAACTTTAAATTACTTAGGTGACTCAAAATGAAAGAGGAGAAATAAAAGGGGACAGCTTATCTGAAATGGGTTGTGCTCATATCAAGTTTCCTTTGCTTAAGTGGGGCGACACAATTATCAGCCCAACAGGCTCACTGCACCATAATGAAGGGGGAATCAGGCCCACGACAACCTAATATCAGCTTTTGATACACTTGCAAAATATTTTAGCAGTATTTGATCTTTCCACTAAATCAGAATGTATTTTGGAAACTGAGAGGGAACGTCGGAATCTGAATAAACATATCTGTGAAAAAAAGACAATGCAGGTCTGAAGGGTCGTTCCCTTCAGTAAAAGCAAAGTGCAGTGGATTGCTCTTCCTGGATCTAACAGTAGGGGCGTGGGAAGCTTTCAGATGTCACAGGGTTGTAGATAACATTTGAACATATGATTAGCTTTCATGAGCTGTCTTTAGAAACCTTACATTTTTCCCCCCCGCACCTTAGCCAGAGATCCTTCCCTTGAGGTTTCGGGACACTTAAAATGTTGCTTTCACAAAAATCAAGGATGTGGAGAAGTTTTTCCTGTGTGATGTCACTTTGCTGCCTTTTATAAGCCTCTGCAGAAAAGAAGGGAACCTATCTGAAGATTCACACTCCAGACAAAAGCGACCAAGGGAAAGCAAGAAGCACAGAGGCGTATCAAGTTGCAGGTACCGATCAACGGCAAGCCATGCTGCAGACCGGTCCCTACAGCTGCCTGGGGTACACACTGCTGGTACTCTGTAGCCTGAAGGCTACCTTCGCCTTTCCCAACTCTTCTCCGCTGCTGAATCCCAGCTGGGGGAATGGTGATCGCCTGATGCACCTCTACACAGATACAGAGAGGAACAGCTTCCACCTCCAAATCAACGCCGATGGCTACGTTGATGGTGTTCCTCACCAAACCATTTACAGTAAGTAGCTTACTATGGACCCTCAGTCTTCATGGGATCAGGGGAGGGAGGACAAGACTTTTGCTTTCTCGCTACCTCTAAAAAGTCCCCTCCTCTCATCAGGCAGGCAGACAGAGGAGTACAGCTATGGGATGGATAACCTACATAATTATAATCCTCCTTTTGTTTAACAAATAAACAAAATCACTCCAAAGAAATTTAGTGGATGGGGAATTTCATCCCTCACCTAAGAGAAGTAAACTCCTATGGTTCATGTGATATTCTGCAAGCAAAACCTACCAGAATTATCCTTCACTTCATGATTTTACTCACAGCTTCTTGTGGAAGTTCCTATCACAGTTTGGTGATGACATCCCCCAAATAGCTACTCTCCATTGCAGTGACAGTAATACCTAAGGAACTGTACTGAGGGAACTCGCCACCGCAGTGGTGGAAAACTGATAGCATCCATAAAATCTTTTTCTGGGGGTAGAGAGCTGATAACTACTAAAACCAACTCTAATGTGCATAGAACATGGGTATGCAAAGGTCAATTAAAAAGGCGGAAACTGCAAAATGCCAGCCCATCATAAAAGAAGTGCTAAGCCTTTGGGGTTCATGAGAAGTAACTATACCCTACTGTAACTAAAAGGTTCTCAAACTGCCTCATGATGGTTTATTTTCATGGAAAACTAAGGTATTCTTCTCCCTTTGTTGCATACCTGGACCAAACCCAGTAGTAGAAAAATAGGGTGTTTTTTTTAAGACTTAGGGTTCTTTCATAGCATTTCAAAAGTATTTCTCTTTTAGCAGCACTCAAATCACAAGTATCCAGGCATCATGAAGTCATGTTTATTATTATTGCTGCATAGTGTCTTCTTCATCCACTCAATTAAAAATGTAAGCATATGTATAGATGTTTTTACATAAATATATAAGAAGCAAATGATGGTTGTATTAGTTATAATTTAATCAAGGAAGAAAAAGGATCAAGTTCTGCTTTTTTTTTTTTTTTTGGAATTACTAATTAAACACTTGCAGGGACACTTGCACCATCTTGTTGTTATTCTTTCTGCAATATTTAAAGGTTTTATAAAACTCATTTTAAGTATGTTGGTCAAGAACCAGTGTGATGTTTTAGAGATCAACAGACAGCAAAATACCATGTTTTGCCCATATCTGCCATGAAGCAAATACACCAGATTTGGAACGGTGGTGCAGGAAGGGTGGAAATCAGACAACGAAAGGGGTCATGCAAAGAAGAGTGACTGAATCTCTGCCAGGTCACCATGGTGCCACAGAGATGCTAGGTAAATGAGAAGTGCAACGTTCTGCACCAGGTGTGCAATAACCCCCCGCAGCCGCACAGGCTGGGAGGAGGCTGGATGTGTACAGCCCCCCTGGGTAGGACCTGAGGGTTACAGCAGGCACCGAGTCAAACATAAGTCAAAGGACACTCAGTTTGGGAGGAAGGCAAACCACCTACTGTGGTCAGCAGATCAAGGAAAGTTGTTATTCCCACTTTACTCAGCACCAGTGAAACTGCTCTTGGAGCACTATAGCAACCCCAGTTCAAGATGGATGCGGAGAAACTGGAGCTGGTCTGTCAGAGGGTTTTAAGGGTGGTCAGGGGCCTTGAGCGTGATCTATAGGGAAAGGCTGAGGGAGCTGGGCTTGTTTAATATAGCAAAAAGGAGGTTAAGGATAATTTGATATCACAGGGCAGTCACAAAGATGAGGGAGACAAACACCCCTTGGTAGTGGGTGATGACAGAACCAAGAGGAATGTCCACAGACTGTGGTTTGGGACTTCAGAGCGGATGTTAGGGGAAAAAAGTTGTCTTTGGGAGGTTAGTGCAGCACTGGAACAGGGCACCCGGAGAGGTGGTGGCATCTCCATCCTGGCAGCTTTCTAAGGCTCAGGCAGACAAAGCCACAGCTAACCTGGCCTAGGGTGGTCAGTAGTCCCAGTTCACATGGGAGGTTGGTTCGGACCCCCAAAGAACACTTCCAGCCAGAGCATCTGTGAATCTGTAAGGCAACGGTGCAGTGTTAAACTGAGTCCTGGATTTGACATCTTTTTTTTTCTAAACAGGTGCCTTAATGATCAAGTCCGAGGGTGCTGGCTCAGTAATAATCACAGGTGTGAAGAGTGGACGCTACCTATGTATGGACATGAAGGGAAACATTTTTGGTTCGGTGAGTGAACTTTGCTAAGACTCAAGACTGAATGCAGGTGCAGTCTGCTACTGTGGTGTCTGTTTTCTCAGCTGCGGCAAATCTGTATAGCTACAGTAGGAGCATGCACATTTAAGTAGGCTGAGGACCTGCCACTTTGGTTAAACTTTCATTTCTTCTTTGATTGCGTTGAGTTGTAGAGGTGACAAAAAGCAAAAGCAGTTCCTGCTTGGGTAAACAAGAGCAGAATGAGATCCAGTGATGGACCAACCTGAATTCCTGCTGTAGCATAGAGCCATGGGTTGGGAGTAGCTCAAACAATGCAGCCCTCTGAAGTAAAACAATATGTCATCATTATAATACCTTTGCTGAAAACATGGGCATGCATCTCAGATCGATATTTGACTAAGCCTGAGTTGTCTGAGTTACAGAGCTGGCAGATCAGGAAAAGCACCTGCTGCAAGATCTCATCCCTCTTTCTGTCTTTAATTGTCACTTGTCATTCACCAAATCCCTCTGCTCACTGGTGTCATATTTTGTTCCCTAAGCATTACTTCAGTCAAGAGGACTGCATGTTCAACCACAGGACGCTGGAAAATGGATATGATGTGTACCAGTCTCCCAAACACAACTTCCTGGTTAGCTTAGGCAGAGTTAAACAAGCTTTCTTCCCTGGTATGAATCCACCACCATACTCTCAGTTTTTGTCCAGGAGAAATGAAATCCCTTTGTTTCGATTCAACACACCTGAGCCCCACAGAAATACTAGAAGTGCAGATGTTGATCCAATGGATCCTCACCAGATCCTGGTCCCACAGAGGAAGATCTCCTCACTCGGATCTCAGTTGCAGCAGCAATCAGACTTTTCCCACGTGCCCAGAGAACCCATGAGAATCAACCAGAACGATGTGGTCAACCCAGATGACCCACATGCTATGATGGCTGCCAGGAGGTACGCAAGTCCTCGCTTTTATATTACAAGATAACTTATGAATTGAAGACATGGGCTAATATAATAGGCAAAAGGAAATGTCTAGCACACTCAGTTTGAATGTCAAAATGGCTATTCGAAACCTGAAAGACATTGGGGAAAAATTCTGAATTTCAAATTTTGAACTTAGAGATGACAGTATACTGAAAAAACAAGCTGGACATTTTCCAGTTAGGGCTCTGTTTTACTGGAAAGAAGATACATTTTTTAAAAGAATAATGCCAACCAAACATTTTAGGGTCTGAATCACCTTACGTATGCATCAGTGAAAAAAAGAATTCACTTGAATGAAACGAGAAACTGATGTTATGTTACTGATGTAACTGGGAAGAGACCTGGAGCATTTGAGATTCCAACAGAGACAGGGCATCCTCTTACTAGCACCATACCTGGCCGTGCAAGCAGAGCAGACAAACTGACTGATGGTGTGTTTTATCATTTTATAAGATTTACTATATATGTTTTTAGCTGTTAAGCTGTTGGAGCTTCAGTCTCTTTTCATGCCCGTACAAGTCAAAAAGTAACGACTTTGCTGTCATAGAAGCAGCATGCACGGAAAACTGGAATAAATGACAGGAGAACAGGACAGAATCAAATGGTCTTGTTTAGGAAGAGTCATTTCTGATACTTGTTGAATCCAAGCTGAAGTCTGGGAAAAAAGAGGAGAGACTGTCTCTCAAGTGCTTCTCTATCACACTTATATATTCACTAAAATTCTAGCATTACAATATGGAAATATAGTGTAGAAACATTCATTAAGTTTGCATAATTCCAAGCCAGAAAGAAGTACTAGGATTACTAATAATCAATAGTGTGTTAAACACCATGGTTTGTTTGGCACACTGCTGAACTATACCGGCACAAAAATATTGATAGCTCACAAAGACTCTCATCTAATGAGTGAAAATTAGGTTTGTATTTAGAAAAGGAGAATCTAAGTTTAGCATCCATGTTTCTATTTAGTTCTGAGCAGGTATCAGATGCTTTACACTTGTAAAAGTGAAATTACTTTAATATTAAGCAGGAGATCCCTAACGTTGACAAATCCTTTTCCCCAGATTGGTATATGCTATCGGTAAGTTTACTTCTTAGACTCTAACCTCCATATATGCATCTGAAGTTTACAAATCTTTAGTTAAGTTGCGATATCTGCAGAGCAGAGCTTTTCATTGAAATTTTGGTGTCAAATTGTTAACTGGTAGATTCAGTACAACTTGACTGGTTTTAGTGGAGCTATCCTCGTTTCCACAACTCTGAAAATCATGTATATGCTCATTTATTTTTCTCCCTTATTTATTTTCATTTTGATTTGATTTTCCTGTAACCTTAAGGTTGTGTAGTTTTGAAAAAGCTTTTCTTGATGTACTCTGCAGAAATCAATAGCGATGCACCAATGAGCTGCAGAAAAAAACAGTGTGGTAGATATTTGAGAAGAATTTTTTTGTTTGGGGTGTCTGTGCATTTTCTGCATGTCAATATGCAGATCCTTATGTTGTGTTTATTTAGTATATTTAACAGTGTGGCAACAGTCTGAACATGGTACATTTGGCACAAGTGTGCTCGTAGCAACAATGCAAAAGACATTAGGCTAGATTCTGATCCTGTTCTTTCTGACTCGTGAAGTACTTCACGGAAGCCACTGGAGCTACAGCAGTGTAACAAAATCAAAATAAGGCCCCCTGCATTTCTTGCTTTCACTGAAATTGTTCTGGATTTAGCGCAGGGTCTGTCCTACTGACAGCATTTAAAATAATCTTTTTTTTTCCCCCCTATATATGTATAGATACATGACATTTCTTTATCTACAACATCCAAGAAGTTACATTAGAATAGTCATAGAACCTGATTCTGCTGTTACAACAATTTTCCTACGTGGAGTGATTCCTAATTCATATAAGTTTCTAGAAGCACAAGACAAGCCAAATGATTAGGATTAGACCAAGACTTCTGCCTCATAATTTATTGTTTTTTATCCTCTAAACTCATCATGGTTTTGATTAGTTTCAAAAGGAAAGGAGTAATTCTAATAGATTTAAGAGAACTGCAGGGTGGGCAGATACCTGTGTATTTTCTTGCTTATTCAAAAGATTTTCTACCTTGCTGTCTATACAGTGGAAAGGTGTGATTTTATTTATGTGTTCTAATTTAATAATTTTACTGGATTCCTATACCATTCTTCTTGGCATTTGCTCCTTGAGAACTCTGGACAGCAACTACATGAGCAAAGTTTTCATTTTGCATAAATTGTTGTAAGCTCCACAGAGCTGTCTAGGACTTTGAGTCAATGGACCTACAACAATTTGAATAATGAGAAGTTCCATCTCAATCTGTACCAAATTTTGATGAGAAATGTCAGTGGGGTTAAATTTCTATACAATCTTTATATTCATAAATTAGAAGAAAGTAAGAAGGGTTGCTCACTCCACCAATAGCCAGGGGATTTAGTCCCTAAGCTAAGAGTCAATGCACAATGGATTTTGCATCAAAAATGTATTTCTAAATATAGAGAACTGTATTGAACTGTCAGAAGAATTAATTCTTCAAAGGAGATGCTGGCCACTACCAGCTAGTAAGAAAGCATTACTTATTTATATTGCAATATTTATTTATTTATTTGAGTGGGTCTTAAGTCCTACAGAATATTTATAAATATTTATAACAATGTATTATAGAGACCGTTTCCTTTTATAAAAGTACCAATAAACTCTTCCTTCTCTCCAAATGGTGGATTTTGTATTATCTGTTCAAGCCCCCCATTCCTGAAGGACTTGACTAAATAAATGGTACCAGCTGCGTTCACAAATTTGTGTGTTCCACTGCCCCCTGTGAATTTCAGCCTCATAGATTGCAGCTTCCTGGGTGTTTCGTGCACCACAACCATGAAAGTTCTGTGAAAGATGATGAGAAAAAACAAAGCCTTAGTAGGTCTAAACTGACCATGAAGAGATTGTCACCTCTACCGGGAAACTTCTTCTACAATCTAAAAGCAGCGGAAAACCACTGCTCTAGCCGTTCAGTCCTGCTGGGAATTATTTTTGATCCTGGCTCCAAGATATTAGGGCAAAAGATACCCTAAATTACCATTACTGCTCACTTTTTTCTGCTCACAGAAAATATTCTAACTCCATTCCTAGGGCCACGCTCAGGGTCAGAGATTGAATAAATTGCAGATATGATCGTCACGGTTCTTCCCTGCAGTGGTCCCCAGAGAGCTTCAAAATGGCAAGTGCCCTGGGTCTGAGAGTTTATCTCCTTGCAGTTCTTCCCCTCAACACAGATACTCTACGGAGCTCTGTCATAGTCAGTAGCATCATTTGCATCTGCTATGGTGCTAATATTAAGAGAAGCATCGTACTACCACCAGGTCCCACAATACGGTGGCGCTTTGTGGGCAAGAGGACAGTGGGCTTCAATGGAAGGGTGGTCAGGTAGGTGGGGCACTCTCCTCTCTTCTCCAAGATTCCTTTCTCCTCCCATTGCTAAATTTTAGGTCCATGGACTTCAAAGGGGGAAGAAGCACAGTAGGAATGTGAGACAGAATCGAAGCATATGAGAAACCTAATAGATGCCAAGGTATCACAAAAATATCAGCTGGTATCATTTAGTCTCCCACACAGTTGAAATCTCAGCGCTGCCTTGGGACCATTCAAACTCATTCACAGGAAGATGTGCACAGTGACATAAGAAGAAATCATGCTGCAGAGCAACCATGGCCCCAGAAACCATCTCTGCCACCTCCCTCTCTTTCCAAGAGCAGGACAAACATAAAGGTTTGTTCAGTTGTTGTCTCTCCTTGTCCAGGAAGCTTGCTCTGTTGTGAACTGAAACTGCAACTGGATCTTAAACTAAGGAAGAAATGCTGAGAAAGAAGAACTATTCAAAAATTGTTGCTTTATGAATCATGAGGTGTTATTAGACAAACCTTCTGAGATGGTTTTTTCCATGAAGTAACCCAAATAAAACACCAAGCATCTGCAAGGTACCTTAGCACAGCACTGAAGGCAACAGCATGGATGATACCAGTCAAGGAAAATCAATAAAATCCAGACTGTCTGTTCCTGGTGTCCTTCTAAAAGCAGACGTCTCTTAAAAAAAGCACTTGATCTCCATCTCTAGGCCAAACGGATTCTGGGAAATGCAACTGAAAAATGAAGTGACTTTTTCTAGAAGTGTCTGTAAATGGCGACATTAAAGAACAGTACTCGAACAGCAGTGTGGAGACTCTTGAATGACACCTCAAAAGGTTTAACTGAGCCTTGTTAATTTATTTACTAAATATAGAAAGCTTTACCATCTAACTCTTTTAAGCCCACATTGCTACAAAGGACCAGTAGAAAGCTGAGTTGTGTGTAAACTACTCCATGTATGTACACATCTGAAACAGTTTTTTGTAAAGCCATTTGCCATTTTTCAGGTAAAACCAAATTAAAGAGTTGGCAGAATCAGGTGCATTGGCCTTTTTACGTGTAACATGTGCCTGCGAAGTGAGGGGAGGAAAACCACTGCAAAGACTACATTTCTCACGACTGAGAACAAAGCCCCAGGTGGACGTCACCCATCTGTGTTTCATCCCTGTTTCTTTTGCCTGGGTGGGCTTTTTAGAGTTACAGTAGCTTGGTGCCTTGATGTAGCCTTCTACCTTCCCTCCAGTGACCCTCACATTGCCTTTGGCCAGTGCTTTCATGGAATTTTTTCTCATGGAATTTTTCAGAGTTGGAAGGACCTCTAGAGATCATCTAGTCCAACTCCCCTGCTAAAGCAGGACTGCCTAGAGCACATTACTCAGGACTGCATCCAGGCGGGTCTTGAAAGTCTCCGGAGAAGGAGACTCCACAACCTCCCTGGGCAGCCTGTTCCAGCGCTCAGTCTTTCCCCTTTCTCTTTCTCCTCCCAGGGATGCTGAAGATGCAAGGACAAGGGGCAGCAGGGACTGAGCTGGCCACTTCGATAGCCTCCGGCTATTCTTTCTATTGCTAGATTTTATCTCATTGCCATCTGTGTAATGTTACAAACCGCTCTTCAGTAATAACCCTGTAACCCTGTTTGATAACAGCACCAGGCAGTAGTAGCACCCAAAGGCCAGAACAAAAAGGCTTTTGCAAAACACTGGTCAGCCCCTGTGTTTTCCTGTGGGAAGGGCTACGCTGTTGGTGGACTTGCCAGCACAAGCTCAAAGGTTATTAGTGCTTTAGGCATAACGAGGAAGCACTAAGTACCTTCTAGAACAAGCCATGCCTGCTGAGCATAAAACAGGCTTGTGCAACCACCGGTTCCGCTCTCCTCCCTGCTGCGAGGGTTGTTGACAGACTTTTTTCATCACCCACCATCCTGTCTTCATCCCTCAGCTTGATTTAACAGGGATTCGCCCTCTTTTTATATCTCTTACCTGATTCTGTGCTTTTTAGAAAATCACAGGCATTCAGAGAAAGTTCCTGGCTAGGAGAGAAAGGGGTTCATATGGAGGATTTATGCTGAAGCTGAGACAAAAAATGCTCCTGCACCCTCTTCACCCGAATGCCCATGTTTTTATGTGTCATGTATGCTTATGAACGAAGCATGAAAAAAGGGTAGGGTGCTGGTCACACACAGGTCTCAGACAGTATCAGGAGATGAAGATTATGAGACGTATTCGGCTACTCAAAGAAATAAGAGAGCCCTTAAGTTTTTTTACCTGGAATTGTTGTTCTAACAGAGGAAGACAGGACATGAAGGGTCACGCCTGGTTCAGATTCCTGTTCCTGACAGTGACCAGTACCAGGCAACTGAGAGGATGGTCCCAATAACAGTAACACATCACGCCTTTTTTTCCGAGCTTTGTGACACTGTTTTAAATCCTAAAGCGTGATGATTCACACATCTTCCAGCACGCTTGCACTTCCTTTTAATCTTTATTCCTTTGATTCTGTAAATCTTCATTAACCTAACCCACATGCTGTTCTAGTTTGCATCCTGTTAAATGCTTGATCTGGACGATATCTTACAGCAGTCAGAGTATTTTGCTTAGTTACCCGAGGGCTATGCGGTTTTGCTGAAGCAAGGGAAAGCTGCGCACTGCAGACAGCAGGTTGAAAAAGACCACGAACCCACTCCAGAACTCCGGGCAAGTCCTCATCCCCAACAATTCTTCTCCATATTCAGCCAGCCTCTGGTGCATAAGCCAGGAGTCCGTTTGCTGAGGCAAAGGCACAATCCTAAATACAGCCCAAATGTTTTTAGAAGGGAGAAGAACTGATTTTAAGACTCAAGAAGTAGTGAGATTGGAAGGTTAACTGAGCTTAACCTCAACTTGTACGATTATTTTTCTTGGTGGTTTACCGAGCTTGCAGTCCTTCTGTAAAGTAGGTCTCCTCTTCTCTTGCCCTGATCTGCAGGACTTGTACTGTTCATCTGCCCAAGAGCCAGCTTCATTCTTGCCTGTTAGTTTTCAGGGTAAGCAACATGCCTAGGAAGGCACAGCGTAGAAACAGCAGCATTCCTAAGTGAAATATTGCCTACTTGTTGCTTCCAGAACTGGGTCTATTGGTAAGAGGTAATCCTTTACAAAACGCTGTTGGTGTTTATGGGAATAACTCAAGGGTTTTAACTTATTTAACCCAGGTCATGGTTTCCCATTTTCAAGGCTGCCACATTTCCCAGCTCCTCCTTGAAAGCAGCAAGAATTACACATAGCGCTGCAGGTGAGACCTCATCAGTGCTTGTACAATGGCATTAATGACTCCTTACCTTGACCAGAGACATCTTCCAGGATCAGGCTTGCCTTTCTAAATGTAACATCACCAACTACCCATAGTAAGTCAAAGGCTAGTATTATCCCACGTTATTCTCCTCCTTTGCTGTTTTCAACAATTAGCTTCCAGCTTGTAGTGGACATTTAGAATCATAGAACCATAGGGTTGGAAGGGACCTCTGGAGATCATCTAGTCCAACCCCCCTGCCACAGCAGGGTCACCTACAGCAGGTTGCACAGGAACACGTCCAGGCAGGTTTTGAATGTCTCCAGAGATGGAGACTCCACCACCTCTCTGGGCAGCCTGTTCCAGTGCTCTGCCACCCTCAAAGGAAAGAGGTTCCTCCTCATGTTTAGGTGGAACTTCCTATGCTCAAGTTTGTGCCCATTACCGGGTGTCCTGTCACTGGGCACCACTGAAAAGAGCCTGGCCTCATCCTCCTGACACCCACCCTTTAAGTATTTATAAGCGTTGATAAGGTCCCTCAGCTGTCTTTTTTTCCAGACTAAAGACCCAAGTCCCTCAGCCTTTCTTCATAGGAGAGGTGCTCCAGTCCCCTCATCGTCTTGGTAGCCTTTTGCTGCACCTTGTCATTGTTATCAAAGTCACTGAGCTTGTGGTCTGCAGTAGCTTGTTTCATGCTATGTCTTTAATTTCTCTCCTCAAGTTCATAATTTCTTCCTCTGCATAATATTCTGACCCATGTAGCTATTGATGATGCTTCCTGACTAACTTTTCCACATTTGTATATTCTTATTCAAAGTCATTACAAAAAAATCACCCCATGAGGAACTTCATACTCCATCTCACTGCTTGACCTTGGACATTACTACTTATTCATATGCCCATCAGTTGCTTGCATACCTACTTCAGCTTTTTTTTTTCTAGTAACATTTATCTTTTCCAGTTGAGCTGATGGTTTCCATCGTGGCATTGTGTCAAGTGTTCAATTAAAATTCACCTAGATCATATTCCATCATTTTTCCTTTGCCTAGACATCAGCTATTTCATCAAAGAACTATCAGTTTAGTCTAGTGTGAGCTACTCGTGGTAAAAATTAATTTAATTATATTCCAGGTTTCATTTACCTCTCTTGTCTGTAATTACATTCTCCTTCAGAATTTGTTCTAAAGCCCTGAATGTTACTAAGGTAAAACTAACAGTTCTGTAAGATTACTTTGTCTTCTGTTCTCAAATAAAAAATATTTTATTTCCTATTCTCTAGTCATACGGCTCCACACCCAGCTTGACAGATCTATTTAAAATACTTGCTTACGGATGTGTAATTTTAGATGTGCTCTCGGCATCCTGGGATAAAGATTAGTCATTTCCCCTGACAGGAGCATATTAAATTCTTTAATTCTTGGCTTTAAATGTGGTATTTTCCCTATCCTCATTCCCATTACCCATCTTATTTTACCCTTGTGTTCAATACTGCTGTAAATTAAGTAATTCATTTTGGGGATGTAATTTAGACTATCTAATCTCTATTCCATCCGCACACTGCAACAGTTCTGATACTCCTTTCCTTGCTCTCCATTTTGATATACACATATCTCAAGATGTTTTTGCTACTTGTTTTAATGTATTTTGCAAATTCTCAGCATTTCATATCTAAGATACAATGTTCTATATGGTCTAACTTTCTTTCTACTCCTTACAGGCTCTCTTCCCAGAATCCGTAACTCATTCTGAGATGATTATTAATCTAATTGGGCCTAGAGACCCTCCTTGTAATTTTTGCCTGTTTGGGATGTAACTTCTAGATAATTTTTACATCTCTGATTTAAACAAACAAAGCTTTCCCCCCTTTCTTCCATTTTAAGTCATAGAACCATAGAATAGTTTGGGTTGGAAGGGACCTTAAAGATCACCTAGTTCCAGCCCCCCTGCCCTGGGCAGGGACACCTCCCACCAGGCTCCATTTAAGGCTCTTGAGTGTAGCTGACCTTATTAACTAATTTTGTGATTCTTAAGTATAGCTGACCTTATTAAACTAATTTTATGATTCTTAAGTATAGCTGACCTTATTAAAACTGATTTTGTGATTCTTAAGTATAGCTGACCTTATTAAAACTGATTTTGTGATTCTTGCCCTTCTGAAATAAAACCTTCTTATTTTACCTCAACTTTTACTTTACTTTTAACTTAAGTAAATTCACTTTTCATTAGCTAGCTCTTCCGGAGTATATTCACGACTTATCACAGTCAGGTCTACCGTGTGGTGCCTCTTCAGTTTAGCTGTGGCTTGATCAACCAACTGGGTGTCAGAGGGAAAGGCCACCACATCCCATCAGGCCCCAAAAGGGGCTCTGCCTGGACCTCAGGTGTGTTCCTTTGGTGACCCCTGACTGCCTGTTCATGATTCGTGCATTTATCCTGGTATCCTCCCGTGCCCATATTCTCCAGGCCTCTGCTATTGCTCTCCAATGGTGCTCCCAGGGGCCGCACTACCAGCTTGTGATGTTCAGGTGGGGCATTTGTAGACTCACAGAGGGCTCCCTGCATGCCAGGAACTCCCAGAGATGTTTGCAAGCGACGCTAGAGCTGTCTCAGCACAGGAGACCCGCCCCAACAGCGCTGGATTCACCATGCACAAGCAGACCATCCACACAGTAAGTCTGCCATATCCATGGATATTAGGGAAACAGCTCACGTACTGCGCAGTTGATTTGTGCTCACGCAGCTGCCATTTGCCTGGGATTACTATATACCCAAAAACCTCAGGCTCGTGGCCAAGGCCCTCACAAGAGGGACACATCTGGGGAAAATCTGACACATTTTACGTCCAGGCATGTGGGCTGTGGATCTGAGGCAGTCTCATGAAATACCAAAAGCTTGGATAGAGAATGCATCTGATCTGAATTCTGTACTTTAAAAAAAAAAAAAAAAAGGAAAAAAAACCCCTCCTGCTATTGCAAATACAGGGCTATGTCTGGAAAACATAAACCCAACAGAGAACTGTGGGAATAGCGCAAAGATCTTTAGAAGAAGGAAACTGTGATACTACCAGAGCACTCTGCCAAAGTGCATGCCTGACGACCGCGAGACATTTAGCAGACCTGCCAGGAGATGATGTTGGTGGAGTCAAAACTGAGGAACAAGTGTGCTACCATGCTGGGAACTTCAAACTCCTCCTCGTCTCTCCTGTCACCTTTTCCAAACCAAGCCCAGCCTGGTAAAGCACTGATTAAACACGACTTTATCAAAGGAGGTCACAACTCCCCTACCTTTTGAAGTACCACTTTTTTTGGGAGCAGAATACCACTGGACTCCTCAGCAAAAGAGCACATTAGCTTAGAAAGGAGGGGACTGAGTCTCCTCTTGATCTTGGTGATCTTCACAGTCACCTTTTCTTCTCCTAACGTTCAGCTGAAAAAGCCTGCCGAGACAGCTTTTGTTTTAACCTTCCCCAGTTTAAAAGATAATTTTCAAGTACGCTTGGGTCTCTCAGATCTGACTACAGGCCATTACGTGGGCAAGCTGACATGTTTCTAGCCATTTCTTTCAGCACTATTTTCCTACAAAGGTATTCAAAAGGAACGTACCTTTTCCTTATCACTTGAAATTCTTACCATCCTGGCAATGTGTTTAACAGCCCAATCTGCTTTCACAGCCTCTCTTAAATGCTGGCAGCCACTGCTGAAAATCCACCCTGTAGTTAAGGCCTTGTCTCCTGCTGCTAATTAGAGACTGGCATTTCATAAGGACAAAACATTCGTTGCCCACTACTGAGTAATCCCTCAAATATTTATGTTCTACTACTATTCCTAACAGAACCATCTATAACTGCAGCTCTCCTTTCCCATGATCCAAATAAACTGTAGGGAATTGCCGTACAAATGTACAAGACCCACTTTACTAAAAGAGCAGGAAAGATTTAATCCCAGTGTCGATTCAAAGACCTTAAAACGACCAGTACTATACAGACCTAAAGAAAAAAAAGGCCTTCAATTAACTTCAGAAGTTTCCAAAATTACTGATTTACATTTTAATGCTAGAGAAGCTGGTATCTGATGTAACAACGGTGAAATAAAAAGTGTAACTATGTTAGGGCAGGCTGTAAGATCACCTAGACCAGTATCCTGCCTCCAACAACGTCAAGTGCAGATATACAGGCAAAGGATGCAACAGGGAACTGCAGAACACACGTGACTTCCCTGGCCACTGGCAGATGTGTTTGCACCAATTCAGTGTGTTTTACAAAGTCTTAATTAGGAGACTCTGGCTCATAGGTTTTTAATTGAAAAATGTTACTTCATTAGCATCAGAGCTGTTTAGAAAACTTGAATGGTTCCACCCTTGGATATTTTTCATGCTTAGACACTATTGTACCTGCTGCCTGCCCTATGCATGAGTTCACACAAGATGAATTTATTAACGATAACTTCAAGAAAACCATCATAAAGGCAGGTTTCTTAGGATGGGTCTAAATTTTAACCGCTCACAAATACATTAAAGAAGGTAAAGCATGTTACAAAGGAAGAGTCAAAAATCCCTATGGCAAGAGTATTACCCAAGAAGCGGCAAAGCATTTAACAAATAAATAGATGTTCCCATAAGATATTTACCTCATCATCAAGAACAAAATGTTAATTAACCTGCTTGAGGGTAGGCAAGAAAGGAAGAAAAGTCTTTTCAACTAAGGGAAACACACAAATCACTAGCATGTTTTGAAATATCTGACAGAAGTTACTGACTTAAGGAGGAAAACGTATTAGGTCCCCACTCATTTTCTAGCCGATGAAGGATGCACATTTTCAATTTGGTTACTTTGGCTCCAAGAAGTATTAATGGAATGACTGGCAAAATTCAGGACACGGCAATTACAGAAAAGTCTAAGCTATTTAAAGCACCAACAAGAAAGTCTCCTGCTATGTAACTAGCCTTTCTGAAATACACTGGCACTACCAGGGACAGGCAAATCAAGAATGAACTCCCATCCCACCCTCTGCCATCAACTCTGTTGGTAGTCATAATTAAAACTTTTCTACCTTCTTTGACTGTGATCATCAATTCAGTATTCAGGAGTCCTCTAGGAAGATGCATTTTACAAGAGGCTCAAGGAGTCTGTGCAAAAGTCCGCATTCCCATTTTTCCTTCCTGTGTACACAACTTATTTCCTTTACTATATTAAGAATGAATTCTTTTATTTGTGAAAAAAAAAGTATCTAAGGACGCTTTTAAAATAAAAGTCTTGTGTAGCTCCTCGAGCTACTGCTGTCACGTCTGTACTTTTTATTTGAAATTGACCCTTTTCAATTTCACAAACACAACCTTACCTTTTGGGTGATAATCATGCATAATGTCAATAATGGTTGGCTACCAAGGTTTTTTCCACTTGGCTGGCGTTCTCAAAAAAAAAACCAAAACCCTAATGTTCTAAACATTTTAATGTGACTATTTGAATGCAGAAAGTTTTACCTCCGAGTAACACTGAAACACTTTGCTTAAGAATACCTTTGTTTTGAATAAAGGCTGTTAATATAAAATTAAACTTGAAATAGAGCCATTTCGACCAAAGCTTGTTTTTACATTACTGAGAAACCTTAAGTTTCCCAGGATTCTGTATTATGAAGATTTCATGTTTGCTGGAAAACGCCGAGTCACAAGACTGCCCAGATACATATGTACATTTATGAACTGCCTCATACAGGGGAAGAGGAGCCATAAGGAATCAGCTTTCCTCTGTATCTGTAAAGAAATGAAAGGAAGCCAACTGATCAATACGTAACAAGTTTAGCTTATCAATGCAGGAGTTCAGTACCAAACTACAGTTTAAATTTGCCAACCCAATGTAAGGGCGCCCAGTCCTTCGCATTATGTGATGCGTTAAGAGGTTGCAAGACCAGCCTTTGCTGGCACCAGTTACTAGCATCCATCTTTACATTTACACATCAGGAAAGCTGCTTTCCTCTCTGTGGCCTGGTTTTCAGACACAGCAGCAGCTGGTTTCACAGTTATTTGCCCGATAAAGAAGCCCCGCTGCAGGTAAAAAGCCTTAGGTTCGTTTCCAGGTTCTGGAGAACACCACCTTAGAAGCCTACCTCCGGCCACCATGGGGCTGAACACTCCCACTTCATCCCCCACATTTTAGCAGTATTGGTATTGGGCGAGCAGCACAGAGAAAGGAAGCAGGCCCCCATTCTGTGTTCAGGTAGGAATCAAAGAGAACTTTCCTACTGAATGAGTCACAGGAATGGAAGAAGCGAAGTACAGTCACCTGAGTCAGCTCAAATAATTCTGTTGCCGTTTTTTAGCAGTTAAGTACTGGTACCCACCTGTTGAAGGAAACAACAGCAACCTCTTTTTCCTCCTCAAAATTCAAGTCTCTGCTTCAAGATAAAGAAGCCAAGTAGTTTACAGTACACAGGAGAGGGTATTTTTAAAAATTGCAAAGATGAAAACTTCAGTCAAACGGTTAATTTTGTGCAGTTGCAAGCCATTTAACTATGTCCTTAATATTTTAAGATCAGTGGTTCTTCCAGGTAAGAGTCAGGATAGCACTGATCCATCAGCCCTTAAAAGGGCTCTTTTTCACAGCAAAAGAACAGTGTGGGGTATTTCAGAAGAAAAAAAAAAAAAAGGAAGCTATATGATCTGAGCAAACCTTTGCAGAGTAATATTAACAAAGATTTTTACCTCAAAAGAAATACAGATGAAATGGAGTTCTATTCAGGAGCCTTTAATTTTTTTTAAATTCTTTTTTTAAACAGGCTTAAAATATGCAAATGAAGAAAAAGTGTACGGATATTATAAATAACATAAACCAGGTAAGCTTACACAGTAACACTACAAACACCCCAGTGGGGAAAGAATGCAGTACTAGCAGCAACTATGAGCAATCATCAAGCAATCAAACCTGCCTAATTGTAGGCAAAAATACTCATCCATCAAGTGTACAACTGCAACTGACAACAGGATTCCAGTTGGGTACAGCTCACCCTATCGATAAGGTTGCTTTACAGAAGAGAGACCATTATTTCAACTATGTGCACGTGAGGTTTCTCATCCTGCTTACAGTTAAAAATAAATACTTCGTGTTTGTGTACGGTGCTCTTCAACAGAGGTCTCAACAATACTAACAATTTCTTACAAAACACTCCTGCGAGGTAGGTTTATCGTCATCCCCATTTTAAAAATGGAAAAGAGATTTGCCCAGCATCTCACAGCTATTTGGTATCAGAGCCGGGAACATGCCCCCTGACTCTATACCTTTTCCACTAGGCAAGGCTCCTTTTTAGGTTATACTATTGCATTCAAAAAAGTTATTTTAAAACAACATATATGTTTAATATTACAATATATCATTTCGTAATAAAACAAGAATACAGTATAGCTCATCTTTGAGGTACCGTTCCTCTCCCCTCCTCAACTCTTTTACCTGGATATAACCAAAATAATTATAGGCTAATGAAAAGAAGCTTTTAAAAATATGCACTCTAGGAGCAGATATGCAAGTGACTGGAAGTATTATGTTTCTGTTCATAAAGAACATTTGTGTTATTTCTTTAGTGCCAACTTATATCGGGCACTAGGCCCATGCAAATTGTGTTAAGACAGTAAGCAGTTGCATGTCTTCAGTTTTGCAGTTCAGTGTCAATAACTCCAGTCAATCTCAGTAATTTCTACAGATACCCTTCCCAAGCTTAGTATAACGATCACCTAAACCCACTTCCCCTATAAAGACTCTTAAAAGACTTTTGGAGCTACACATTCAGCTCCCACATCCACTAAGTGAGAGTCTTGATTAAGACAAACACATGTGATTTCAGGTTTTAACAAATTTCCATTTTCAAGTTTTATAATGAAGTGACTAACTCCTGTATTGGGACTGACAGAAGACAGCTGAGACTTTGTTAAATTTGTTGGTAAAGTACAGTTCAGATCTGAAACAAAATAACCAATCCAGTTCCTCATGTAGGCTCCATGACTCACCACTAATATATTGGCATCTAATATTTTAGAAGCTCCACCATTATCAGAGCTAAGTTCTGCTTCACTGCAGTGGTTTGTCCAAGGGAAAACAAACTGTTCTGCAGATGTTCCTGAGCTTCTGCTTGCCGCACCATGCATGTCTTGTTCTTTCTGTTCCAATTCAACAGCTAGCTGACACAGAAATTCAAAAAAATCCTTTGCGCGTTCTCTTACCTAAAGAGAAAGGTCAGAAGAGTACATTGTGAAGAATGCATGAGCCTTTGGCTTTCAGAAATCTGAGATATTAGCTACTTCAGTTAAAAGACAAACATTTATCACAGATAAGTCTCAGAAATCAATGGTTAAGCTACCAAGTGCTGCACTAACTCCTCCGCCCTCCAAAGCCAAGGTTGAGAATAACTGCCATCGTTCTTCTGCAAACCAGAGCTTCATGAGTCGTCAATCTCAGAATCAGTATTTTAGTTCTAAAGAGGTTCCCTACTTGGCAGCCACTGCAATCAGGTCAAGTAGTGTTTTTAGCTTGGAAAGTAACTACCTTTGGCTGGACTAAGCTCTCAATAGGACATTCCTAAGTATGCAATAGTTGCATCTGCACTGATGAAACAGCCTAGAAACTAAAGCACAAATAAATAAATACCATACTTCATCCAGTGTTTCTCCTCCAGAAGGCGTGAATGAAGGACACTGCTCCCCAGCAGCCTTTGCCATAGCCTTGAGGTCAGTCAAAGGCCTTCCTTCTGCAACGCCGTATTTCTGTGAGAGGCAAGTTACAAAGAGTGGGTTTAGCAAGATACATCAAGTCTCCAGTACCGCTTCCAATGCAAACATCTCTTAACAGCTTTGTTTTCTTGGATCCTCAAGCGTAACATGCAGCTTTTGCTTTTTATCCCAATATTGGGGGAGGAGATATCTTTATATCTGCTATTTAAGTTAAAAGCATGTGTGTGTGTGTATATATATATATATATATATATACACAGCATGTATATATATATGCTGGGTAGAGAAATAAATTAAGAGCAGCACCTCATTTAAAGTATTAACATTCAAAATGTTACCTTCAGCCTGATATTTGCCTTGAGAATTTTTTCTACGTTATAACACTCATTATCGGCATACAAAATTCAAGTGTCTTTGTAACTGAGGTTACATTGCAAACACCTCTGTATGCAGCTCTTCACACGAGGATAAAATCAATTTATTTTTCATTTGCAGAAAGACTACAGGGAATTATCTTTCACAAGTGAGAAACAAGTACTTTCTCTACAGAACTCTGAAATCTCCACAACAGCGGAGTCCATTTTAAAAATCAGAATTCTTGAAAAAGACAAAAAAAAAAAAGACAAAAAATAGTCCACCTGTTAAAAATAAAAAATAAGGCCTCCCCCCATTTTTTCAGGGCATACATTACTGCTGTGGAAAGTGTTTTCAGAAAACAAAGAAAGCAAAAAAGATCTCAAAACCATATGCTAATAGACTCATAGAACATGCAATTAACTATCTTCAATTACATGCTTGTTCCTGAGACCTGGGCAAGGCCCACCGAGAAACAGTAGTAAGAACCCATATATACCAGCTAGTTATTCTGGATCACTAGAAGTCCCATTATAAAACATAATATTTATCATCTGTAATGTATTTTACAAGATAGGTATACTTGCATGTGCATTACCATTTCTGACCTTGAAGATCTTTCCAAAGCACAACTCTAACAATGGTAAAACAGATTAATACTTCTCCCTCTGACAACTGATACTCCACTACCACTAACAGATGAAAAACATATTCAAGCGGAAAGCTTTGGTCTTTCCTTGGCACGTCCAAAGACAGTGAAAATGCTGCAGTTACTATGAGCACTTTGAGAAAGTAAGAGCTAATGCTATACTGTCAGAACACTCAGTTACACGCAGTGCAGAAATCCAGATGTTGATGACTAGGATACAGACACATACTTATTACTAAGGCTTTTTTTGACTTCTATGTCACTATCCACTTGCTGTGGATATGCAATTAGCTGCCATAATAATTAATTAACCACAGTCTTCAGAATTTAAATGTACTGAAACACATTTATTTCAGCCTCTCAATCCCTTTCTCTAAAGCAAAAGATTGGCTATTTAAGAACAGTAAGAAAGACATGAAGAAATAAATGCTCTGAAGCTGCTGAAAATGAAATCCTAATCTTAAATATTTTTCCAGACTTCTCTCACAAAAGCAAGGCATGACAGAATGAAACTTTCTTAACAGGGTCAATGACATATGTTCTTTTAAAGGACTCTGCTTCTTTTCATGTAATTCAAATTTAACTCCAGTTATCCAGAGTAGTGACTTACAACCTGTGGACTGCAGACACTGTACTGGCATTTCTATACATCCATACAAATGCCATGAAAGGGGAAAAAAATGTAACAGGGACTTGAGAGTATTCTTTCTAAAATTCTGTATCACAACCAATAACATTTTCAAAAATGTCAGGTAGTAAAGCAACTAAAGAAACTGGGAGGCATTTAATTTGCTGGTTTCAGGGGAAGAACTGGAATTTCTCACAGAAAAAGGCGATCCAAACAGGAAATGCTACAATCACGTTCTGCTCCTTAAACACTTATTTGTCTGCTGGCAATATGCCGTCCCACTTTTGGTTTTGTAGCATTTCCTTATTTAAAATTCAGCTGAGACTCTCAGTGGTAGCATCTGAAGGTAGATTCACATTAGCAGAAACAGCCAGCATCCAAGTTTATTCTGATCAAGACATAAAACCAGACAGGAGGTACAATTATACTTGTCAGGCAGAGAGGCTAATCAGGAAAGCAGATTGTTCCATCATCAGCAAAAAGCCTTCCAGTAGTCTTTGTGCAAATGAAAAGGTATAAACAGCTAAAAAGCCAACACTGAGTTGTGCCATCAGGCTAGAGAAGGTAGGCAGAGGAAGTATCTTTAACACTTTACAGATGGGGTTAGAAAACAGAGATAACCTTTTTATTACATTTAAGATAATTCCCTCCACGTGTAAATCTTAGCTCACTTAAATCATCAGAGCATCACAGTTACAGCACTAATCACTAAATTTTGGCTTTGCTTCACAATTCTGCAAACAATTTATAGTACCTGGTGCAAAGAGTTCAGTCTTCAGTGATTAAAAACACATCAAATAGTGCTCTCCGTCAAATCTACCATTTAATAAGCCAAGATATCCATCAGCCATAAGTCACATTTTCAAATTGTTCAGTGCTCAATATTAAAACAAACTCTTTCAGCACTTACTCTCTCTCGAAGTCTTGCATCACACTTGACTTCCAAATCTTTGCAAAACTTATTTTTTCCTAGAATTGTGGCAGCAGTCTAAAAAGTGAATATATAGTCACATCAATGAGCTGTTTTCTCATGGGATAGCTAGACCATCTTACAACACCACAGCCAGTGTGAATCACATTAGTAGCACCCAACTGCCCAAACAAAGAACATAAAGTTTTTCAGCTGGTAGTGTCTATCAGAATTGGATATACAGCCTTTGCCAGGCCATAAAAGGCAGAAAAGCTGCAATCTTCTGAAAGTTCTTTCACAATTCAAATTTCAGAACAGTTGAAGATACTTAGCACCGATGAAAGGTGGGCAGCAAGTAGCAAAGCAGCAGCAGGATTTACCAGCATAAAAGTCACATCTTCTTGAGTATACCACCACTCTCAACGCAATCATGCCGATGTATTCTTTGCATGTAGTACATGGGTCAGACTCACAAGCAGTACGTACCTAAAAACTGATCAGTTAATCCAACTGCGAAAACATGGCATCTAACAAATGAAATTACTTTCTGGCAAGTAGCTACCTAATGCACCTCAGAAATCAGATATTCTTGAAGCAGTTAAGAGGCAGGAGGGTGTTTGCTGGCACCATACTGAAGTGTCAGCCTCGATGTTATAAGGGAGAAATGCACTGGATGATACACTTGCAAGGCAGGGGGGAAATCTAGCTTATTGTATTCACCCGCCTTTTGATAGCATGGCCAAAAGACAGAGAAAACCCAAAGGGTTTCCTGCCCAGCTAGTACAATTCTCTTTGCACATATCCTTGTTTTCTCTTACCCCGTTCAGGTTTGAATGTTCAGCTGTCAGTCATGGGCAGTAGCCAGGACCCACTGGAGTCCTGGTCCCAGTAACCAGTACGCACCATGACTACAGCTGAGGCAGGAGACACTGCACGGAAAACTAAACTTTACCACTAACAGTTTCTCTAAAACCCATTTCTTTCCTCTTTTGCAAGGGAACTTGTACATTCCTCTCATACTTGAGCTATGAAGTGACAGCATAGTAAAGGACACTTCTTCATAAGATTTGCAGCTTCCAAAAAAGGGAGTTCCAAGCAAATGGAAACTGCAGCTTTACACCTTTGGAAAAGCTTCGACAAAGTCTGGATAGCTTGTCAAACAAATGGCAAAACATATTTCCTTTATGCAAAGGACAAATTCAGGTCTGTCTTCTGCATTACGAGTGTGCAAATGCTTCTCATGGAAAAGGCTGGCTCTCATATAAGGAAAAAAAATTACCAACCTCACTCTCAAGTGGCTGAGCATTTAAAAACAATTCCCCTAAGGCGGGCATGGAGCACAGTCAGTCTTATGAACAGTATAAAGCACTATTGTTTTTAAAGGTAATCACTGCCATTCACACACTTAAAGGAAGTGACTTGTCAGGCAGTTACTATGCATTTAAAAAATATGTAATTATTGCACACCTCCCTCCTTCTCCAGTTTGTTTTCTGCTTAAGTATTGCTGCTAAAACAGTTTATGGAAATGTGTTGCAAAACTGATGAGCAATGTTGATGATTTATGCTTTAAGAGAAAAAGGGGATTTATGCTAGATTTTGTTGATCTGGTTTAAAGCAAGACTTCACAGACTTTTGTAGCAGGACAACAGAACAACAAGCAACCACCAGGGCTATCAAGAATCACTTAGTAGTTTCAATTACATGCAGTCTACATATCTCCTGAAATCAGAGCATCAGTAACAAAATAGAAAATTAAGAACAGGGCTTTCACAGGAGACATGACCTTCCTAGAACAGCTGATCCATGCCCCTACTTTTAAAAGTTCCGTTTCCCTAATTTTTTTAGTATTTTGTAATCTTGCACACAAAATCACATGTAACCCTACTCAGTAATTAACATTTTTCCTCTTTAATTAACCTATTAAAATAGTGCATCAAGGTGAGAGGTATGATATTATGTTCCTGCCAAAATCCAACCTCTTTGCACATTTAATGATCCTTCTACCGACTTCACGGCACAACTTGATCCTGCCTACATGATCTGCATTCCCCAAAAAAACACAGCATACTGCCACAATGTGTAAGACAGTACAACAACATCACAGCCAGTTTGTTTTATTTCTTCAAAGAAAAATTGACCTCAGTCTGTGTTACGTCTAAGTCCCAATTACTCCTTTAACAAGAACCTATGTGCATATAAAATAATGGCAAAACCGTAAGAACACATACTGCAAAGCAAGCTGGCCTTCATTGCTTCCTAACTGAGCTGTTTTCATTGAAATTTCCTTACTCATAGAGACCTTCTTGAATTCTACACAACTCAAACTGCAGTTCTAAGTCCATCAAAATAGCTTTTGGCTCTCTGCCACTGTATTATTTTTGCATCATCAATAGCAAATAAATGCCAAATTCTAAACCTAATATTTACATTCAGTTGCCTCAAGAAGCACTTGCCTGCTTTGCTCGAAGAAGGTCACTTGAAAAGACATGAGTAAACTTCACGTTACTGAGAAATAAACCAGCAGCATCTGCTTGTCTGAAACCAGTTGCCGAGAGTGGCTCATCTACTCCTTGACCTACAAAATAAAAATCCATCAACATTAAGACATGCAAATTTTAGATCATTTAGCAGCTGAACAATCATGGCAGCAATAAAGAACCTGCTCAGTCATAATAAAATGCTTCTCCTTCAGTAAAACCAACCCTTAGTAAAAGGTACTGTTCCTCCGGTCTTCCCTAAACTCAGTACACAAATTGTATGAAAAAAAGGGAGTACAGGCTAGGAAGAAGGATCAGTATTGATTATATTTATACCAATGTATACATATGACAAATTTAAACATAAAACAGAGGCCTACATTTTCTAAATGTGAGCAGTCATTCCAAATCACTTGTCCTTTTTAGAATGCTCACTGGTAGGCTTCCTGAAAGAGGAATCTCACAACTGAAACTCTATAAACATATTTATTGATTGTAAATAAGAAAAAAGACAATACAACTAAGATACTGTTGTTGATACTAAAAAACGTATATGGGAAAAACATGCACATCAGGAGAGTCAAGTCCTGACAACTATAAAATGCCTGCTTCTCCCCATTCCCTAATGTTGACAATGCCTTGAAGAAATGAGGCAACAAGAAGGGATTCTGTGTAATGCGGAAAGCAGCACACGCTCTTTGCCAAAGACACGGTTTCACAAGAATTTTACAGTTGATGTAAACACAATCTGTTGTGGTCTCTTCCTCTCCCCTACTCCACCTTGCACATTGACGCTAATGCTCGTGCAGCTGCACAGCGAGCATGTTGATGGAACAAACCTAGCTGAAAGGCAGCAACCTTTCCAAAAATTGTTTTCAGGCAGAGTAGCCTGTGAAACTAACTGGCCACAGAGCTCTAGGACAGCACTGGGGAACCAGCACTTTGGTAACCCAACTCAAATGAAATAGGTGTGCTCCTGTCACAGCACCAACAGTCTGTGGGAGAACCAAGAACTGTGGCAGAGGGACAAACCTGTAACAAATTGCTATGTCCCCACCTGTATCGCCTATTTTACTTTTGTAGGAAGTCAAAGCAGAGAGCGTGCAATTCTTATCAGTTCCAGAACAACAACAAAAAACAATTTTCACCAAGCAAATACACAATCATTATATGCTTCCAATAGCAAAAGACAGAAAAAAAGTCCAGAACTTGAGTTCTAAGCACCTTGACTACAGTTCAGCCATGTGAGACTTCAGACCCCACCATACTCGTATAGGCCTTACACCTTTCGAAACATAAGGCAATATTCACTTTCTACACTGGAGAGGGGAGAGGAATGTAGCACACGTCATTTGACACAGAGGGCAAGGAATTTAAAAGACAGCATTGGCACTTTTAAGAACACAAAGCAAGGGAATATTCTTTATTCACTTTATTATGAACACAAAGCCATGTTGCAAGAACTGTAAATTGCAATGTCAAAACAGAGGCAGGAAAATCTGGAAGCACAATTCTTCCTCACAGCTGGTAGCATTGTATACAGTTTATTTATTCAGAGTACAACCCCACTAGGTTCCTTGTAGCAGTGAGCTTCATTTTCAGTTCTAGGTGTACATGTTAGCAGTCACTAAAGAGAAGGTTTTAAATGTTTTGTCTAAAGGCTGCCTCCCTAGAAAGCACTGGGACTAAACATTCAAGAATTTAAATAATCTTTACATTTTGTTCTTCTTTGCTCTACTGTAGGCTTTTTTTGCTTTTTTTTTTTGCAAGTGACAGATTACCTTCTGAAGGCAATAGCCTCCTTTACAACATGACCTTTATTCATCCTTCTGCAGCTCCTTACCAACTCCATCATACAAACATGCACGCAGCTGGTCCTTCACCTGAGCTGCAGCTTCCACTTCTCATCTGAGTCCCAGAAGCCCTTTTCCCAGGCTTCATACTACTGAGATTTAACACAGTGCTATAGGACACTCTGGCATCCTTAATAACAGGTGTTGCTATCGCTTTATCTGATTACAGGTAATTTTTTTTCCCTTGTTCAGAAAAAGGAACTCTTCTAATACTCCTGTTGATACCAGAAATCCATCGCTATTTGTTGGTATTCTGTGGAGACTGACTTAGAATCTTCATAGTTCTCTAAAGCTATCAAGGTAACATCTTGTATTAGAAATAAAGTCTCTTAAGGTTTACAATATTATTCAGTAATAATACCTAACATTCCAACAGTTGGTTACAGGATTTCCTGTTGAGCAGGGAAGAATAATATTCCATCTCTAACAAGCTAGTAGGATAACTGATACTAACCTTGCAGTATCTTGTCTTTGTTGTATCTTGTTTCTCCACTGAAAGAGATTATAAACAAAAAAAATTCTTGACTCACAATAGTTTTAGTGAATGTTAAAAAACATTATTATATTAGATACAAACAGGAGACAGCAGAGTCTAAATATGAAAAATGAGATACAGTTCAGCACAGCCTCTTTTCAAAAAGATGTATTTGAAATAATAAACCAAACCCAATTTCAATGAGTCAAACCCAATCATGCAGGCAATATTTATTAAGACAAACCTATGTGGAATAAAAGGAAGGGAAGTAATTTCTTAAATTCATCGTAAATGCATTATAATTTATCTATTACAACAACGCCTCCATGCTGGAGACAGGGAAGATATAGGAAGACTCTGGAGTCCTCTTACGAAAAGCACATGCTAGCCAACTGGACCTATGTGCTTTAAAGGGAAGCCAGTTCAAGAGATATCAAAGATATCAGCAGAGCAGGCTGCACACCTTGAAGTAACACAGCACTAAAAAGCGAGAGGTGTAGAAAAACTTACTAGAATGAACATCACCTTCTTCAGGAACTAAAATGTCCTATCTTGAAAACTATAATTGATGGTATTTCAAGAGAAGAGCAACTAAAACCATGTGCAGATTTATTCAGGAGGGAAAATCTAACAACTAAACTTGACATGAACAAAGTTAAGTGTCGTGACTTTGTTGAGACTCTTCGTCTGACTAAAATGTTCCATGCTCAGATTTTTGTAGCACTAAGGCCAAGTGTGCTGATTAGTTTTTACAGAGAGTACTATCAACACTGCTGGGTGGACATCCTCAAGATGAGCCCCAAACAGGTAACTGAACACAGATGGTCAGGACTTTTAAGAGAAAACACTGTATTTTAGTACACTTTGAACTCTTTCCTGCAGAGGGTGCAACAATTTAATTCTCCAAGTTCTACCCGCTTCCTGACAGCTACTTCCAGCCTCTTGAGGAAAATGCAGCAGGCTGGATGAATTCCATCCTGCTGGTCATCAGTTGGAGGTGGGGGATGAGCAGAATGTGCAAGTTGTGCTAAGGTAGCACAGCACGTGCAAGCACTGTCTAATGGATGAACTCCCATCCATTAGCTGGTGAATGAACTGGGATCTTCCCGAGTGCCTGCAAGAGTCCCACCTGAAGATTTCAAGTTCAACAAATGTTTCAGGCTCACACGTTTTCTAGCTGATGTAAAAGTAAGGCTGCACCTAGAGCACCAAGTCAGCAGATCCAGGTCTTTAAGGGAAGTCAAGAGTAACTCTTAACAGAAGGAAAATCAGGGGGAAAAAAAAGTCATTGCTCCAGTTGCACTGATTACTATTAAACTGAATTATGCTAAAGAGAAAAAAAAAGTTTAGCTTTCATAAAAAATAAACAGTTAGCTATTGTCAATTACAGGAAGTTTGATCTATGCAGTCTAGTTAACGACAAATCTTTGTCAACATCCGCTGTAGCTTGAGAGAAAAACTCACCTCAGCAATTCTAACCAAGTCACAAACGCCAATTCTTTAACATTTCACAGTACAAATGTTAGACTACCGTTCTTAAACAAGCTCTTTGCCCTACCACAGAGCTTCTGCCAGCAGAAAGGTCTTACGACCTAAGAGTTCACAAACAGCTCTTGCTAATGCGGCGTATAACCCCGTACGTCCACCCATACCAAACTATACCGATACGGCCTGACTTGACTGAACAGTCCACCGCAACAGGCCCACCCGCCCTGCCAGGCCCGCTAACACCAGAGGCGGTAATCAGACAGCCTCCCCTCACGCCCCGCCCCGCCCCGCCCCCGCCGGCCCGGGCCAGGCGCCCCCCTGCCCACCTCCCTCCGGGGACAGCCCGACATCACCCTCTACCCCCCCACCCACGGCGAACTCCCCCCCACCGCGCCTGACTGACTGACTGACTGACTGACTGACAGGAGGCCGTTAGCCCTGAGGGAGCCGCGCGCGCCTAACGGACCGCCCCACCGCGGGGGGGGGGAATTCCGCTGACGTCACAGCCCGGCCCGGCACCGGCCGGGGTTGGGGGGGGAGGGGGGGGGGGAGGGAGGGAGAGGGAAAATCGGGAAAGGCCCGGTACCGGCGGGGGCGCGGAGAGGGGTGGCGCCGCGGTACTCACTGCCGGACGACGGTCAGCCCGAAGCGAACCATGGCGCGGCCGCACACGTGCGCGCAAGGCCCGGTCCGACCTCGCCCCGCCGCCGCCGGCGCCTCCTGCCCGCACTGCGGCGCCTGGCCGCCCCGCGCCCGCCGGTGACGTCACGGCCCCGCCCCGTCGCGGCGGAGGGAGGAGGAGGAGGAGGAGGAGGAGGTGGAGGAGGCGGCGGGGGATGGGACGGGACGGGTGGCGGCGGCAGCGCGTGTGCCCGGGGGCAGGCCCCGGTCCGCCTCCCGTCCCCCCGGGCCCCGCGGCGGCTGCCGGCGAAGCGCTTTGCCAAAGGGGTCCCGGGGCCGCCGCGTGACAAAACTCCCGCTGGCAGGAGCGTTGCTGGGGTGGATTGGCGGGAAGTTCCCGTCAGCGCTAAAGGGTCCGGGGTGGTGTCACCCACCCCCCCCCCCCCCCCCCCAAAAAAAAGAAGTTTGTTCAATGCAGCCGCAAAAAAACGCTTTCTGCAGGGAGTTTCTCAAAAACTTCGTTGTGTCCCCTGCGAGGGCTCACTGGGACGCCACACCGGTGCTCGGGAGCAGGATGGCTTGCCCGCGTTCCTCAAGGACGTGGCCTTTTCCCACGTCAGATAGATTCAATGCTGCAGCGCGCGCATTCACTGTCTTCGAATTTGCCAGAGGCTGGGGGGGGGGGGGGGGAGTCACAGAATGGTTAGAGTTGGAAGGGACCATCTAGTTCAGGATGCCTCCCACTAGACCAGGTCACTCAAAGCCCCATCCAGCGTGGCCTTGAACACTTCCAGGGATGGGGCATTGACAGCTTCCCTGGGCAGCCTGATCCAGTGTCTCACTACCCTCAGGGTAAAGAATTTCTTCCTGATATCTAATCTAAAACTATCCTTTCCAGTTGGAAGCCATTACCCCTTGTCCTATGGCTACGCTCCCTGATAAAGGGTCCCTCCCCATCTCTCCTGTAGGCCCCCTTTAGGTACTGGAAGGCTGCTATAAGGTCTCCCGGGAGCCTTCTCTTCTCCAGGCCGAACAACCCCAACTCTCTCAGCCTGTCCTCATAGGAGAGGTGCTCCAGCCCGCAGATCATCTTTGTGTCCTTCCTCTGGATCCACTCTAACAGGCCCATCCATGTAGGCACAAGTTCAGTCTGCGTTTGGTAGAAGGAAGGGTGGGGGGACACACTGTAGGTCTCTGTGGCTGCAGGTGTTGGCAGTGCACCAACCAGCCTTTAAAACCTGCCTATTTACAATATTCATTTTTAAACATTAAAGGGGAGGTATGCCCAGTCTGAAGCATTTTTTAAGGTCTTAAGGCACATGTTCTTACTTTGCAGTTACAATCAGATGGCTTTCACCTTAAAACTCTAGTTTTCACATAATCTCATGATTCTGGGACTAGACACCCAGAATGTGGTGAGTTTACCACATTGCAGAAGACGTAGTACTTGATGATGTTCAGTCTTGTTATGTCACAGAACCACAGAATCACAGAACGTTAGGAGTTGGAAGGGACCTTCAGAGATCATGTAGTCCAACCCCCCTGCCAGAGCAGGTTCCCCTAGAGCAGGTTGCACAGGAACACGTCCAGGAGGGTTTTGAATGTCTCCAGAGATGGAGACTCCACCACCTCTCTGGGCAGCCTGTTCCAGTGCTCTGTCACCTTCATGGTAAAGAAATTTCTCCTCATGTTGAGATGGAATTTCCTGTGTTCTAGTTTATGCCTGTTGCCCCTGGTCCTGTTGCTGGGCACCACTGAGGAGAGCCTCACCCCATCCTCCTGACAGCCGTCCTTTAGATATTTACCAGCACTGATGAGGTCCCCTCTCAGTCTTCTCCAGGCTAAAACAGACCCAGGTCTCTCAGCCTTTCCTCATGAGAGAGGTGCTCCATTCCCTTGATCATCTTTGCAGCCCTCCACTGGACTGTCTCCAGTAGTACCCTGTCTTTCTTGAACTGGGGGGCCCAGAACTGGACACAGTACTCCAGAAGTGGCCTCACCAGGGCAGAGTAGAGGGGGAGGATGGCCTCCCTCGACCTGCTGGCCACGCTTTTTAATGCATTCCAGGAGACCATTGCCCTTCTTGGTCACAAGGGCACATTTCTGCCTCATGGTCAACTTGTCCACCAGGACTCACAGGTCCCTTTCTGCAGAGCTGCTTTCCAGCAGGTCAACCCCTAACCTCTACCCATGCATGGGGTTTTTCCTCCCTAGGTGCAGGACCCTACACTTATGTAAGACTAATCGGCAACTGGACTTTGTTCAGAGTAACATCAATAGTTGGATACACTAATTACAAGTCAATTAAAAGTCTTGGAAGCCACATAATACCCCTGAGTAATCATCAGCAAAGATGGGAGCTGTTCTGAAGCAACGGCATCGGACCAGCAGTTTACAAGGCAAAGCAGCATGTGGTGTAGGCATCCACCACGCCGGCATCCACAGCCGGCTGGGGCCGTGCTGGCCTTCTGCGGCAGAAGTCCAGAGCCTCCATGTGTTTTCTGAAAAATGGGACCTTCTTCTTCAGGTCCTTTCTACCCAAATAATTTCAGCTTCTGGGATCTACATGGGAGACTGGTGGAATATGATTTTGGGATCCACAGTCCTGGGACGGGTGAGCTTCATATTAAGACTGTTGCAGATTGATCTGTTGGACAGGGGCCACTTTTGCTCCGCAGCCATGATCGTGGGTGCCCAGGTTAATGGTTGGACTCGATGATCTTAAAGGCCCCTTCCAAACTAGACGATTCTATGGTTCTATTGTATTCTATGATCACACTTGGGAAATAACAGAGGGAAGAACTGGGGGAGTTGGAAGGAGAGAAAAGCAAACGTACCACCTACACACTCTCTACATCACAGTGACATTTTCAGACTCGGGAGTAAAGCTGACATCTGAGCTAGATACAACAAGTTATTTCTCCTCTTGTGCCTGGCAGTGTTCTTTCTGGGCCAGCTGACAGCGTCTGTGGGAAGATACAAGACACATCTGCATTTTGTGGTCACGCTCTTGTTGCCTATATGTTAATTGCTGGGTGCGTAAAGGGATTCTTCCTTCAGTTGCTAGGGTCTGACATTCAGACTCTCACTTTCCGCAGTGAGAGTGAAAAGCAAAGCAAAAAAAAAAAAAAAAAGAAGTCTTACAAAAGTAGAAATTTGTTTTGCCGTTCCTTCCCACTTCCCGTTTTTGAAGATCCAGGAAAAAACACACATACATCTCGACAAACTGAAAGGATACGGCATAGAAGATGTTTTCCTGAACGCATAAATACAACATTCACCTCAGGAAAGGTCCTGCTGCCCAGAAATACTAAAGATTCAAAATGGTTGATATTTTAGGAAATTAACCATAAAAATTTGATCAAATCATCACTGTGGTGTTGATGTAGAATACAATAGCAGGCGATACGTATTTTATGGTTGCAAAAAGCAAGGAAAGAAATCAGAAAGTCACTTAAGGGTGAACAAAAACATCTAGGGAGCTATAATAGCTCACAAGAACTGAGAAAACAGCATTTAAAGTTAATAATCATTCTGCTAATGGTGATTTCTAATAGACAATGAGAGCAATGACCCAATTGCTATTATTAAATAATAGCATTATGAAATTACTGCTGGTTAAATGGACAAAGTAAGAGAAGAAGCAACCACAAATCATCCTTTTCCCCTCAGAAGCCTGAAGTTTTACGTATTACAGGCAATCTGATTAACCAAAATATTAGCTGGTCAGATAGCTGAGTGTATTTCCTTTAGGATTTCACAACCAGCTGGAATAAATGCTATCTAAAAATCAGATAAATTCTTCTGGGTTGCCCAGAGATCTGACCTAACTTTGAAACAAGTTTGTGCTTTAACACCAAGCAAATTCTAAATGAAGGCTAAAACATAATTTGTTTCATTTGATAGCAGTTTAAAGCAGATGCTAAATGAAATATTTAATGCAACGGTGGGTCCGTTTCGTTCCCTTTTAATCTTCCTTTGGCAGTGTGGCACAGCCCCGTATTTCTGCAGTGCCTCTCCTCCACAGATTGCAGAACTGACATTTTCAGAGGGTGAGACCAGTGACATGTCTAGCCTCTAAATGAGCCAGTGCCAAATGACTCAGCTCTGACCTATTTCTATTGTATCACCATTAAAAACAACTGTGTTTTGCTACCACGATAAGACCCCAGCTGTGTCTCAAGCATGTTTGAGGAGGACAAGAAACAAATTTGAGCCAACACTCTTAGTGTCTATATTCTTATAAGTGTATGGTTTGATACAGGTCCCTTTGCAAAAGTGACAGCCCTTCAGGCAGAGTTTTAAAGAGGCTGTGTCTGAAGTCACACAGCTTGGGCTTGTGAGAAAACAGCTCGAAAATCCTGCAGCTTCTGACTTACAGCCTCGAGGTTTGGCTACTAGATCAGGTTTCGCTTTTCCATTGTTCAGTCCTCTTATCTTTGCTCCTGTCTCCTTCATCTTTGTAACATGTGCACATTTTTTCCTAAGCATTAAAATGTCTCTGATCTCCTGTAGCACATCATGTCAATCTGAGTTCATGAGCCTACTTTTTAAACTGACCCATTGAAATAAAGTGTTTATAAAGCACAACTGCTAACATGAACACTGTTCCTCATCAGATGAGGAACAGCATTTTGAGGAAGTCATCTTAGGAAGAAAAAGCTTTTGTGGAGCTGGAAATTAAACATTTTTGAATGAGAAAATTTTATTCTAATAAAAATTTTAAACTCGAATCTAGTAAATTCATCATCATATGGATTGCATATCACTAACATCAGATAATATCATCAATCCAGGGAGAGTTATCTGCTCTCCATGACTCAACAGCTGGCAATTAGGAACACAAAACTAACATCATCAGCTGGGCTATATTCCCTGCAGCCCACTAGTCGTTCGGGATCTGATCTTGCTTCCTGCTCTTACGAGTACACCAGCCCAGCAGAAACCTGGGATGAATTTGTTCATTTTCTTTGTTTCCCCAGTCCTCTCCCTGCATACTATGCCTCTAAAGGATGTGTTGGCATGAAGAAATGCGTAACTTGATCAAATCCAAGCACACAGATTGTGCTGTGTCCAGTTCTTGAACTGGACAGGCTGGAGAACATGGTTGTGCCATACTTTTGCGGCAACTATGGCAATTGTTTTCATGGGAAAGTAACTTTAGGAAAGTGTTTAATTAATTTTAAGATGGTTTTCAGGGTGAAATACCAGCTGCAAACAAGGAGCAGAGCCAGCCTGTCCCGGTGTCCCACTGGACAGAAACCCTTCCCTGCTCCTGCAACAGCCCCTTCACCCCCATTTGCCCAGACCCAGAAGTGCAAAAGTTCAAGTCGCGGCTGCAGGCGTTCTGGTCGAAGAAGTGAGGAAATTCAGTTAAACATCTGACTTTCCAGAAGGCGAGGAAACCCCAGGCAGCTCCTG
Source organism: Alca torda (assembly GCA_008658365.1). Taxonomy (NCBI): domain Eukaryota; kingdom Metazoa; phylum Chordata; class Aves; order Charadriiformes; family Alcidae; genus Alca; species Alca torda. The sequence continues at coordinate 77,810,405 of CM018076.1, forward strand.
GAGGAGCTCCAGGCATAGCTGCAGCTGTAGGAGTTACGTTACCGTCATCTAGCGGTCCTCCCGCAGGCTGCACCCTCCCGTTTTACAGTCCGGTTTCAGTCAGTTCCCATTCAACAAGCTTTGCACTTCGCTTAGATTACGTCTTTAATCTTTCGCTCTGCTGCTGCTAGCCATCAAGGAGAACCACATCCAAATTTTATGCATTTCTGTTGCAAATTTCTGTCACGTTAGGCTGCGCTTAATACCTAAACTTGGCAAACTGAATAATACCAAGAGGGGACTGCAGAAATTCTTTGTTGTGTGTGAGAAGCAAAACCAAAGAAATTGAAATAAGAAACTTCTTGGAGAAGCAAAGAGGTTGAACTTGAGGAAGCTGGAAAAACTGGGAGAAATTTTTGTTCAGGGGTGCTGGGCAACAGCCTGAGTTCATTCCTCGTCCTCCAGGCAGTTATGTCCCACTCACAGTTGTGCTGAAGTTCTGAAACCGCTAGTCATCAGAAAGGTCAATCTATTGCTCTTCAGGGATGCTTGCTGGTCTCTCACCAGACGAACCAGAGTTTTTGCTCTAAGAAGCATTACCAAGTAATCTGAGGAGCCGCAACCCCAAACGTGGCCAGCCTGCTGACCTTTTTCTGTGTCCTTCTCTGCTCCGTCCTAATTCTTCTTGTAGTTTCTGCATGTTACATTTTGGAAGAGCTCAAATGACATCCCAGTTTATTTTTAGAGAAAACTCAATAGCAAGACAGAGCTATCACCACATCATTTCCACAGAAGGACAGACATTTAAGGAGACAGACGTTTTCCCCTTGTTATTTCCCTTTTCTTTTCTTACTGTGCTTTGCATCAGCTCCTTTATGTCTCTCTCGCAGGTCGCAGCAGAACTCAGAGCAGCCCTTCGTGCCAGGCATATTGCATATGGAGCTCATACCTAAGAGTAAATACATCAGCTTTGCTCACCTTAACTTGTAAACTTAACAGGTCTTGATTTAACGTATCCACTACCGAGGGATGCCCTTCCCCACAGTGCACCCAAAGCCGAGCTGAGCGATGGCCCGATGTTCTCCCTGACAAGGGTCTGTACTAAGATCCCCACAATTTTCCCTGTTGTCTCCTGGCAGCATCAGCAGTAACATCAACTGCCACACACTCTTTTTGGTGTAAAAATATTGTGGTACCTGTGCCCCTGCAGCTGCACATGGATGAAATGCAAATCACCTATGAGAACCCATTTAAATATACCATTATATTAAGAAAAATGAAAGTGTGGGTTTTTTTTTTTAAATATTTCAAGGAGGTACAAAGTAAACGTGGTACAGCCAGCTTTCTCCAAAGATCTAAAGGGATCCCCAAAGTCTTTTTAAAATAAACTTTCCCTTAATTGGGAGAAATGATTCAGTGTGCTGTGGGGGGCAAAGAAGTAGAGCATAGCCTGTTTCCTTCTGTGCCAGCTGGCTGGCTTCGATTTGCAAACAGCACAGAGAAGGCTCTAATGTAATTCTCTTAAAACTGAATGCAACTACTCCATGTTTATGCCTGCAAGTGACTGCAGAAGGATGTGAAAGTATATGAACAATAGAGTCGCCTGCATGAGCAAAGCCACCCTCTTTTCATGGAATCACGGAATCACAGAATTTTTCAGAGTTGGAAGGGACTTCTAGAGATCATCTAGTCCAACTCCCCTGCTAAAGCAGGATTGCCTAGAGCACATTACCCAGGACTGCATCCAGGCAGGTCTTGAAAGTCTCCAGAGAAGGAGACTCCACAACCTCCCTGGGCAGCCTGTTCCAGTGCTCTGTCACCCTCACCGTAAAGAAGTTTTTTCTCATATTTGATCGGAACTTCCTGTGTTCCAGCTTGTGCCCGTTAACCCTCGTCCTGTTACTGGGAACCACTGAAAAGAGTCTGGCTCCATCCTCCTTAAACCCACCCTTTAGATACTTGTAAACATTAATAAGGTCTCCCCTTCTCCGCCTTCTCCAGGCTAAAGAGTCCCAGCTCTCTCAGCCTTTCCTCATAAGGGAGATGCTTTCCTGGCCTGTTTCTTCCCCATGAAATGTAAGATCAAAATACACCTTCTTTACCTTATTATCTACATTGCCATTAAGCACTCCATGTGTTTGATAGTGCGTGCGAGGTGTCCTTCATCTCTCCTGCTCTTTACCCATAGGATGTTTGAACATGCTGGTCATTTATGCATCCTCCTGTGCATCCCTCCAGGCAGAGTACAGATGACTGATGGGCTGTGACTGCACGATTCAGTGACCTAGGGAGTCCTGTCTGCTGATTTTAATAGGATGAAGCACCGATGCAATGCTTAAGGGTTAACATCATATTGAGAAAGGTGGACTCCATATCCCTCATATCTCTTGGCAGCTAAATCCCGACTTTTCCTGATGGAAAGAAGGAAATGACTTGGCCAGACTTCCCAGAAATTCTAGTTGCCTTTACATCAGCTTTCTATTTATTGATATCACGAGTAATTGACAGTACGAGGCAAGAATGAACTGGAGTTGGTGGGAAAACTATTAAACCAAGTCAACAGTGGAGCTCCCACTGTCTTCAGCAGGGCTAGAATTTCATTCTGTTTGTGCTGGTTGCATGAGTTTTGTATGGAATTCTGCTTTTCTAGAGCAGCACAGAATGAAGAGTGGCTACATTGTTCATGGACAAACTAAAAAATACAGCAATTGCAATAGAAGTGTTTGAAAAGACTCCTGAAACAAGCATTAAGGCTGCCTTATTTGAATCACAAAGGAAAAATCCCTCCTTAGAAAGAGAAACTGCATTTCTGGTCCCTACAGAAAGACTTAGGGAAATAGAAAATAGAACATAATCTAACTCGTATACTGACATGGGAAACACCAAGCAATTGTGTGGTGTTTTTCTCTTCTGAAATTTCAATACTAAAGCTTTCTCCCCTTTGCCTCCACAGTTTTCTTAAACACAAAAGTCAGTCCAGCATGCGGTTGTTTTAAAGCATGATTTTGCTATGTTGTCCCTCCTTAAAATCCTCAGGCTGTCCTTATGTAAAGTATAGGATCATGATGGGCAGAAATTGTTTGCAGATGGTAAGAAGATGACAATACAAAACGGTTTCACAGGCCACATAATAATGGAACTTAACCCTATTGTATGTGGCTTCTCAGTATTCAGACAGCTTTCTTTAAAGGAAGGGAACAGGCTGTTGTCCAATTAATTTCAATTTTAGCCTCTGCGCCCTATATCCACTATTTCTGAAAACATACATTTACTTGAACGACCACAGAAAATGTCTTTTCTGCTAAGTCTAGATTTAGTAAAACCTCTTAAAACACAAAGCTGAAGAGCACATTCCTGCAGTTCTAGGACTATTGGTGACACTATAGTGGGAAAGGAATTAATCCCCTGAAACCTGAAAATACGCTAGAGAGCACCCCTTTGATCTTTAAACCACAAATGGCAGATGTAAGAACAACCCTCACAAGTTCCAGTTCTTCACAGGCTCTAAGTTACACCTATGAAATGCCACAGATGGATGATCATGTTGTTAAACAGTGGCCAGAAGAACACAAGTACTAGTGATGCTTTAAAGTCTCTACCTTTGGTGCAGACAACCTGTGAAATACGAGGCTCACAGGTCACTTTGCAGTGAAGTCTTAAGGCTTTGCCTGAAGCCACAGCTCCCAAAGTTGTGTGAGTATGGCTAGAAAGGTCTGTTATCACCTGAGTCATGACCTCATGATTTAGTTCGTATTTCCTATCCCATATTTGTTCATATGTAATTTCTTTTTGCTCATGTGTTTCTTCATTTTAGCAACGTGTTCTTCCTTTTTTCCTTTTAAATATTTTTCCTTCTCCCTATTTATCACTTCTCGGGTTGGGTTTTTTTTTTTTCTTTTCCTGTTTTCACTTCTCTTCTCTGTTTTTAACTGTATTATTCACCAGGGTGTCTGCCCAAATACCTCTTCTTCATTCTTCGGTGCCTCTTTGTTCTGCCCAGGGGTGCCCAAAGGCCTGAAATTCAGTAGAAGATTGCTACTGCATGGCAGTGGAGAAGGAGAGACGCTGAGGTCAGG